>JARHVA010004558.1:145000-745000 GCA_037957365.1 Torreya grandis | reverse complement strand
TGTTAATGTTCTTGATTGATATATGTTGATTTTTTAAATAGTTTGAAAGGATTGTAATTGTAATTAAAATATATGGGCTCATTGATTCACCCCCCCCTCTCGGTGATTGTACCTCTAATAATATTGAGGCCATAGAATTCCATTTATTCTCCTTCCCTTAGTCATGAATTAAACAAGAGATTTTTTATTAGGTCACCTAAAATCCTGAGAGTGAGAGGATAACCAAAATCAATGAGTGCCAACTGCATATATGGCCGCAGCTTCATGACAAGATAGATGCAACAATAAAAAATGAAAAATATAATCATCAACGTCCCTATTGTGAGGTTTTCCTTCATTATTTTATCTAATTTCCCATTTTAATGTTTAATACACTTGCTTATCTTAATGCAAAATAAAATATATTTATGGACAATGATGCACCGAGCTCCATGTTGCCACCCAGAGAGAGTGGAAATAGTTAGAGCAATAACCATGAGGATTACATGACAACCAGGTCTTTTAGGGACCGTTATATGGACAAGGATGGGGAAGGGGAAGGGAAGGATTAGATTGAAACTTATCCCATGAGTAGGAGGATCAGAAGAGAGCCTAAAGAACCTAAAAAATTGTTTCCTTTGTGGAGTGTTGCAGGTCCATAGATTTTATGTGATTTGCATCCTCAATCTTTAAATGTGATTCAATGTTAGTGTTTATATATTCTTTTGAGTAAATCAGTTTCCAACGGGACAATATTTGTATATAATTTCCTCTAAATTATATTCTTGCATTTTTTCTACTGTTAAGAGCTCTGGTCTTGCCACAGGCCAAATCTTTCACCTTCAAAGCATCTAATTGATTTTACTTATTTAACAGTTAAATATTTCTAATTTTTAAATTATAAAAATATATATCAGGTTTATATTCAAACTTATGATACTTTGGTATTTTAAAAAGTTATATAAATAAGCCTTTATCCTCTAAAAATCTCATAAAGTTTTTTTTTCTTTCACTATTTACTGTAACTTTATGTGGTTTTTGTGGATCAAACAAGTTTTTAAGGGATCTTTATAATGGAGGAGGTGGTATACCAATATTTGGGTGTGCATAAAATCATTGTTTTGGAGGTGGGTGTTGGTTGTACAATGTCTTCTCCAAGCAAGAGGCGAGAAATGGATGTCATAAAGTTGTACACAATTTATTGTTACTTTTCTTCTTGATTTTTTGTGTATTTGTCATTTTTTGTGTTTGGTCTCAATGCGGTTCGTATTAAGTTAGCCATCATTAATTCTATAAATTTTAGATTAAACAGGATGATGGGGGACTACAAGGTGGAGACAATAAATGATGGAATGAGTAAGTTCAATGTGGAATTTAATGGGCTACTCGGCAGTAAGTTATATTCGTATTGTTTTTTTTTCTTTATATTTTTTATTTTGTAAGATTTTCTTTTTCGCCATCATTTTAGTCAGTCTTGTTGTTGGTGTTGAGTTTTGGGTACTCCTCACTATTTTTTTTAATGATAGGCCATTGATCAAGTTTAATTTCTTGAATTTTAATTAGTGGGATCTTTTTTTGGCAATGTCCAAATAAACTATCTTTTTTGTTGTGGGAAACTATTGCTATATTTTCATAGGGGAATTCCAATGTGTTTTTAGCTAGTAATATTATTAGGTCGATGGCCATTAGGATAGGGGAAACCATCTTTCACTCTTCTATCATTGGGTGTATTCTTAGGGTCACCAGGAACACCTAATCTCTTGTGACTTGTGTATATCCTCTGTTGGAGAATGTTTACATACAATGTTTAAGAACTGAGCCTTAGAAGCCCAGAATAAAATAAAAATTTTGCTTGTTGTAGTATACTAAAAAATATATCCTTTGTGTGATTTTGCTCCCATATTGCCAGTTTGATACTTACCTTGATGTGGGATGTTGGTAAGTTTCCCATAGGTACAAAAGTAGACATGTTTCACATTTCCTATATAGATGGCAATTGAGTCAGTTATTATGTGGTTGCAAGCAATGTGCACAATCAAGTTCAATTTATGATGTACTTTTAATAATTAAAATTCAAATCTAATCTGAAGATGGATCATCGTAGATCGTTGTTTTTTGGGTCATGTTGAGCTTTTTGTGAATTTTTTTTAAAGTTGTAGATAAGAGAGCCTTCTTCAAAGACACCATGAGGTGTATTTTTCACTTACCAATGTACCATTATAATTATTTTCCAGTTATAAATATCTACAGACAATCCCTCCAATTAGATTTAACCCTGTGAGTTTTGTAACTAAAGAGGATAAAGGGAATTCCCAAGCTATAATTTTTCAATATATTGGAAATAATTGATCGAACTTTATACCATTCTAAATTTCATTGACGTTGGCTTTTTTAATTCATTTACTTGCATGCACTTTTTAAATGGCATCCCTATCCATGTACCAATATTTGCGCTGCCACTTTTCTTGGTGACTATGGAACTAAATGCAGAAAATCCCTACTTTACTGATGTAAATATAGAGATATAATCGACAATTCTTTGGCATGGGTTTGAATTTCTCTTGCATTGATTAATATTCTTAGCATTTTTTATTTTTAGATTTCTTTTTTTGTATCAAACCCAATTTTTATTTTATTTAAAAGGTTTTTTAGGGTTTCTAATTTATGGGTTTTGATGTCTTTTTTGGTGCATTTGAGCGATTCAATCGCTGTAACTAGGATTCTTTTGTGCTTGTAATGGTTTATATTTTTTATTGCTTATATTGTTTATGTCTCTTTCGTCTAAGACACTATGCAGATAAGTATACTTGACAAGTAGGGCCCTTGACATTTTATTACGGTTTGGGATAAGAATTACTGTATTTGAATTTTTTTGGACAACAAAAATAGTGACAATACTAGGAAATTGGTTATCTGGTGGAGCAGACTCAATGGAGGAAGAACAAATGCTTGGAAATCATATGGTTATTTAGTGAAAGATCTCTTAAAAAAAGAAAGATTACAAGATTGTGTAAGAAGTTTCAATATTAAGTAAATGTATGAAAAAAATGCATTTAAACTTTATTAATGTCTGCTAATGGCCAAAGTAGGTTAGTGTGATTATGGAGAGATACTTAGATTTATGATAGGACTTATTTGTATCCAATTGTATGAATTCTCTATGATAGAATTTATTTCTAGCTCTCTTTTTTCCATAGAATTAATACTTTACATTTATGATTATTTTTTTGACAAGTTTAATTTTTATATTACATTTATATATACAATTCAACTATTTACAATATTTTATATAGAATTTATACGTTAATTATAATCAATTTACAAACATACATTCATTTAAAAAAATTAATCTTGAATCATACAAACATAACTTTATATTAAATAAATATAGAAAATATATAATTTATATTTATTATTAAATCTATTTATTTATTCATATCAATAATTTAACAAAAAGATGTTAATTTTTATTATGAGAGCTCATATCATATATTTAAAAAAGAAATGTACGACATATAAATGAAAAACAAACTTTTAAAAAAAAAAAAATCCTTCCAACATTTCTTACACCCAAAAACAATTGCGAAATTTAAATATTGTGAAAACGCTCCACTTCACTTGAGGAGTGCGCTCTATTTACTGCATTCATTCAACCATTAAAATAATATAAAGGCTATATATACATATGTTTTCCTTAAATCATTTCAATTTCATGTATAACGTTTTGAATCATAGGGAATATGCCTTCTTTTAACAACTGTACACTCTTTACAACTTGGAAAGTGGTGCTAAACGAATTTAATAATAATAAAATCTCTTTGCTCACTTTAACAACGAAATCCAACAAAGATTATCTACTCTACATTAAAATTTGATACGTATTTTCCTCTTAAGAATTTAATTATATATAATAAAATTTGGCAATTTTTTTTTTTGTTTTTTAAAATTCGAAAAAAATATTTTAGTTTGTTTTAATTCTCAAAAGCAAAACCAAATTTTTTTTTTAAAAAAAATTCTTCAAGATTTTAAGACCACTCCCACGTAGCATGTGACAATGTATTAATCATTCGAAGCTTTAAATTATAATTTGTTTTCTTCATACTTTGGTATATATATATATATATATATATATATATAATTTTAATTTGACTTTTATGTTATTTTATATTAAATCATAAACAAAAGGAATTGTTTTATTTTATATGGTTAGATTCATTTAATAAGTGTGTTGTTATTAATGTCATGAAGTTTTTAGATGTTTACTAATTTGATGTTTTGGTATGGAATTATATTTATAATTAAAGTTTAGATTTTTCAAATAAATTATTTAAGTATTTTTTATTTTTATTTTTAAATTTGTATAATTATTTGTTAGAGTTTCAAATTAACTATTTTTTAAGTTGTTAAGTAATCTATTCATACTTTTTTTTTTAAATGAAGAAATTGGTATTATCAAATATGAAATTGTGAGTCAAAATGATACAATTTCTAATTTTTATAAATTAGTTATTGCACTTCAAAATGTTTTTCATATTAACATGACAATCATGCAATCCTCCTTGAATGCTCTCAGTGATAAATTTACATCTTTTACACATAACATTAGCTCTCATAATGATGAAAAATTGTGTGATTTTCAACAACCTAATACTTCTTCTTATATCAATTTCGGTATAAAAATTATGCACCGTATGAGTTATTTGGATAGTATGCTTGATAAGTGTGACAACAATAATCTTGAACCTCTTCGCTGAAATCTAATGTAAATTGTAAAGGTCTTAACTATAATGATTCAAATAATTTAAATGCTTCTAATAAAAATTTGACATTTTATTATCTTCCTCATAATTTAATGTAAATTGTAAAGGTCTTAACTATAATAATTCAAATAATTTAAATGCTTCTAATAAAAATTTGACATCTTATTACAAGACTTATAATGTTAAACCTTGTAATGCTCATGATTTGGTTATAAATATTAAACCTTGTACACATTGTGATAAATGTTTGGATTCCTAAAATAAATGAGGGATCTTATAGAGACTTTGATATGTTTTATTGTAATAATTATTCTAATGCTTCATATAGAATATATTTTGAAAATGACACATCTTTTGTCTATGTTTTGATTAAACCAATATTTTATGCATACCTTATTTTTTATTACAAAGGAAATATGCTTTGATTATATTGACTAACTTATTTTCGTGCAAGTTATAGCTCTTTGTGATGGAAATTATTTTTGCTTCATTTTGTTTTGTTGTATGTCTACTTTTATTACATTATGTATGTAATTTTTTTTTTAATCCTAACGGTTACTGAAATTGAAATATTGGTGTTACCTTATTTATCTTGCAAGGCCATGGATCATCTCCTTATTTTTGTTGGTCTTTGTTCCATTTCAGATTAACCACATTGTCTAAAGAGGATCCTTATAGATTCTTCATGATCACATTTTCATCCTTACAACTTTTCATGACACTTTGTCTTCTTCTTTCTTCTCTCAAACTATTATAATCCCTCTTGAATGAAGTTTTTGTAAGTGTGAGTATTATGTAATTTCAACTCTCTTGTTTGTTTTTAAAAGGTTTTCTCCACTTTTGTAACCAAAAAATTAAGCTTAATGGAGAGTGTTGGATAATTAACTTTAGGTCCTTCATATAGGTTTGTAGCTTTATTCCAAGTTTTATGTATGTGTGCATTTATTATATTTATAAATGCACTTTATTTTAACATTTTCTTACAAGTTTTGGAATTACTTACATGCAACTCCTCTCCTCACATATGGGACACACATCTTACTCATTTGTAAAAAAATTATGGACATTTAACACCCATATTCAAGTTTGCACATGCAACTTATTTTTTCTTTTAACTCTTTATAAAGAGCTCTTCTCTTTCTTTCTTCAATATCTTTTTACAGCATAACTCAAATTTTAATCATATTAATATAATCTTGCTCTTGCATATTTATGCTCTCTTAACTTAAGACCATTCTTTTGCGAGATTCTTCATGCTATTATAATTAAAAATTATTGTTGCAAGCTTTCAATACTAGTGTGGGATTTTTCACTGTTTGACAATTTCTCCACTTGTTATCTTTGTCTTAACTTTGTGGCTTGTTTCTATCAAGGTGATGTTTTTAACTTTCATTTACTTATTTATTTCAATGTTATTTCGACCTAGGCAACAAATCTAATATGCACAATGTCCATATGACAATCACATTGGGTTGATGAGGAAAAATCAGAATGAAAAATAACATTGATACATCAGTTTTGATTCAATAGCTCTAGCAAGATTCTAGTGTCTCAAAAATAATTGAATGTAAAGGAAATGCCTTATGTTATAAATATATATTTTCCCTGTGCAATAATTGTATCTTCAAATACAATATTATTATAGAGCTCCATGCATCTCCAATAGGAAACATTCAGGATTTTTGCAAAGTTATCATAGAATAAAGCAAGATTTATTTTGGTAAGGACCCAAAGAGAATATGAAAAAAAATTATTGTAGAATGCATGGGGTGTAAGGGAAAACAAGGGTGAGACAACTAATGCCTCAAGTATTATGCAACCCTATACAATGCTTTGCACTATACAATACAATTCTATGATTACATCAAAGTAACTCAAAGCATTTCCAATGAAGCTAGTCTCTATTGATTTAGTTCCTAAACTCAAAGTTGGAAAATTCAATGATTTGATCAATATGAAGATCATCTATAAAAATTCTAAAAGCATGAATTGTCATAAATTACTTGAATTTTCCATCTTTTCGTGTATGAAAAGATGAGGTCAACTTCCTTGGAAGCTCTCCCTCATATAAAAGAGCATATTTATATTAAGAAACTATCCTTCTTTGTAGGCTCTCTCTTATACAAAAACATATTTGTATTAAGAGATAATCCAACCTTTATATTAGAAGAAGACAATCGATTTTCATTAACATAAATTTTAGTAAATTGTTACACAGACAATCAATGAATTGAAATAATAAATGAGAATAATCTCTTCTCGAAATTTTGTTGAATAAGAATAACCCAACTACTAAGATTAGAAAAAGAATTATATTTCATGGAAACAAGATCCACATATAAACCGTTGACCAAAAAGTTATAGCAAAGGCTGCTAAGACATATGTCCAAAAGAAAAGCACCGAGCACTCTTGCTCCCCCACATTGAATAATTGGGTCATTGTCCCTGCATCCACGAAACATTACACCCTTCAGCAATTGAAACAAAATTTATGACCATGCCATCCCCTTTGTCAAGAACCACCAAATTCTCTAGAATTCCAATTTTGAATGAAATTACAAATAACTTTCACTGGAAACATCGTCTATGATTACCATTCTACCATAGATTCCCTAATGTTTATAATACAAGCACTTTAAACTTTGAATTTGAGAAGACATGTTACTAACCAATATTCATAGCAGGTGGAACAGTGAACTGAAGCATCATTACGAAGTGATACAATGGGTCTTGAGGCAATGCCCCAACATAGGATGCTCCTTTAGTTATAAATATTCCAATCACTGGAAGTAGTATAAATTTCACACAAATAACTAATATGACAATTACAGGTTTTAGACTTGAAGACCTTAAACCTGCAAAAAAATAAAATCTCAAGTCAAATTACAGTTCGCTGGAAATAAGAGGGAATAGAAAATACATTTAAAATGGCACTTTCTTATGACAGAATATAAATCCAAAAGCGAAAACAATATCTTTAAGACGCATATTAAATACCTTTGACTAAATTTCCTCCAAGTACAAGGATGACGGATGGAATGGTACCATCTCTGCACCAAAATACAAAACAGAATAAGAAATATAGTAATCTATCAACAGAAATTTCACTGAAAACTTGAACGGTGCTGGCAATAGAGTGAGAAACCCAGAAATAAATTATTTTAGAAAAGCTTGTTTGATTTTTCTGATGGCATATATTTCAAAACGTAGCCTATCATAAACAACATTGTATTGCTTCATGACTTTTAAAATAAGAACGGTACATAATTGAATAAGATGGACCAGGAGAAGTTGATCTTAGAGATGCATACCCCACTAAAGAAATGGAGTCTTGAATCACTCGAAGAGGAGAAGATTCACTGACAATTAAAGCCTTCGCTTGTGGGATTGCTCCAACAATAAATCCTGCAATCTACATTAAAAAAGTAGTTATTAGACTCCAATCTTTTAGAACCTGAATATGCATAACAAATTTCATTTGAAACATATATCTGAACATTCCCCGTTAGACCCAATATGCTTAAGGGTAAGTGTAATGATTATAATGAGGATCGGTTGTTTGATCAAGTCATTAAAGCATAAGACTGCCATTGACTGCCACATTTCATAAATGTAAGGGATGCAAGGAAGAAAAATAGTCCTGCTTAGAGGTGCCTCTCTAAAGAGGCTGATATTACAGGTGTCTCTGCCTTGCAAGGGCATGCATAATATTTTACAGCTGTTATTAGATCTAGAAACATTTGACCTGGCCATTACACAGACACTTGAGAGGACCTAACCATTCTAGTAACACCATTCCAATCCCTCAATGGCGCAATAAGATTACTCAATGTGTGAATCCCACAATATATTAGAAAATCAGTGAAATTTTTCTTTCATCAAAAGTTAAAACAAATCTACCGGAAATACAACATGGGACAAGGATTATTATTGATACAAGTCTGAGGTAAACAAATAAAGTAAGAGAAGCAGAGAATTGGAAGTTACTAACAATTTCTGTAAGAGATGAATCTATCCTATAACTCATGATAAAAGAAGGGCAAATTCCAAAAAGTGACATTTTATTATTTGGTAGAGAAGATATGTTCCGTATGCTAGCTTAAGCAAGTAAATAATGGCACGGCAATAAAAATCACACAATAAAATTTATATGGATAAGAATTTCAACAACATACCACACCAACAGTGGGAGGTGCTTTCAACTCCTCGAGAATTAGTTGTCTAGCGTCCTTTATGTACTGTAAAGCTTTTCCAAACAAGACATGAAAACAGCCTGGCTTCTCAGTAGAGGAAAGCAATAACGCCTGAGAGAGAAAAAACATGATATTTAGTAAATCCCCACGTAATATCCTTGGGACATAAACCACATAATACTCAAAACGCATACAGAATCATTCCATGTCAACAGCAGAACATAGCAGATTCGTACAATATCAAGAGAAGAACATATAGCAGTAATGACAAAACTTATCTCACTATAGCAGTTAATAGATGACTTTTGCAGGTCCGAAATCTGTAATATAGATGAGCAGAGATGATAATTGATTGTGTACAGAATGAAAGCAAAATCATTCTGAGGGGGCTACATCCCAAAAGCATTAAACTAAGAAAAGAACACACAACTTGATGCCTACCAATTGACTACCTAGCTCCTAGGTTTAGATCACATTAGCTTGGGTAGACCGCAGGGCCCTAATGAAGCCAACTAAATAGAAATTACAAAATATACAAACTACCATATGACTTAGTCAAAGGTTGTAAGCACCACAAATCGGCTGCTCCATAAAACAGAATGACATATGGAAGAGCATATATTTGGTGCTGATTGTGAGAATTTCTAGCGCTCAAAAGTTAATGCTGAGAAGACCTTAATACCATTATTTAGAGCTTAAGCCAATAGTTAAAGGGCATGCCAGACTAACAAAGAACTCTTCAACCAGGGAAAGTCTCAAGGGTGAAAGAAAATAACTACTTTGTCTTTACATATCACTGTTTTCACCAATTTTGAATTGTCTTGAATTCAAGCATTTGCAGGGCAGCTCCTTGGTTTGGGTAGTCATTGTGTGTCCTTTTAAGAGGATAGAAAATAGTCGGAGCTATCAGATTTTAGATTAGAGTAACCGAGGTTTTAGACCAGTATTTCTTAGAATCTTAGTAAAATCCTTTGTGAGTACTTTCTCATTACAATAGACATTTTTGTTTAGGTATAGCTTGACAAACCTCTTACTGTATATCCTATCATTTAATTGGATTCAGCATATGTAATAATCTTCCTTTTCTGAACTATCAAAGAAATTTTGAATACAATGTAATACTTCCAAACCATAACATAAAAGAATTCAGATTGCCCATTCTAACCTCTTGATTGAAATCTTTGGGAAGTGATGAAACCCTGATCATGCTACATCCACTGTGCGGATGAGAAAGGTGATTTCCACTGGAATTTGGTTCCTCTGGATCTATCTGTACTGTCTGCAGAAGATTAGACTTTTCTCCTGCATTCAAATAATCAATATTTGGAAACTTCTCCTCACTTCCAGATTCAGTTTTGTTTTCTTCATGAATATGACTTGCTGATCGGATAAGACTGTAGGCATAAGTCCATATGAAGATACTGCCAAGCTAGAAATCCAAACAGGGTATAATAGAATTGTATCAGAAAAGATGTATATTTTTCCTATATGGAACTTAAATTCACATAATGCAATTCATTTTACTCTGAAAGGAGTAATTCTGAGTGAACAATAAAATCAAAAGGTAAAATATCCAACATATTGTTCTCTTTGAATTAGCATAAGTGATATAAAATTATGGAAAGCATGCGCATTCATTTTCCAAGTAGGATGCTAAAAGAATATATCTCTTGTTAGAATTATACCGCCATAGACAATGATGCATATGCTGTTCCATATACTCTGCAAACACTGGGTTCTCCAAAGGGGCTTCCTTGTTCTTGACACATTGCAGGAATAACAATGATAAGCAAATTACCCAGGTTGCCTGCATTAGTGCATACAATAAGACATTGAAAATGTTACAGAGGAGGTAGTTTTGTCTACTCCAACAATTAGAGATGTGATTTTTAACCCCCAAAAAAACCAGTTCCATCCTTCAAGTCAAATTTCAATGAAAATTGATCTAGGATTGAGTTAGAATAGGTTTTTAAAATGTGGCATTTTCACATCCTTCACAGAAGGATGTATATATTTCAAGATGCATTTGACATGAGAATATCAGCTGGAATTGATAAGCCTGACTTGGCCTTGTCCTTAAACTACTCATATGCAGATTCGGTTGTTTGGCTAAGATTGCCCAATTGTAAAAGAAAGGTAATTTTGAGATTCAATTCTTATACAAACATGTCAAATTTCAGAAAGGAAAGAATAAACTGTTCAGCGTTTAATTGAAATATGAACTGAGCATCACTTACCTGCACAACAGTTTGCAACAACTATGCCCTTTAAATGTTCTGGAGGCTTAGTTATTTTCACAATAATCCACCCGAGGGTAGCTCCAAATAGAAAGGTAAGAAAAATGTTGAATGGCATGTACCACCTGAAAAGGAAAGAGTATAGATAAAGCTTTAAAAACAGAGGCGGTACAAAATAATGCATAAATCACCGTTTAATTGATAATATGAACTGAAACAATGTTAGTTACTTCAGGATAAGACAATTATTACTTTTTCAGCAATGGCAGCCATCAGAATAACAATTTGTACAAGGTTTTGCAAGATTACATTTTTTTGTAATATTAAGAGGGGAGGCATGAGATCATTAGGACCTTCTCTATGAGTAGAATTTCTTTGTGGATTGTAGAAAGTGATTTTATTTCCAATCTTGACTCTGGTTGTTATTACATTCTCTACCCCTACAAACACCCTATAGTTCAATTACTTATGCAACTAACATGTTTGTTCGGCACAGACAAATGTGCATTGTTACTGCTAAGCACATCTTCTATTTGTCTTAGGGGTTTCCTAATTCTATGAATAAAGAAAGCCTATGAGATGCCCTTTGTTGAACTATAATGTATTTATCCAGAATTTAAAGTATTTAATATTCTACATTTAAAACACACTGGTCTTTATCCAACATTTAAATTAATCTGACAACTAGGAGATAAAAACATCTTAATATTCCAAAACTATGTCAAACGGAATCATGTACAGAAATGTATCCATTGCTAATAGAAAATATTTTATCCTTATTATCCTGCACACGCAAGAATTTTAATCCAATTAGTGATCATTGATAGCAAGTTCTTCTCTATAGAGGGATCATATGATAATAACATATATGCTATGCTGGAAGGTACAGACTAAATAACTCTTTGCTGATCTGAAATACAAATTTCACATCCCATTTTAACCAGAATGTTCTCTTATTTCTATTGTGACCACAGTGGCTTTTTCAGATGCTCCTACGGATCAAACTGCAAATACTGATGCTATTTAAGAATTTAATAAATTCTCCAAGAAAACCATAGCTCATTGATGAATATTCAAGATTTTTAACAATGATTCTTCACATCCCTGAGTTTTTTCTTTACTGCCAACTTATCTGATATAAAACCTTTACTAATATTGCTACTCCAATTATGACACAGTCAAGATCTCATTGACAAAAAAGGTTGTATAATCTCACAAACACCTGCTACTAAAATAGGCCCTTCTTGCAATCAGTGCAACTTAAGTTGAAACTATCACATACCAGGAAATAAGATCCTCAAATGTTACTGATTGTGCCAGGCTTGCAAACATAAGAGCTGGTGTAAATACAACAAATACGACCTGTTAAGTGACAGCCATACAAAAGAAAACAATTGAAGATGTAAGTAAACAAATCTCCCATGGGTTACCAGTATGGTCATGAACTATTATAATTATTCTGTTCAATTCTTCTCTTCTGCCTCCCTGATTGTTCCAGAACAAATAACATCCCCTTTCCCTCTCTCCGTCACAATATTCTCTCTTTTGCAATCTATTATTCCAACCAGTCAAAATAACTGAAGAAATCAAGCATTTTCACTAGAGCGTGTAACCAATCATAGCAGTTCATTATTGCATTCAACCATGCAGGCTTATAGCTTAGAAACAATTACAAACTTTATTTGGTAATTACAAGCTTACATGCAGAGGAGAATGCTAAAAACATAAAAGCGGGCAAGATCAAGATGGACACAGACAGGTAAACAGAAGTAAATTTCATGGATCCTTACCTCATTCAGAGGTTTTCTGGGTGGTCCTTACAGATCAAGGGATCAGCTACCTATAATGTTTAGCATGGGGTATCTCTGATTCAAATGGATATCTGTTTTATGCAGCATCTGGAAAAAGAACAAATGTCTACAAGGTGGAGACTACAGGAATGTGGCAACTTCAATAAAAAATAAGCTGTGACTGAATGACAGAAACAAAAGAAATAGCTAACCGTGGGTATACATGGACAAGAGGGACTAATATACAAAATATATGCTGGCTCTTATGAAGTATTATCAAATAGCCATAATACATTAAATTTGCAACACATAATTCCACCTTAATGTCTGTGTTATAGCCTATAGGAATCTTGGAGACATAAATGTAGGTAGTTCGTTACCTTATTTAGATGCTTCCGAGCATCTTCAGTGAGCACATTCACAAATTGAGTTGACAGGAAAGCACCTAAACCGCTTATTAAAAGAACCTGAACAACAGGCATGCATGCCACAAGTAAAAGGTCCCAGAATGCCATCCTGCCTTCTTAACTTCCTACCGATTTCAATCAATAATTTATGCAGCAGTTAGAATCAGTGCCCTTCTATTCCTTGGAAATGTGATCCCACATATGAATGAATTGGTATGTCAACCTTTTCCGAGCAGAGTAGGGCTCCCAAGGCTAAGAAACCTTCTGGGATTCAATACAAGAGCAGGAAAAACCCTGCACAAGGACAGAATTACATGTTAGTTTAGAAACAGACAAAAACCCACATAAATCTAATGAAAGAAATTGTATTAACATTGACAAATGACAAAAGTAGGTTAATAGAACTCATTCGTACAGCAAGTTACCATAGCAAGTCAGAAGTGCTACAGAGTATTCTAGCTAGCAACCACAAATAAAGTATTTAAACCATAATTACTGATACCAAGCAAAAGAACCCATCACGAAGGGGCAATCCCAAATGTGTCGCATGTAGGAATTTACAAATCCCTATAATAGAATACAAAGTCCCTACAACACAAAACAGACCTGCGAAAGGAAGCCGCTTGCCAAAAGAAAGCACTTATAGAGCCAAGAAAAGAACGCCAAGAAAGTCAGAATCAGAAGATAGGCCAGCATCCTTATTAATCACCCCCGCTATGGCCAAGTTCAACACATTCGAAAAACTAAACAAATAAATTTATAATCGTGATAAGGAACAGGGTGTTTACAAATCCCAGTTCTTATGATTAAACACCAACAAAATCCATGATTAACATTGAACGGAAGAGATGCTTTCCGAATTTCCCTTCAGTTTCACGAATTGCACAAACAATAATGCATTCCCAAATTCTGATGAAGACTACTTGTCAAAGTCAAAATCCACAAAGAGCATAAAAGACCCCCTAGCAAGGTTGATGACATTTTTTATTTTAAGCTTCTGAGATTCATAGATCAAATGCTAACGTACACTTATAAGGAAGCCAGAGTTCAGATCTTGGGTGTGGAGAAATCTTCAGACATATAATTTGCACTAGTTAATCAAGGCAGACAATCTCAATGACTGGTAAATTACACCTAATCATAGTAAGAATCACGTTGCCCTGAGAAAGATAACAACGCAGTAGTAATTACACCTGTTAGCAGTAAAATCACCTCAGCCGTGCAAATGATAAAAGCCCCATAGTCTCTTCAAAGATAAAAACCCAGTAGGAATTACACCTGATAACAATGGTAATCACCCCACCCTGGCAAATGATAAAAGTCCAATAGCCTCTCACCTTTGGATGTGAGCCCCAATAAGAATTCCACATAATCACAGTAGGAATCATCCTAGCTGTTCAAATGATAAAAGCCTCATTGTCTAGTCTATCGCCTTTTAGTGGAAGTACCTGTCAGAATTACTCCTAATGCGATTAGGAATTGCTTCAGTCTTTAAATAATAAAAGTTTTGTTTCAGGCTATCATCTTTTAGTGAGAGCTACTGTTAGAATTATACCTAATCACAGTAGTAATCGTTCCAACCTTGTAAATAATAAAAATCGAATAATATATCATTTTTAGGTATGAGTTCTAATAATTATATTTAATTAGAGTAAGAATCACCCCACCCTAATAAATGATAAAATCTCATTAATTTTTTTAACAAAGTTTTATAATAAATACACTTAATTATAATAGAAATCACTTCAACTTAACAAATGATAAAATCTCATTAATTTTTTATGTGAACTTCACTAATAATTATACATAATTTAAATAAGAATCACTCCAAATTACAAATAATTAAATCCCAAAAATCAATTACTTTTGGATGTAAACTCCTAATCATAATAAAAATGACTTTAACTTAAAATGATAAAATCTAATTATTTTTCAACTTTAGCTACAAGTTTAACCCAACTTGATGCTCCTCCCCTGATCTCCTAAGCTAAATTTAATAGGTCTTCATTTTTCTCCTTCCTCTTCCTCTGATAGTATGGGCTTCTCCACCCCATTGGAAGCACCTAACAACAAGGGAACTCGGGCCTTTACTTTTCCATGAAGTATCAGGGCTTTAAAAAAAATATCATTTTCTAATATAGAATTAAAAAAATTACAAAATATCTTAAAATATGATATTTTAAATTGCAAAAATATTTAGTAGATGTTGCAAAAATTATTTAAGAGTAGATATATAATAAAAGGGTTCCACAGATTTTTAAAATTGTAAAAATTATACCTACACAATTTTATTGGTTATAAAGTTTTTTTTTAACTTAAATTTTCTCTACAGGGATTGTAAATTCTTACCTCTTATCACTACCCATCTTTAAAATATCTTCCTTATATAATAATTACTTCTATTTTTTTAAGAAAATTTTATTTTTTACAGTTCAAAAAATTTAAATATACATAAAAATTATAATTATAAAATAATTGTAATTACCCGTTCCATAAAATCATCTATAAGAAATGCAAAAATAAAAAATAACTTAAAATAAAAATATAATTAAAAGAGAGTTTTTAAAAAAAGAAACACACTTTATTTTCTTTCCCAAAAAATTAGTGTATATAAATATGTATGATTGCTTATGATCCTGTGCAACATGTGTATTCAGACACACAGCTATTAAAGTCTGAATATATATGCCCAAAACTGAACTCAAATAAACACATGTATATATTGACAGGTATATACACTATATATATACCCTGATTTCGGAACTCAAATCCACTGCAGCAAATAGACAATCGAATACCTAAATAGTATCAATGCAGATTGGTATTTAGAATATATAAAATTCTTTCTAAAATCATTCAAGGCGCATCTAAAACATATTCAATTCTTCGAAGCTCACATTCAAATTTTCAATATAAAATCCTCGACATAACAGAAAAAATTAAATACAAAACTAAATGTAAATCTATGTTTCTAAACACCCAATTTCAAGAAATTTAGGGACTAGTGCAGAGAGTAAACCTGGAAATAAGGAAAATTGGGTATTCCAAATTTAGCAGATAAAGAAGTAGTTGTGCGTGAACGATATTATGTGATAGAAAGGCATCATTATAAAATGGTGGAAGAGCTAGATTTAAGTACATCATTATCTTCAGACAAAGCAAAATTCAAGTTGAATATGTCCTCTGTGATTATAATTACGACACATCAGCACGTCTTCTTAATTGATACATCTCGCTAATGAATCGAATTGTTAGGCTGCAGGTGATTGTAATCATTCTCGACACAAATTTCTACGGAGTTCAATCGATTGAGAATATATGAAAATGATGGCTATTAATTACCTAAAGGAGGGTGACTTATTTCAATTTATGAATAGGAATTTACGTTAAGGATAAGATTTGTGGTGGCTCGTCTTAATTTTAATTTGAGAGGTAAATATTAAGAATTATAGTATTCCATTTGTTTTAATTTAGAATTAACGGTTGGCTTACTGGTTAATCAGATGCACTCATTTTGGTGTAAAAAATATGCATAAAGTTTTTAAGGAGGTTAACGTGCAATATTTTTAATGAGATGAATAAAAAAATATTATTTGTTGTATTTTTGATTGGAGAAAATATTTGTGATATTATTGGCATCTTTTATTTGTTCGAGGTAAGTATTGAAAACAGTTGGTAGAACAGGGGATTGTGAGTTGTCTGATTATGCATAGGAGTTAAATACAAGTTGTTAAACTTGATTGATGATAAGATGAGAAAACATGGTTTATGATCTCACCAAAGTTAGTAGGAGAATTGGAAATGCAATAAAGTACTTGGAATTGAATGTTGGCTTGACACGATACAAAATTGAGATGGAGGCAATTAGTGACATTCATTTTAATTTCGTTATTTCTGGGCATTCAAAGGAGAGACTATTAGAGCTTTTTGATTCATCGATTCTTTTATTATTTTTCATTTGCATTGTCTGTGAAGCATTAGGAAAGAAGTTAGGGTTTTTCATAATAATCAAGTTCATATCAATGACCTATTTTTCTTTTTATTTGACTTATGTGTAACATCTGGGTAGTATTATTAAGTTTTATATGTTTGTAGACTAGGTTTGCTCTTTTATTGGGTAATAATTTTATTATAGGGCTTTTTTTTTTTTTTTTTTGCACAGATGTATTGGTAATACTAAAAAGAGTGTTCACCACTGGTTCAGTACGGAAGGCAAATAAGAGAAAAGTCTTTAGGGTTTTTGTTCAGTGAAGGGTTTAATTATTTCACTAAAGTGAAGTAGGCTATTTAGGGTTTGAGGTAATTAGTGTCATTGACTTTAATTTCATTGTTTCTAGGTATGCAGAGAGGAGACTATTGAGATTCGATTATGTTACTGTATTGGGTTTGTATCCGTGACCTATTTTTCTTTCTATCTGACTTATGTCTGACATCTGGGTAATATTATTGAGTTTATATACTTGTAAACTAGGTATGACCTTTTACTAGGTAAGATTTTTATCACTCAACTTTGTTTTTTTTTTTTTACAAAAATATTGATAATACAAAAAAAGCAAAGTAGACTATCGGTTTTGTAAGTAAGATAAATAATAACAAGGGTTTTCAAGATTCTTATTCAATGAAAGGTTTAATTTATTAGTTGGAATGAAGTAGGCTTTTTAAAGTTTGAGACAATTAATGTCATTGATTTTAATTTCATTATTTCTGATTGTGCAAAGAAAAGGCTATTGGAGCCCAAATCTTACTTACTAGGCATTTGTGGTATTAGATGTTGCAATTTATGTAGATTGGTTTTATTTTTAAGTTAAGGCATTCTGGAGCTTTTATATGCCTTATAACTTTATAATGTATTTTGATAAGCTAGATTATAGATGAAGTCTTATATCAAGTAATTTTCATCGACAAAAAAATTAGTCTTTGAAAATCTTGCTAATAAAAATACATGTAGGTTTTCGATAGAAATGTAGGTTTTCGATGGAAATGTAGTTTTATAAAGGGCATACGCCCTTTTTAACAAATAGTGTATGCTCTTTATAACCCATAGAGAGCATGTGCCCTTTTGCCTAGGCTCCATGCCAAGAAAACATAGGCTCAAATTTTTAAGAATAAAATGAGTATGCCCTTTTGAAAAGGGTGTACGCCCTCTACAAATGAAAATTTATGTTTTCCATTTTGACACTCTTTTCATCCCCTAACTTTGTGCATCCATCCTGCAATGATCTAGCTTGTGATTTGACAATTATCACTCATGGGATACTCTTTGAATCTTCAGACCTATAATATGATTGCTCTTATGCTTGATATGAAAATATGGAATCAAGGAAGAATAGATTATTGGTGTAGTCGATTGATTTATATTTAGTATGTGTTTGTTTGGTATTTGGTAGATGATGATTGGGAATGATTAGACTTGTATTTATACCACACTTTTTGAAAATATATCATAGTAGGGTTTAATAAGAAAATTAGGTTGACCCATGGTTTCGATCATTTTGCAATTTAGATGAATTTTGGCTACTAGACACTATTGTCAGTAGTGTTGTCCCTCTATGGCTGGTAGTGTCCAAAGGGCTAGAAAACATGTACTAATTTGAAACTGAGAGTGAAAGATGTTTATCAAGTTTTAAGTTTTTTTGTGTAGTATAGGAGACTTAGGTCATCAGAATGATATGGATCGGATTAAGAGATAAGCATGTAGGCACAATGAGATGGTAAATGTGAGCCTTTTGATAGTACAGAGGTTTAAAACTAAAGTGTAGAGCCTTGATTGATATTTTTTAAATGTATAAGATCGAGATGCTATAAATATTCAATTTTATATCTAAACCTAGCACCATTTCTAAACTAAAGGCTTAACTTAATAAACTAGAGTGTCTTGTGTCAACTTTTGTTTGTGCTTTGGTGTTATTTTCTTTGTGACTCACAATAATATTTCAAAACAAAATCAAAGCTTTATTTTCAATGTTAGTTTAATTTAGGTCACCCTTCGAAACTTAAAACACATGTATCATGGGGTTTTTTCTTAGATCACCTCTTATTTCACCTAAGTAAAAAAAATCAATCAATCGAAATAATAAATGAACTGTCATAAATTACTAGGAGAAAACAAAATGAAAAAGTTTGCAGTCTTTAAGCTGGCATTGCATACACATGGCACACATTATTTTCTAGAGAGGAATGGTGTATTATCATATTTTTGAGTTATTTATAAAAACTATTATATTTAGTAATTTAAACCCAAGAACACAACATTAAAAGGAGGGAATAAAGGAATAATCAGTTAATCAAGAATGAAATCTTACCATCAATTTATCCCTTATGACTTATCTCCAAGATTTGCAAGTGGATTTGAATGCCAAATTGATTGAGTATGGATTGCTTGCTTTGAGCTTCAAAGTGACTCCAATGGCTTCCTTGGGTTTTTGAATGGCTTGGCAGAGTATGAGGATGCTTTAGAATGGCTAATTATGAGAGTATAATGAGGGCTTGTTGATTTTTAAGTTAGTTTGGCCATGGTCCAAGCATGGATTTTATAGGATGGTGTAGGAGATATTAGAGAATTTTAAAATATTTATAAGTCTCTAGTTTAGAGACTTTTAGAATTTTAGAGGAGCTTCTCTAGTTCTAGAGATTTCTTGATTAACTTAGAGGATAATGGGGGATTAAATGGGGATTAAATGAGGTTTAAGATTTATAGGGATGTAGGAGAGGCTAGGGTGGTAGGGTAGCTAGGGGTAGTTGAATAAATAGGAATTTTAAATTTGCAAGTGGGCTAATGGGTAAATTAGTGGCTAAGTATGCTAGTTAATAGGTTAATGGGATAATTAATTAGTTATAAGGGTACCGAAAGGTTTATGGGGTGTAAGGAAATGAATATATTAGTTAATCGGCTAAATTTATGATTTTTGGTCAAATTAGAATGTTTAATAGGTTTATTAAGACAAGCGGATTTAGGTGCATTCAAATGGTACCAACAAAGTTTATACCTAAATATTTTCTTGAGTTTTGAGTGAATAATTTTAAGACATGCATTTTTCATTCGATGGTCAAATTTGTATTACTTAGTTATAGCCTTAAAAAGTTATATAGGGAACAATAAGATAGGAGGTTTCCAAATGGCTTCTTATTTCATAGAAGAAAATGAAGACATTACACAAGACATATTAAATATAAATAAACATCTAAAATTTGGGATATGAAAAAATAATGACATTCAAAATATAAATATAAAATCTATTAAATCAGATAAACGAAAATAAACCCGAGATTAAAACAAATGTAAATAAAATCCAAAGCCCATTTAAATTCTTCATAAACCCCACTTAATTAATATGTTTGGCCAAAAGATATTAATGTTAAGAAATAACACAAATGGAATTCAAAATTTAGAAGAATATAATCTAAAGGTTCATTTTAAAAGATGCATTTTATGGTTGTATTTTATATTTTAAACCTTAATAAATCCTAGTTATTTTGGTAGGTCAAAATTAGTGGCCTCAAATTGTTTAAGAAGAATTTGGGTTAGTTAGTAACACCACATTTTTACTTAACTTTCTATGATGAATTGGGAGGTATTTAAAGAACATTGATGCCTTGAAATTTGATCTCCATTCATAATCCACTTTTTATAAGTAATAGTCTAGAAGAACCATCTCTGACGAACTCAAACAACCACTTAACACATATTATATGTAAAGAATATTTAGGTGGAGGAAATAGTAAAAACTCCTTTCCAAGATATTAGTCTTTTTTTAATGATATTTAGTTAGCCAAAATTTCCATTAAATTATATTTGTTACACAATGACAAAATATTTAATATCTTTAATTTTTTTAATATGTAAATTTCTTTTACAATTTAGAATATATGATTTTTATAAACAAGTTAGTATAATGATCAATTTACATATTTTTACGTAATTTTTTTATAGTATTAGTATTTGTTATGTTAGGAAACTAATGGAATCAATTTTCAATTACTTAGGTTTTATTTAGCCAATCAAATAACTTGAAATATATATACATTGATGATAACTATAATTTTTTTCTAAAAAAATTCACATAAATAATGGCATATTCGCTAGGTTTTACTAGAGCATATTCTTTTATATTTAATGCAATATTAAATGCACCTATTTTAACAATTATAAAAAAAAGATTAAAACTAGCCAACTCATCATCATATTTTTACATTTAATCTAACTTTAACATGTATCCCTGGAGTACCACAAAAATAAGCTATTATTGTGTCATAAAATATCGATTTGACAAGTAAATGGAGCCCTCTAACTCTAGGTTTTTACTCATAATCATGAATTTCATGTACGCATTGCCACACATCTTTATTATTGGTTTCATGGTGGCCCACTACCCACAATTTTTTTATTAACCCTTATATTTCTAGTAAAGGGTTTCCATTTCATGTGGGCAACAAAAGTAAAACTGACCATGTTAAATTATTGTGATGTGAGTAAATGTGCATGGTTAGATGGCGTTAGATCTATATAAGTAATAATAATGATTTAGAAGCCATATCAAATCTATCAAGGATGATTTGGATGGCATGGAATGGATGAAGATATCAATGCACTAGAAAAAATGTAAAAAAACCTCAAATACAATGAAAATACCCAAATCTTCATTACCTATAGACCATTTATCAAAGAATGACCTATTTATTTTAAGAAACAATGGAAACTATGAAGCCGACCTTTCACATTATCCAAACAAATTCAAATATTAGAAAGAGTTCATTGGAAAATTTGTTAATGGTTTTATAAAATCAATATTCTAAATCATATTTTGTGGATTTTTTTAATTTTATAAATTATTCACAAGTGTTTTAAAAATATTATATTTTTTAATACTATGAATATAATTTTTTTCTATATTTTGTATTTTGAAATTATCTCAAATTTTGTAAATATACATCAACAACTTCATCAAAGTGCAAAGAATCTAGTGATAATACTGCTTTTATCTAAAAGCTTTCAATTCATCAATTTTCCTTCATTGTCCATGAATGGATCTTTTCGTTGTAAACATTTATTTCAGTTTAAACTAATCAAACAAAATCCCCTAAATGTTATCTCCTTTGCAATGAATCATAGAGTCAGTGAGTTGTGTGAGGCAGAGAGGTAGTGATAAGTTGAAATTTAAAAAGTAATTAGAAGATTTGAATACGACCTTTTTAAATTTGTATAAAACATTTAGTCAATTACATATAATTTAATTTAGATATTGATGTCCAATAGAGGCCAAGAATGGCCAATGGACTAAAAATGATATTACACCAACATATTACATAAAGCGAAGGTCAAATGCATCTTCAATATATGTCATCTAAAAATAGTCTCAATACCTTTGAATGTAGTTTATCTATGTTACAACAATTTTCGTAATCACTTTTAAGTATAATTATTATTTCCATGTGTAGTCCAATACATGTATAATTTCATCTATCCTATTTCAAGTTAACATTGTCCCATTCTTGGAAGTATCTCAATCACAACATGAACAATGACCTTTTACCTTAGCTTCTGAATTCGATATTTCCTTTTAAAATATTCTTTGAAACTCCAACAAATTTGTCATTATTTTTTTAATACTAAAATCACATTTTCAATGCTACAATGTTATTCACTGTCAATCTTACCTTTCGAAGATTATATGTATAAACCTTTAGGAGTGCGTATAAATAGTGGGAAAACTTGTTTACTATTCTCAAAGTTATTCAAAAAAACTTCTATGCATTTCATCCTAAAGGCTCACTACTCTTCGATGGCTCACTTTATAGATTCCACAAAATAAGTTGATCAATGTTAAAAGTCTATGTTGTGCACTCTATATTAATTAAATGACAGTATGATTTATACATGGCAGTATAATTTACACAATTAAAATTAATAATTAGGATCTAAATCTTGATTATAAACATATATTACTAAAATAATTAAACAACATACATTTATAGTTTTACTTTTGTCAAGAATTATATTATTGTCAATTCAAAAAATGTTGAAATGACATGTGTACATATCTAATCTTTCATGCAATTTAATATTTAATATGCTATTTATATTAGATCTTTTATATAATTATTTCAATATTATAATGCAAAATGTAAGTAGTGATGTGTTTAAGATCACCACCGCAATCCCTCATTAATTAAAAAAAAAGATGTGCGAACAATAGATCAAAGATTTTTTATCATCTAGACCACTATTGTCAACATTAGAGTTGGTGTGGTCTATATTTATAATTTTATAATATTATAAATAGTAATGTCCTTAAACATACTAAAACATTAATATTATGCACAATTATGAATAAATATCACCAATACTAGGCAACTTAACCATACGATTTGGTTATGACAGCTACTACTATTCATTTTTTGGTTACAAATAAATATTGTTAATGTTGGGCAACTTAATTTTGCACTCTGGGTAAGAGTTTGGTTACAAATAAATATTGTTAACGTTGGGCAACTTAATTTTGCACTCTGGGTAAGAGTACTACCATCTATTAAGTACATGTCTACAAATTAATTTTTTTAATTCAATTCTATAATATTTTTATATAATATTTACTAACAAAACTAGTCATATTGCAATTCTTATACTTATAAAGAAATACTTAACCATAAACAATTTTGAATACAAAAGTTAAGACTAACCTTTACATAACCGTTATTTTTATAAATCTAAAAATAACATAAAATACAATTAAAAGAATAAAAATATAATTAATAATAACCTTACTAATATTTTGTACATCAAAATCAAAATAATTAAATTATACCTTTTGATATGTCTTACACATCAATTTGTTATAAAGAAACAAACACACACATGAGTGTCACATTTATAAGATTTATTTGCCAACTCTTTAAGTGGGGACGACAAAATTGACTAATGTGAAAATGACTAATTTATATAAAAGTGAAAATCAATATTGATATTAATTAAAAATAAGATCATGTTGTTGAATCAGTGTTTTATTTTATAATGTAAAGATTGAATTGTGAATTTCAATCGACTATATTATTATATAATTTTCTATATTTTTATTATTTATATAATAAAATTACACTAAAACATTTTAATATTAATAATGAGACTACATTAAATTTCACTTATATTCTATATAAATTATATCTTAATAATTGCTAAATCAGTAAATAGTGATAATAATATTAATAACAACAAACTCTGGTTCTTAGAATATTTCGAATAACTTTATATTTATATATAACATCAATTTAAATACTCCAATAAATAATCTAGTGATGACTAAATTTTTATTTATTTATAATTAATCAACAATTTCTCTATATAATAAATAATAGATTTCTTAATTTTCTATTGATTAATAATTTAAATTAATTTTATATTTATTAAAAATTTAAATTTAAATTAAGACCCTATACATGTAATGATCGAAAAATCAAAAAGTAAAACAAAAGTCACATGAAGAAAGAGAAAGGAGCATAGGGGCATAGGATATAAAAAAGCATTTGGTTCCAGGTGGGACATAAAAAGAAGATAGAATGTGATGGGATTGGGGACCATTTAGGTGTGTATGGTCCATGAGACACACAGACAGACTTAATCAATAATAATACCTAAAAACAAATTTGATGTTATAATCAATGACGTCACATGCGCACCACGTTCAATTGTTGTTTTTCTTTTTCGGGTGGCACGCTCTCTTCCGACCTTTACGCGCACGTTCACGTTCACTCACATTTTTCAAATTTTACATAAATCGATCTCCTTCCACTCATTTCGACTTGGGTGGTTGGAACTAATAAATAAATAGATAAATAAACAATAGTTTTATTTAAGTATTAGAAGAGGTTTTAAATACCGATAGACCCCTCAATAATTTATAGTATTGTAATAAACAAACAAATTATAATACATATTAATCATGCAATCTAATGATAATTTATTATATATTTTATATGAATTTCAATATTATAATGAATATTTTCTTTTTTTTAAAAAAATGAAATTAGTAAATATTTCATTGTTTTTTTTTTAAGAATGTTTAATTTTTACTTTAAATGTTTAAATTGATTTTTTTTGGAATATTTATTATATATATTAATGTTCTAAAAGTATTAATGCATCTTTATATTTATAGATTTATTGAAGTTAAATTAGGATCTTATTAGTGCACACACTGATACGCTGTGGGCGATAAATATGATAAAGAAGAATTCAAAATTCATAGGAGATCCAAAACAAGGGTTAGAAGTGCTCAATTGCAAAATTGTACATTGTACTTTATCGGGGCTCGTAATCGTACAATATACATTTTTGAGGAATTCTCAAAAACTTGGGAAAATAAGAAAAGAGAGAAAAGAGACGAGGAGTGATAAAAACGAGGAGACCACAATAAGAAATAGTCAAACTTATGTGAAAATGCTCTAGTAAGAACTTGACTTGGACTAATAATTGGCACACCATTGTTACTCTAAAATAATGTAGTTTTACGACTAATAAATATTCCCATACCAAAATAGGTGTCTCCATAATGCCCCAATTTAATCATCAATTACATTTATAAATTGAAGTTACTATTGAAACAATATAGGTTTCAAAATAGTACTTGCCAAAAATGATTTGAAATTGAATATTTACTGTGAAAGATTTATGTTACATTTGAGCAATCATAAAGAGGCATTTGAAAGATGCAATATGCTCATTAACATTGATCAAAGATGAAGGTTGCATATATAGGCTTCATAAGCCATATTCCATCACACCTAACACATTATGGTGGAGGAAATTATTAAATAATTACAACAACCTACAATTACCCTTATTTACTAATACACTAATTATTTAATATTGGGTCCATGTACAACTTCCTAGACTATGAGCTAGTAAGCTATTACTCTAGCATCCCGCACCCTACCCCACTCCCTTAATGAATCATAGTCTTAAGTTTATAAGAGAGAATTTTTGAATGCCTCAAACTTATCTTGTGCAATTGACCTTGTGAAGACATTTGCACATTGATCTTGAATGGGGCAATACTGGAGCTTTATGTTGTGTCTCTGAACATGTCCATGTATGAAATGTATATTCATTTCAATTTTGTTTGTGCGCTCATGAAACACTAGGTTATGAACAAGTTATAAAACACCATGGTTGTCATAGTATAGAACTGTAGATTGAGCTTGTGCTATTCCCAATCCTACAAGAATGTGACGTATCCATATCTTTTCATAGAGAACTCATAATGCAGTGTGATATCCTAATTTTGTGGAAGAATGTGAAACATAATTATTTTTCTTGCTCCCCCATGAGATTAGACCAGATCGCAAAAATAATATAAATCAAAAAGTGGATTTTCTATCATCAATAGAACCTGTGTGATCTACATCCATGTATCTCGTCAAGAATAATATGTCATTCTTATTGTATAATAGATTGTATTCCATTGTTCCTCAAATATATCTCAATATCCGCTTAGCTACTTTTTAGTGTCTTAATTTGGGTTCCTACATGAAGTGCAAAACATAACTAACATCATAACTGATATTTGGCCTAGTGTAGGTGAGATAGATGAAACTTACATTCAATTGTCGATAGACAGTGGCATATACTGGTGGTGATGAATCTAGATGAGATAATTGAAGTATTGTCTCCATAGGTGTGGCCATTAGTTTATAATCCATCATCTAAAACTTCTCGAGAAATGTCTTGGTATATTTCATATATTTGACACTTGAATATATATTGTTCACTTTTTACCAAACTTCCAATCCAAGACATTAGTGCAATAGCTTGAGATCTATCAATTCGAATGATCATTTGAGATCATTCTTTATAGCATCCATCTTCTTCATTGAATGATTGGGTGATGACTAGAGAGTTTCCATAAATAATAATTATAACAATCCCACCTATTGTTTTAGGTAGATTTTGAGATCGTATGGACTCATTTACAATCCATGTTGTACAAGATGCTCACCTATTTTTATATACTAGGCTCTAGGAGACTGTTTGAGACCATACAATTACTTGATAAGTCTACATACTTTCTATGTCTGACCCTGGTTGACATATTCTTATAGTTGGGTCATGTATACTTCTTCTTATAGATATTAATTTAAGAAATCATTTTTGATCTGATGAATGTTCCATCCAAACTATGCAGCCATAGAAAATATCATTCTAATTGTTTAATCTTGGTTGTGGGAGTAAAAGTCTCCTCATAGTTTTATGACTTATTTTTTAGCATAGCCCTTTGATACAAGTCTCTCCTTGTACTTATATATGTTTTATTGTTCCTTGTATTTAGTTTTAAATATCCATCTGCATCTGATTGGCTTCTTCCCTAGGGGAAGATCAAAAAGCTGCTAAGTGTCGTTCTTCATAAATGACTGATATTATGCATCTATGGCATCCTTCCAAGGTTTTGACTGTTGGGATTCTCTTACCGTAGAGGGATCAAATGTTTTTGAAACTATGTTCATAAGGGCCATGTTTACCTCTTCATGAGTCATGTTATGAGTCATCGATCTTGAACTAGATGTGTCAAGGACTTCATCTAATTTAACATCCCATATTTTACTAGTATACCACTTGGGCATACATTGAGAAATGAGTGGTGGTACTGAGGTTTTGGTTGACCATCATCAATGTCACTACCACTATCACCATCCCAAAAAAGTAACAGGTCTAATGCATGTATCATGTGCATGTGTGGAAGATGGATTGTTTCCACTATTCTCATCAAACACAACATTCTTGATAATGAGCACCTTTTTAGTTTATGGGTAAAGGAGTTGATATGCCTTAGACTCCTTGTTGTATCCAAAAAATGCATTCCTTAATTTTCTTATCCAATTTATTTCTTTTATTTTTTTGACATGCATGTATGCCTCACAACAAAAAACTTGAAGATGTGAAACTTTCTGTTTATTCCCATCCCAAACTTTGTAATGATCTTGATATATAATATATGCAAAAATACCCTTAAGGTAGGGAAACACCATATAATACTCCTTTAGGAAGGAATAACTCCACAATGTCTCTTCGAGGGGACAACCTCCAATATCCTCTTACAATAGAAGACTCAATGCTTACTTCATATCCTTACCATGATAATCATCTCCTATATATATACATCTATCTAACCCATGGATGGGTAACCTCCTAATCTAATGTAGGCCGACCATTACCCAATGTATTACTTTCACAAGTTACTCTATTACCCTAATATATTATACCCATATAACTAAGCGAATGTGTGCCACATGTCGGCATCTCCATCAACCCATATACATCAATATATCATATCCCTAGGTACATAACATTCCTTCCCTCCTTGACATGTTTCGTCCTCGAAACATAGGAAGAAACCAAATAATGAGTGTGCTTCAAATCATTGCACACTTGTCTCCAATCTCGATCATCTAGCCATCCATATGTGATCTTGGTAGGTGTTAGCTCTCCAAGCTTGTTTCCAAATTTTATTGTGCTCCTCTGATTTCGTTCATGCTCATAATTATACTGCTTTGGTGTCCAAGCATAATTATTCCTCTTTTAGTTCCATGTACCATATTCTGCTGCGCTACTCTGATTCCAACCATGACCATAGTAGGTATTCTTCCATGCATAGTCATAGTGATTCCCCTATTCATTCCATGTGCCATAGTATTTTTTCTTTGGATTCCATGCATATCCATAATGATTGGAAATTTTATTTTCTGTATAGACAAAATGATTATTATTATGACACTTCTTCACCTAGTTCCATGATTGTTTCCTCTCATGATGATGTGGGTGTCTATATACCTCAACCTTTTCCAATACTTTGACTTTATCCACCTTTGATTCTACCTCTTCCACCTTTTCCTTCTTTGTCTCTTGAGTGAATGAATTGTTCATTTGTAGTGTGTCTTTATCTATATCATTTGAATCTTCATCACCTGTTTCAATCTCATCCTCATAATCTACCTGGATTGTTATTGGTGCCTTTTTCACTATGATATCTTGTAAAGTGATCTTCTTTTTCTTATACCAAAACTTCATGAACTTTTTCTGAATATTAATATCCATTGTTCCCAAAGTCTCTAACCATGGATATCCAAGAACTATATCCATATCATCCATATCCAAAGCATAAAAATCTGAATGCAAAACATATTTTTCCATAATGAGCTTCAGATCTTCAAACATTAAAATATTCTTACCATCTACTTGAGCCTCTTTGATATTCTTTGCTTGAACATGTAGATGCTTGGCCACATTCATGTTAATGAAGTTATACTTGCTAGTAGGGTTTATGGACACAACCACCTTCTTCTTTTGAATGCATCCATGAAATTGAAAAATTGACTCGGATTTCTTTGGAGCCAAATTATTTGAACCCTTATTTTCTTCTTCTTCTTCTTCTATTGCTTATTCTACTTCTTCTTGTTCTTCTGATGAATCTTCTATTTCTTCTCCTTCTTTTTCTGCTTCTTCTTTTATATCCCAACGATCTAAAAAGATCTGTTCCAATTCTTGCCATGGAGAAGACCTTTCTGTACAGCTCAACTGATCAAACCAATCTAGTGCAGGCCCAGACAAAAAAGGAGTTAATTGTCTTTGCCTAAAAGTTTTTCTAAAATAATTATCCAAAAGGAGCCACCATTATCTAACATTAATATCATCTTCCCCTGAAAATATTTGCAACTCCATGATCAACAAAAAAATTAAGGTTCATGAAACCCTAAAATGTCAAAACTGATCCATAAAATTGCAAAACATCACTCAAAATAGCTCCAAAAATTCTAAAATTTTGACTGTACTTCTCTTAAATCTTCGTCCATTTTCAGTAAAAATTTCAAATAAAAATTCCCTATATTTTGGAAGATATAGTGAAATTATTATAAAACCTAAAATAGCAATAACTCCCTCAAAACGAATCAAAAAATTCTGAAATTTTTACCACGCTTCTCTTATATTTTATTACATCTCCAGTAAAACTTTCGAGTAAAAATTACTTATATTTCAAAAGATATAGTGAAATTAGGGTTTCACTCCACACAAATTGCCCAAATCGAAGCTCTGATACCACTTGTAATTATCTTGATATTCAATATATGTAGAAATACCCTTAAAGTAGGGAAACACCATATAATACTCCTTTAGGAAGGAATAACTCCACAATGTCTCTTCGAGGGGACAACCTCCAATATCTTCTTACATAGAATACTCAATTCTTACTTGATATCCTTACCATGATAATCATCTCCTATATATATACATCTATCTAACCCATGGATGGGTAACCTCCTAATCCAATGTAGGCCAACCATTACCCAATGTATTACTTCCACAAGTTCTCTATTATCCTAATATATTGTACCCATATAATTAAGGGATGTGTGCCACATGTCGGCATCTCCATCAACCCATATACATCAATATATCATATCCCTAGGTACATATCATTCCTTCCCTCCTTGACATGTTTCGTCCTCGAAACATAGGAAGAAACCAAATAATGAGTGTGCTTCAAATCATTGCACACTTGTCTCCAATCTCGATCATCTAGCCATCCATATGTGATCTTGGCAGGTGATAGCTCTCCAAGCTTGTTTCTAAATTTTATTGTGCTCCTCTGATTTTGTTTATGATCATAATTATACTACTTTGGTGTCCAAGCATAATTATTCCTCTTTTTATTCCATGTACCATATTCCTCTGCACTACTCTGATTCCAACCATGCCCATAGTAGGTATTCTTCCATGCATAGTCATAGTGTTTTCCCCATTCATTCCATGTGCCATAGTATTTTTTCTTTGGATTCCATGCATATCCATAATGATTGGAAATTTTATTTCCTGTATATACAAAATGATTTTTATAAGGGGATGTGTGCCACATGTCGGCATCTCCATCAACCCATATACATCAATATATAATATCCCTAGGTACATAACAAACTTCCTGTGGTGTGATCCCATCAAGAGCTTGGATGTGTGACCTGTTCAACAAGTAGATCATTGTGTGACATGTTTTTTTTTCCAAAATGAATGAGACATTCGTGTACCTAAACCATGTTGTGAAACATCTCTATAATTACATGCTTATGTCATTCTACAACCCCACTTTTTTGTGGTGTATATGGAGTATCCAGTTGACGTCATATTCCATTCACTTTGAGATATATGTTGAGAACTTTGTCTTGGTGTATTCCCCCTATGATCTAAGTAGAAGGCATTAAGTTTTTGACCAATTTAATTTTCAACAGTGGCCTTGAATTATTTGAAGATTTGGAAGACCTCATTTTTAGTCTTCAAAAGGAATACCCACATCTTTCTTAAGTAGTCATCAACAAAGATCTAAAAATACTTTTATCCTTTGTCATTGGGAGTAATGTGACTGCACATATCGTTGTGCACCAGATCCAATGGACCAGTATCCTAATATTCACTTTTTCCAAATGGATCTCTTCATTATTTTATAGCAAGGCAACTTAAACAAATATCATAAGATTGCTTGAGTAAGGTAAGTCCTATGACCATGTCGTGTATGTTCAATGTGAGTAAATATCCATAGCTCAAGTGCTAATATCATATGTTCCATAGATTTTTCATGACTTTGTCCTTTAATAAAAGTGTTTGATGGTTTTTTTTAACATCATCAAGCTGAAACATTTTGTCAATATTCAAATCTCTCACAACTACTATGGAGTATTTATAATTGTTTTTTATTAGGCAAAACTTTTGACCACCTTTTTGATCAAATACAACCTTGAGGTTGTGATCTATCAGGTGGTCGACAAATAATAGGTTTTTAGTGAGTCCTAGGACATACAAGAAGTCTTGAAGCATGCACACTTTTTATTTCCAAGAAGTAAATAAATATCACCATGGCCTTTAACTGTGTAGGATGTATCATCTCCGAGAGAGACATTGTCCTATGACACTATTTAGTTTAATGTAGAGAACAATTCCTTCCTACCAGTCATGTGCTTTATAGTGCCTGAAACCACATACCAAAATGAATTTAGAGAATTGTTCTCCTCATGTGTTTGAATGGAAAATACATGATCTTCATCTGAATGATTATTTTATGTTAAAATATTTTTATTTGTTGTGATTTGGAAGGTTTATGTTCCCATTTATGTTTTGATAGTTGTTTATTCTTTGCATGTGTTACAGTCTATGAAGTGGACTTATGACTAAATGATTCTTATGTGAATGCATTTTACCAAAATGTTTTGAATGTCCTTATTTTTTACAAATCTGACACTTTTTTTAGGAACGGGGTTTATTCCCTTGTTACTTTTGCTAATTATTCTACTTGGAGGACTATTTTAAACCTTTTATGGGATTCTTCCTCTTTTGATGCAATGCAAGTGAATGTTATTCAATTATTTCCTTTGAATTTTGCATGGATTCCTCTTATTGCAACATGTTCACTAACTCTTCAAATGTAATCTTTTTCTCATGACATTGAATGTGGTCACAAAAATTATATATGTGGGGAGCAATGCTCTTAGGATAATGGGTACTAAATAGTTGATTTTATTTTTCCATCCAATGCATGGAGTAATTCTCAAAAAGTTATAACTCTACATAGGAAAGCTTCTATTTTTTCTTCTAGTTTCAATTTGAGATAATGTAGCTGGTTTTATAGATTCATTTAATTTGATTTTGATTTTTCTTCTCACAAATAATGTTGAGTTTGTCCCAAACATCTTTTATTGTATTATCATTTCAAATATGAGGTTGTACCTATTCCAAGACTTTGAACATGATTATCAATTTTGCCTTATGATTAGCTTTATCAAATTTATGCTTATGATTAACCTCAGTTGCATGTTGGGTCAATGAGCCATCAAAAATTGGCCATATGTCTTCAAATTCCAAATGTGTTTGTATTGTAGTCTTCCATACTGCATAGTTATCACCTTGAAGAAGTCAACTGTCTAGAAGAATAAATCTTGGTCTAGATCTGACCATTATGAACAATCTAATAAAGGGAGATGGATTGGTTCCTTATCATTCCAAATAGGTTCCCTTTTCTAAATATTATTAGTCTAATGTACCAATCCTCTTGATATACATGCCATTTAATTATATATGTCAGTACATGGAATAAGCTCATCCTTTCTATATAATCGTTAGTATGTGAAACAGATGTTAACATATGTGAGAGTAGAGTGGTATATTGTACAAAGATAATACACAAAAAATATTTATGTGATCAATGACACCTGCTTAGTGGAAATCCTTGTACATGGGTGTAACTTCCCTATATATACTTGAATATTCCACATGTTAGGATTTATGCTTAACAATTATGGAGGATGGGTAATAGATGAAAGGTTCAATGAAATTGTTTGCCTTATTTCTCCCTGATGATTTATAGGGGCATTACCATAGATGGTTATGTATGTATTAGTTCAAGCATGATGACATGACTTGTAAATGTGAACTAGAGGCACCATTAATATCGAGTGTTGCGAATGAGATTTGAGAATCTCAACTTGAGTTTTTCATTGTTCCAATGGGTTTTGTTTTATCAAAAAATAGAAATATACAATGTTTGCTTTATGCTATAGATCTAAACATAAAATATGTATACATATTAATATATCTAAATTTGGTTTTTAAATATGCAATAAAAACATCCAATTATTTTACCCAGAATAAAATATTTGATTTTTTAGCAAGTTACGCAACAAAAAATAATCATAAATCAGATTTGTAGGGTCAATGTCAAATCACAATATCTCCCTAGATACTACTCTGAATCCTTATTGTGACCACTTTTTAAAAATCTCTTGAAGTCCTCTTTCCAACTATTAAATAATTGTGTAAATCAAACTTTTATGTGAGGATAAATACCTTCTTGTGTTACTTGAATCTTGCACATGTGAATAATAAGAATTCAAATGCAATGATGGTCCTCTTCTTTTCTTCTCACTCTTCCTTTGATCTATTTCCCAATTAATTCATATCTAAATAATTTCAAATGAAATCCTATGCTCCTTACAATTAGAATTAATTTATCTCCTCCTTTGTATGTATTTGATGGCTTTATATCTTCTAAAGTAATTCTTGGAATGTTTCAGAGCTCTTCCCAAAAAATAAAGCAGATTTGGATCTAGGAAAATATATTATGAAGAAAGCAATGGTGCATTTCCTTTCAGTTGCAATAAACTTGAGTGCCTGAGGCCCCTCAATAAAATTTTCACTTTTCCTATATCTCCTTGCTCTTATACTCTCATACCACAATGAAAGATACAATGTGCTCATTAACATTGATCAAACATGAAGGTTACATATATGGGTTTTATGAGCCAAAGTCCATCACACCTAACACATTGTGGTGGATGAAATGATTAAATGTCTACAATAACCTACAATTATCCTTATTTACTAATGCACCAATTATTTAATATTGGGTACATAATCAATTCATGAAGAAAGAACATCTTCAAATATTGAAGTGTTGATACATAAGTTTAAAGGGGTTTTCAAAAATTAATAATACTTTTGCAAGTGTAAAATAATAATTTTAAAATGGATGGGCTCATACAATTACTTAGGATAGAGTGAGAGACCAATTTAAGTTCTCAATTCAATTAAGGTAAAAGTGGGCTAAAACTGAAATTACCAAGTAATCATGACCAAATTTTAGTATCTTCATTGGAGAACCATCACCAATAGTGTAAATGTGTGCCTAGAGTGATAGAAACATGACCCAAAAATTTAGAGACAAATAGAGCAATCTCCCAAGAGTAACCTCTCTACTTTAGAGAGTGCACTGAACATTGGGATGCCTTGTAAAAATGCATACATACAAAAATCAATGTGACTTGTCTTGACTTCCAGAAACTCACTAAGTTTCCTACACTTTAGAACATCTTCTTTCCATAAGTGGGAAATAATATTTGAAAATTGATTTTCTTTTTATTGGGACATGGTAAATCAAAGAATAGAAAAATATCTTATTAATTTTCAAGCCTCTAGATAGTAATAATATAAAAACAAAAAACTTCAATTACTAGAATATTTTAATAATTTACAAGTCAAAGTTGTGTAGAGTGTGTGTGTGTGTGTGTGTGTGTGTGTGTGTGTGTGTGTGTGTGTGTGTGTGTGTGTGTAACATCAAATTCAGTGCTTCAAAAAATGTTTTAATGATTTATTCATTTCCTCTAGAATGCTTATGCCATGCCCTTAACTTATAATATGTCTATGGATATATGTAGCTAATATGTGGTCTACATCACCTTTTATCTTATCTTGTCAGTTTCTATATGTTCTCATATTGTTAGTAGGGTCAGCCTTTAGAGTAATCATAACCTAAATAGGGTATATATAGGAGGTAGTTATTACTATTTGATCATCAGATTATGAATTTTTTTTATTGCATGGTTGTGGAGGCTTCCCCTCAAAGTGGCTTAATTTTATTTATCAAGTATTTTGCTCTATTGTTAATCATCTATATGGATCTTCTTAATTTATTATCATTATTGAGCTATATTTTTATTGATCTTCTCATGATATTTACATTTATATTCACTATTGTGAACTGACTTGATCTATCTATGAAATTTCATTAAAGTGGCATTAGGCCTTCAATCTGGGCGAGGTTCTATTGTGTAGCTTTTTATTTTCTAGATCTAGCATAATATTTTTGTGATTTGAAGGATAAAAAAACATAAATTAAAATCACAGAATAATTATTATTTTTCATTAGCATAGTATTTCTTGATTTTTTTTAAAAACAAAATGGAATTTTTTTCACATCCTTGTGCAAATTGGTAGTCATTGAATTCATCTAGGTGAGATGATCACAATGGTATAATCATTTGGTACATTTTTTCCCCTTAAACACTCCACTCTAAATTCTTGAACTCTAAACCCTAGATTATTTTCATGACTAGCCTATACACTTTAGGTCATTGAAATGGGCAAACCATTCCAATAAAAATTACTAAAAAGCTAGACATGGAGTCTAAAACTTATGATTCAAGGGTTTTTGGGTTAGTTAGCCAACTTTAGGTAGATATACAAAACATGGTGAAAAAATAAAATATAAATATGGTCAAAGGGGACTTGGGTGTAATGAAATTGGATTTGAGCAACATCAACAGGGTATTGGAAACTCTATTGGCTCATATTCTGAAAATGCCATTGTCCAATCATTATCCATTAGACCACTTGGGTTCTCATAATCATAATAATCAAAACTCAAATACATGTTTGAAGAACATGATACCAAAAGTGGAAGTGTGCAAATTTGATGATAAGGATCTGATCACCTAGATTAATCAAATGAAAATTTCATTTGATCAACATCAAACCCCATTTGCACACAATGTGATAATGGCATCTTTTTATTTTGAACCAGATCAATTCATGTAGTATAGATGGATGTGTGCTCAAAATAAAAATAAAGGCCTTAATATTATCTAGTGAGTGTTTGATGATGATCTACATATTCACTACCACAATAATGTCACATAAAACTATTTCAACTAGTTAGAAAGATTTAGAAAAATGGGGATTGTCATGGATTATATTTAGCAAATCAAACATGTCTTTGTGTATGGATGACATCACATAGGATAACCTAAATTAAGTTTTCTTAGGTGGGCTTAAGGATAACATCTAACTTGATATTCATATTTTTAATCCAATTTCAATATCAGAATTCATGGTCTTTGTACGTATGTCAAAGGAAAGAGATATAGTCAAACAATAGACTTTCACTACTAGAAAAAAGTGCAATATTCTAACATAATTATTCCCTCAGCCTACTAGATTGACTTCTCAACAAATTGAAAATAAATGAGAAAAAGGGTTATGTTTCAGCTATTATATAAAAAACAACAAAGCACATAAATGTGTTGAGAATTTTTTCCTGCATTGAAGGGGCCAAAGAAGATGAAGAGAATGATGTAGTATCGGGTGAGGATGAGGATGATACAAATGAAGAATATAAATACTCAAAAAATTATCTCATGCCATGAACTTTCAGGTATTAATACTCCATAAACCCTTGAGGTTGTGGGTTTCCTCAAGAAAGAGAAGGTGAATTGTTGATTGACTCAAGGAATATACATGAATTTATCAACAATAAGTTGTTTGCAAGCTCGAAATTTTGTTTATCTAGTTCCAAATTTTTAGGTTATGATTTTAGATAGCAGCATGGTCAATTATTCATGGAAATGCCACATTTTCAAATTTTCCATGAGATATTATAGGTTACATTCTCCTATATTTTTCGAATCCATGGGTGGGGTTGACATAGTTTTTGGAGTCCAATGGCTCACAACCTTGGGAATAATAGAGATGATTTTATAAGATTGTTCATGCATTTTCATTCTAAAGGTAAGACATTTGAACTTCAAGGATTGAGTGAAAATTATCCATAACTGATTAGTTCTCACCTAATGTAGAAGATTCTAAAAAATGGGGCAGGTGGTTTTCTAGCACAATTATTTTCCTTATAAGTACAACCAACAAAGATGTCTACATATCTTGATCTATAAAATATTATTGATACTATATTATTTTTGGAGCAATGTCAAAAGTACTACCACCACAAATGAAACATGATCATGCCATTTGATTACTACTAGGGATTGAACTGCCAAACATCAGACCATACAGGTACCCATGTCTAAAAGAGTGAGATTGAAGATATGGTATAAGAAATGTTGGAGGTTGATATCATCAAGGATATCCAAAGTGCATAGTCATCACATGTGTTAATGGTGCATAATAATTATGATACATGGGGGATGTGCTCAGATTATAGAGAACTCGATAAATATACCATCAAATATAATTTATCTATTTCATTAATTGATGATTTGCTAGATACAATACATGGTGATATCTACTTTTCAAAACTAGATATTCATTCAAGTTACCATCAAATTCTGATTAGAGATGAGGATAAACATAAAACAACTTTCAAAACTCCTAAAAGCCATTACGAGTTTTTGGTAATGACTTTTTCTCTCACAAATACACCATTTATATTTCAAAGTTTGATGAACATTATCTTTAGGAATTTTTGGTAGAAATTATCTTGATATTTTTTATGGCATACTAATATATATTAAGACACAAGAATAAAACTTGCAACATGTGAATCATGTACTGATAGTTTTATAATAACAACAGCTTTACACCAAGCATTCCAAGTGTGTTTTTGGATTACATGAGGTAGAGTAATTGGGTCATATTTTTTCACATTAAGGCATAAAATTATACCCTCACAATATCGAGGGCATGATAGATTGGAAAGTTCCAAAAACCATGAAAAACCTCTAATGTTTTTTAGGGTTGATATGGTACGATTGTCAGTTTCTAAAAAATTATGAAATCACAACAACACCACTCACACATTTGTTGAATAAAGACTCCTTCCATTGGAAATAATTTTACACCAAGGCATTTGAGAAAGTAAAGGAGGCCATGTGCTACATTCCATGTTTTGATACTTCATATTGACCTTCATTGCTGAATATGATGTGTCAAGATATGGATTAGGGATGATACTCATTTACGAAGTGTGACCCCTTGCATTTGAGAGTCATCATCTCAAGGGTAATATTTTCTAAATCATATCTATGAGAAGAAGATGATGGTTATTCTTCATGCAGTCAAATAATGGAGACCTTATTTTATGGTTAGACACTTTAAGGTAAACAATGATCATGATAGTCTAAAATACTTCTTGGAACAAATGTTATCATCTAAAAAACAAAAGAATTGGGTGATCAGGATGTTTGAGTATTACTTTGAAATCATATATAATAAATTAAAGGATTATGTATTCACAGATGCAGTATCTAGGGAGAATAAATCCATAGAGTCATTTTTATGCACAATGTCCATATTGAAGTTACATTGGGTGGATGAGGAAATATCAGAATGGTAAAATGATGTAACTAGATTTACAAGGGGTCTTCACTAGATATTGGCTTTAATAGGAATATCTTTGTTCTTGAAGTGGGTTTGTAACCATCATGAAATGATTTTTGATTCCAAACTTTGCTACTTGATGCTTTTAAACAATTCTTGAATTCCTTGAAGTGTTTTCAAACTTAAGACATAACATTCAACTTTTCTTTCTTTAACAATATTTATAAGAAATAGAATACACATAGTCTTTTGGTTTTGTACTAAATTCATCACCTTTCTCAAATGAAGATTTTATTGAGACTTAGGATATTTATGAATTTAAATGGGTTTCATGTATTCTTAAAGTGATGACTGAGTCAAATACAACTTTTTTAACTTTTCCTAGACTCGTTCCTTCATGAAACATCAAAACACAAACTTTTAGACCTGTCAATTAGATCTCTCATCTTGAAAATTGATATAATTTCTAAAGAACTAGACTATTTAGGATTTCAAAAATTGATTATTATTTTTTAATTCTTTTTGATCTCAACCAACATAATTATACTCTCCAACACATGTTAATACTTGGAAAAGATAGTAAATAGGGTTTTTTGACTGTCACATATAGGTCTGCAACTGATAAAACTAAAATTTATTATACTAAAGTTAATAAAACTAATGAAGCCACTTGAATATCTTGAAAAACATAATATTTAAACATTATACAAATTTATATGACATTTCCATGGTTCATTTCCAAGTTATTGATGTTTTTGTGTCTCAAAACTCTAGGTTAGTGTTTAACTGCAGAATACAAGCCGAGAACTATAAATAAAAGATAATTCAAATTTTATGACTTTTATTAGACTATTTTTGATTTTTGGATACTACCTACATGTGTAACCTTGCTCCCTAACTTATTTTGGTGTTTGAACAATCTTAGAAAACTGATAAAGAATGATTTTTCAGGACTGTCACAAGCCTATGTCTTGTTTTTAGACCTAAAACCTATTGTAACATCCAAAAAAATGATAAAATAATATATTTATAGTTATTTATGACTATAATTATCTTAAATAACCTATATATTACTTCCACATTCGATTATAATTCCTGAATAATCTCAAAAGCATAAAGAAAATGTCTTCTTTTTTCAACTATTACACTCAAAATTATCTTTTAGATTCCTGTAGTTTTAGAACCCTCAAATGCATGAAAACTAAGATTAAATAGTATCAATAAACATTCACTTACATGTATATAAATATTGAGATTTAACAACAGAACATAATAGAGTTTCTTTTATTCATAAATCTCCAAAATTGATACACAAACTATATAAAAAACAAAATCTATAGCTTTTCTTCTCTCCTTATCTTCTTTACTTTCTTGGTTCCTTTTCTTGATGCTTCAAACCTTATCACCTTATTGTATCATGTCTAATCTTGCTTCCTTCTTGTTACATGCACCATAATTCTCTTTAAAACCATTTAAAACCCTCCAAACATAGATAGTTAGCTTGACACCTCAACTTGGTTGAGTCTTGATCAAATTTAAACATACTAATCATTTTTAAGGACTAAAAGACACTTAGTAACATGCCACATGACCCTAATTACCCATCAAAATTAGGATCATACCTTTTAAACTTTCTAAAAGACTATAAAACCATTGAAATATTTAATACAAATTCAAATTTTTAAATCCACAATTTTTGGTGGGAAAACAAAAAACTCACTAAAATGACCATGACAGGACAATTGAAGCATGGGAAATTCCTCTTATTGATCAAAATTGACTATCTAGACCCCTATATAATATCAAAACAAGACAAATAGTCATACTATGTATATGCCCATGCATCAGACTCCTAAACTTGAAAATGTTCATGAGCTCCTCCTCATGAGTCTTCAACAATACCCTGTTCATTATCACATGTAAGTTTTTTTGATATGTATTCTTTTAATCTTTAGTATTACTCTTTTCTTGTTTACTCAAATTATTTATCTTATACATTCCTAGATCCCATGGTCTACTTAGAATGGATAGTGATTGGTACAAGCCTCCATTGTCTTCAATTATGCATCTATCCAGCTGAGATTTGGATTCATTTTTTATAGTACTTATCTCTAAAAATTTATAAAAGGGCTGAGATCCAAAAATTATAATTTGATCCCCACAAAAATGTACTATCCTTTTCCCTCTTTTCTTATATTTTTCCTATGAGTGGATTACCTATAAGACTGAAATATTACCTTCACTCATCTCCATACCTTTCATATTTAATTTCTCCCTATCTTACTTTGTTTTACATGTATATGGAGAAAACATATTAAAGAAATAAACTTATTCATTATGTCTTTGAGGCCCATTCTCAACCATGAAGGTGACAATCAAAAAGAGAGTTGCCAAGAGGGTAGCCAAGAAAAATTGCAAGAAAGAGTAAGGTTGGTATCTAATCATGAAGTTTGTTTTCTCCTTATTATTTTGTATTTATTTATTTTCTTCCACATTAAATCCATTATCATTTGCATTTAATTTACCTAACTCTTGCATTTATACATTCTCTAATTTAAGTCCCTTAATGTTGTCATCTTAATTGATTTCTTCTCCTTGCTTGGATTCTTCCTTTTTGCCATCATTACCATCTTTCACATTTTATGAGTCAGTAACTTATTTTATTGTTTCCTTCATCATGGAAACATGTATCCCCTCCTTCATGAGAATTATTTATTTTATATACTTCTCACAATATTCTTCATCCATATTATTTTCAAGTTTAGTTTGAGGTTCCTCACATAAGAACCATATTGTTTTGTTATCTCTTAAGACAACCTCCAACTCTTCATTTACATGTTGTTCCTTATCACAATGGACTACTAGTGTAATCTCATCTACAACTTTTAAGTTTTTTTTTTACTCCATATCATCCACCTCTTTTTTCCTTCCCTAATGTAAGAACTCCTTTTTACTCATCAACAACACTTTATTACTATTTCCTATTGTTGTTATACTTTGATCCCTTAAAGGTGTTAAAATGTGTCTCTTGCCATCTTTCTCAAATGCATAGGTGTTGTTTCTTCCATCCTAGATTTTCCCCTTATCAAATTTCCAAGGTCTATCCAATAAGACATGGTAGAGATCCATGGGCATGACATCACATAAGACCTCATCTTTATAGCTGCCTATTTGAAACTCTACCTTGCATTATTCATTAACTAAAACTTGATGTCTTTTTTTAACCATGTATTTAATCATAATTTATCAACCAACTCTGAATAAACTATATTAAATGTGTAACCACTATCAATTATCATTTTTCAACACTTACCTTTTGATTTGTAGATGGTTCTAAATAAGGTATTCCTTTGAGTTGGTTCTTTCACTTCTTTGCTTAGTTTGAGAAGTACCATGTTTATCAATAAATACCATCTTGCTTCAGGTTAATCACATGATCCTACACTTTCCTCTTCTTCTACTTGCACAACCTAATTACTATGGTTTTCTTGTAGATACTCTGGGCATTCATATGATCTGTGGCTTGTATAGTTTTTGTATTTGAAACACTTTCCCCAAAATCCTTCTCTTTTACTTCCTAAATATGGTCTTCTTGTAACTTGGTCTTGATAATGTGATCTTCTTGTTTCATCCTCTTGTACATGTAACTAATTTTTGTTATCTTGTTTCCCTATACTTATGAAATTGTTGTCTCTATTTCTTAGTTGCTAACTTTGTTTCTTGGTCACTTTCTCTTCTACTTTGAGGACCAAATGGTAACTTTATTAAATTATTATTGTGGATAAAAAAATCTAATCTCATCATGGATGTTAAACCTTAAACCATTAATATATATTTTCACATCCTCTTTTATGTGGCATGCCTTGATTGTTAACTTAGAAAACTCCTATGTATAGTCATTCACAGTCATGTCCTTTTGTTTCAACTTCTGAAGCTTCTTGAATATATTATTCTGGTAATATTTAGTCATGAATTTGCCTTTTAATTTGGCCACCATTCTATCCCATGATTTGATCTCTTGCTTACCTTTTTTCCTCCTTTCATCCTAGACTCCATCCCACCAAAGGGCTACATGCCATTTCAATCTGGTGTAAGAAAACTTGACCTTTTTATTATCCTCTACTTCCTCATATTTGAATTACTTATCCATTTCATTAATCCAATAAACTAACTCTTCCACATTTAATCTTCCTTCATACATGGGAACTTCCAATTTAGGTTTGGAGCTGATTGCCATAACTGTCCTTATGATTTTTTCTTCCATTATTTCTTATTCTTCTTGTTCTGCCACTTTTTGTGGTTCCTCCTCTTCTATATAAATAACATATCCTATATCAACTCCCCTTTTGTGAAATAATTCCATTGATTTTAACCTTGCCTAAAGATTTCTCATCTCAATCAATAATGTTTATGTTGTTATCTACCTCCTCTGACCTTCTCTACCTCTTCTTCTAACTGCCATCCTCACAATTTTACGTTTCAGAACTTATCTTCACTATCTTCACTAAGTTAGTCTATTATTTGGGTCATGTCACCTCTGATAACCAAAGTTGAGATCTATTTTTAGGTATCTTCTAAGCTCTGATACCAATCTGATTTAACTAGATTCACAAGGGGTCTTCACTAGATCTTAGCTTCAATGGGACTATCTTTGTTCTTGAAGTGGGTTTGTAACCTTATTGAAATGATTTTTTATTCCAAAATATAATACTTGAAGCTTTCAAACAATTTTTTAATTCCTTCTAGTGTTTTCATACTTAAGACATAATAGTCAACTTTTCATTCTTTAGCAATGTTTTATAAGAAACAGAATACACACAGTCTTTAGGCTTTGTACTATATCTGTCACCTTTCTCAAATGATTTTTTTCTCAATACTTAGGCTCTTTATGAATTTAAAGGGGTTTATTGTATTCTTAAAGTGATGACTAACTCAAATATAACTCTTGTAACTTTTCCAAGACTCATTCCTTCATGAAACATCAAAACATAGGCTTTTAGAATTGCCAATCAAGTCTCTCATCTTGAAAATTGATATACTTGCGCAAGACCTAGAATATTTAGGATTTAAATAGGTTATTATGATTTTTTATTTTTTTAAATCTCAACTAACACATTTATACCCTCCAACACATGTTAATACTTGGAAAAGATAGTAAATAAGGGATTTTAACTATCACAAACAAGTATACAACTGAAAAAACTAAAATTTCTTGTACTACAGGCATGCAAAACTCATGAAACCACTTGAATATTTTTAAAAACATCATATTTCAAAATTATACAAATTTATATGACATTTCCATGGTTCATTTCCAATTTACTAAGGTTTTTTGTCTCAAAACCCTAGGTTAGGGTTTAACTATAGAATACAAGATGAGAACTATAAATAGAGGATAATTCAAATTTAATGAATTTGATTAGACAATTTTTGATATGGGGAGACTTCATACATGTGTACATATCCTCCCCAACTAATTTTAGTATTTAAATAATCTTAGAAAACTGATAAAAAGAATGATTTTTCAGGACTATCACAAGCCTATATCATGTTTTTAGACTTGAAACCTATTATAACACCCAACCAAATGAGAAAATAATTTTTTTATAGTTATTTTTTATTGGAATTAGCTTAACTCACTTGTATATTTCTTCCACATTCAATTATAATACTTTAAAAATCTTCAAAGCATAAATAAAATGTCTTCTTTTCTCAATTGTTACACTCACAATTGTCTTTCAAAATCCTATAATTTTAGAACCCTCAAATGCATGTAAAATGAGATTAAATAACATCAGGAAACATTCACTTACATGTATACAAATCTTGAGATTGAACAACAGAACATAATAGAGTCTCTTTTATTCATAAATTTCCAAAACCGATACACATACTATCACAGACTATATAAGAAAAAAATCTTCTTCTTTCCTTATCTTCTTTACTTTCTTGGTTCCTTTTCTTGTTGATTCAAACATTATTACCTTGTTACATGATTTATAATATTGGTTCCTTCTTGTTACATGTGCCATAAGTTTCTTAACAACCTTTTAACACCCTCCAAACATAGATAATTAGCTTGAAACCTTAGCTTGGTTGAGTCTTGATCAAATTTAAACACATTAATCATATTTAAGGACTAAAAGACACTTAATAACATGATACATGATCCTAATGAGCCCTTACAAGTAATATCATACCTCTACAACTCGCCAAAATACTAAAAAACCATTGAAATTTTTAATACAAATTCAAAATTTTAAATCCACTATTTTTGGCAAAAAAACCAAAGACTTGCTAAAATGACCATGGAAGGAAAATTGAAGCATGGGAAATGTTTCTTTTATATCAAACTTGACTAATTAGACCCTTATAAGATCAAAACAAGCAAAATTGACCTACTATGTACATGCACTTGCATCAAAAAATAACATCGATACATAGGTTTTTATTCAATAAATCCAACATGATTATAATGTATTAGAAAAAAATTGAGTGGAAATGGAATGCATTATGTTATAAATATGTATTATACTTGTGCAACAATGTTTTCATCAAATACAATATTCTTAAGGTGCTCCATGCATCTCTAGTGGTGGGCATTCAAGATTTTTGAAAATCTATCATAGAATCAAGCAATATTTATTTTGGGAAGGATGTTAGGGTGTGGAGCTAAAAGCTTCACCAAGGAGCAGACTTAAACAGGTTTGGGTCTACACAGATGCCGGCGTCAGTCAGGAGAGACCGACGCCGGTCAGTTGCAGTTGTAGAGGCGTCGACGTCGACAGTAGGGTCAGCCGGCGACGGTCACAAGCGAACAGGCAGGAACCGACGTCGGTTACCTGTGCGTCCAGAAAGCGATTTTCGTGGACGGAAGCGAGTGTTTACATGATGAGTTTGAGTTGTAGTCTCAAGCTCGCGTCTCTATTATTAGCAATATTATTTTTAGAGCCCTTGTTGAAGAGGCTTAACTGTTTGTTGTAAGAGCATGCTCAAGTTTCCTATTTCTATATGTAGGGAAGATCTTCTTAGCTTAGTAGTAGAACTGTATGAGTAGAACATTGTGAATGTTTGAAGGACAGTACTGAGTTGCATCAATCCAGGTTGTTGGATTTGATTGTACTTGAGAGAGAGCTCTTGAGGAATAGAGATCTAGTGAGAGATCTTGTGTGCATCTGAGAGAGGTGTGGAAGAACGAAGTTTCTTCATTGTATTCCTATTGTAAAGAGTTTTAATACAAGTTTTCAGGGTGTTTTCTTGTATATCTTGTTCTGTGCTATTTATCATTTCAGTTACTTATCTATCTGATTTATTTCCGTGTTTATTGCTTTCACAAGTGTAATCCATTGTTGGTTGATCCCCAACAAGTGGTGTCAGAGCCTTGGTTATAGGTTCAGAGCTTGATAAGTGGTATCAGAGCTCAGGTTCACTAACAGATGGTTTAGATCTGTGTAGTGTGTTTGGATTACAGGTTGCTCACAGGGGTTTCTGCAGGGATTTTTGTTTGAGTGGGAGAAGCAATGGCAGAAGAAAGTAAGTTGAGAATGGAAAAGTTTAATGGCAAGAACTATCAACATTGGAGAATGCAGATAGAGGACTATCTGTATCAGAAGGATCTTTACTTACCGTTAGGTGGGATAGCAAAGAAGCCCAAGGACATGGAGGATGAAGAATGGAAAGTTCTTGACAGAAAGGCTCTTGGGTCTATAAGACTGAGTCTGGCCTCCACTGTGATATCTAATTTGTCACAGGCAAAAACTACGGTAGAGTTAATGACTACGTTAACAAATTTGTATGAAAAACCCTCAGCTTCTAATAAGGTATATTTAATGAAGCAGTTATTTAATTTGCATATGCAAGAAGGTGGATCTGTCTCTAATCACCTGAATGATTTCCATGGTATTGTTAATCAGTTAAGTTCAGTCAATATTGTATTTGAAGATGAAATAAAAGCTCTTCTAATATTATGTTCTTTACCTGAAAGCTGGCATGGCTTAGTAATGGCAGTAAGTAATACTGCATCTGCATCAAATACTTTGAAAGTAGAGGATGTTGTTAGTGTTATCTTGAATGAGAAAATACGCAGGAAAAGCACAGAAGAGGCATCTGGGAACGCTTTAAGTTTTGAGAGCAGGGGAAGGCAAAAAGAGAAGAGCAAGAAAGGCAGAGCAAGATCCAAGTCTAAGGGGAAAGGCAGATCTAAATCCAGAAATGGCAGGAAGCCACAATGCTGGAATTGTGGAAAGATGGGGCACATAAGCAGAGATTGTTGGTCAAAGCCTAAGGAAGACAATCAACACGAAGGAAAGGAAGAAGCCAAGATTACAGGTATTGCACAGGATGCTTTAATTTTCTCTCTACATAATAATATAGAGTCTTGGGTATTAGATTCTGGTGCATCTTTTCATGCTACTCCTAACAGGGAATATTTCAGTGACTATATCCATGGAGATTTTGGAATAGTGTACTTAGGGGATGATGAGCCTTGTAAGATTACTGGCAAAGGTAAAGTGCAGCTGAAGATGCAGAATGGCAACACATGGGTGTTGAGAGATGTGATGCATGTTCCTAGTTTGAAGAGAAATTTGATTTCTGTAGGTAAGCTAGGTGATGAGGGTTGTACAGTAACTCTCACAGCAGATTCTTGGAAGGTGACCAAGGGTGCACTTGTTATGGCCAGAGGTAAGAGAGAAGGTACTCTCTATTTGTGTAATTGTGTTACTAACAAATCTCCTTCAATTTTATCTACTTCAGATGTGGATGCTAAATTGTGGCACTCAAGGCTTGGCCACATGAGTGAGAAGGGGATGTCAATTCTTAAGTCTAAAGGTATGCTTTCAGATTTGAAAAGTATGGATCTAGAATTTTGTGAGCATTGTGTATTTGGAAAACAGAAAAGGGTTAGTTTTCTCAAGACTGGGTCTACTAAGAAAAGGCAAAAGTTGCAGCTTGTTCACACAGACGTGTGGGGACCGACTCAGGTAGCCTTTATTGGCGGATCACGGTACTATGTTACATTCATAGATGACGCCACAAGAAAGGTATCGATCTACTGTATTAAAAAGAAATCTGATGTTTTTGAGACTTTTAAGATTTGGAAAGCTATGGTTGAGAATGAAATAGGCAGAAGATTAAAGTGCTTGAGATCTGATAATGGCGGTGAGTTCTGCAGTCTTAAGTTTAACTGGTATTGTTACACTCACAAAATCCGAAGGCAAAGGACGGTTCCAAGGACACCTCAGCAGAATGGTATTGCTGAAAGGATGAACAGAACTATCATGGAGCATGCAAGATGTATGAGATTGCATACAGGGTTGCCCTTAGAGTTTTGGGCAGAAGCAGTTGACACCGCAGTGTACCTGATTAACAGAAGACCCTCTACAGCTCTGGATGGTGGAATTCCAGAAGAGGCATGGACAGGTAAAAAGGTAGATCTCTCATATCTCAAAGTTTTTGGTTGTGAAGCCTTTGTGCACATAGATAAGGAAAATAGAAAGAAGCTTGATGCTAAGTCTATGAGGTGCATGTTTATTGGCTATTCAGATGATTTTGGTTTTAGATTTTGGAATCTAGGAACTAACAAGGTTCAGGAGTCATGATGTTGTTTTCAATGAAAGAGTGATGTACAGTGATCAGATAAGGAAGCTCAATCTGGGCAGAGCAATAGTGAATTGGACAAAGTTATGGTCCAAAATGAGCTCGCGGGAAAAAGAAATAATCAATAGAGACCGACGTCGGTAGGTTAGGAACCGGTGTCGACAGTACAAAAACCGATGTCGGTCATACAGAGACCGACGTCGGCAGACCAGGAACCGACGTCGGCCAGGAAGAACCGGCGTCGGCCAGTAACAGGTCTACAGGTGGCCAAGGTCGGTCACTGTCAGAAAATTTGGGTGGACAGATTATTGAGAACAAGTCCAAGACACCCATCAGGAGGTCTGAAAGGGTAAGTAAGCCTCCAATTAGATATTCTCCTTCCTTATATTATTTATTGCTAACCGATGGTGGAGAACCAGAGAGTTTTGAAGAAGCATTACAGGTGGAGTCTAGGAGTAAGTGGGAGCGTGGCATGGTTGAGGAGATGGAGTCCTTAAGAGAGAACCAAACATGGGATTTGGTTGAATTGCCAGCTGGTAAGAGAACACTGAAGAACAGATGGACCTACAGGTTAAAGGAAGGTGAGGATGGACAGATGAGATATAAGGCCAGATTGGTAGTGAAAGGATTTGCACAAAAGCCAGGTATTGACTTTGGTGAGATTTTTTCTCCTGTTGTTAAGATGACTTCTATAAGGGTTGTATTGTCTTTGGTTGCTTTTGAAGATTTGCATCTTGAGCAGCTAGATGTTAAGACAACATTTCTTCATGGAGATTTGGATAAGGAAATTTATATGGAACAGCCAGAAGGATTCGAGGTCAAGGGTAAGGAGAAGTTTGTGTGCAGGTTGAAGAAAAGCTTGTATGGCCTCAAGCAAGCTCCTAGGCAATGGTACTTAAAATTTGACAGGTTTATGACTGAGCACGGCTACAGTAGGTGTCAATCAGACCATTGTGTGTATTTCAAGAGATTTGATAATGGTAGATATATTATTCTATTGTTGTATGTAGATGACATGCTGGTTGCAGGATCTCACATGCAGGATATCTCTGAGCTTAAGGTGAAATTAGCTCAAACATTTGCTATGAAGGATTTGGGAGCAGCAAAGAAAATCCTTGGCATGAGCATTAAGAGAGATAGGAAAAATCATAGGTTGATATTGTCTCAAGAAGATTATGTGAACAAGGTGTTGAAACGGTTCAATATGCAGGATGCTAAACCGGTAAGCACACCTTTGGCTGGACATTTTAAGTTAAGTAAAGAACAATGTCCTAATTCATATGATGAGGTAGAGTACATGAGTAAGGTTCCATATTCTTTCGCAGTAGGGAGTTTGATGTATGCAATGGTGTGTACTAGACAGGATATTGCCCAAGCAGTGGGAGTTGTAAGTAAGTATATGGCTAATCCAGGTAAGGAACATTGGAAAGCAGTTCAGTGGATCCTTAGATATTTGAGAGGAACCAACAGTAGACACTTGTGCTATGGAGGTTCAGATACTTCTCTACATGGTTATGTAGATTCAGATATGGCAAGCGATTTGGATGGCAGGAGGAGCACTATAGGTTATGTTTTTACTGTAGGTGGAACAACGGTTAGTTGGATATCTAAGTTGCAGAAGGTTGTTGCCTTGTCAACTACAGAAGCTGAGTACATTGCAGCCACAGAGGCTAGCAAGGAGATGATATGGATGACACGGTTCATGGATGAGCTTGGTAGAGAGCATGAGATTTGCAGATTGTATAGTGACAGTCAGAGTGCAATCCATTTGGCCAAGAATTCGGCCTTTCATTCAAGAACAAAGCACATACAGCTAAGGTACCATTTCATACGACAGGTATTGGAAGATGGTGAGTTGAAGCTGGAGAAAATCCATACAGACAAGAATCCTGCTGATATGCTAACAAAGCCGATTACGAAGGAGAAGTTGAATCTTCATTCAACTTCTATTGGTCTTCATGATTGAGTTGAAGATGGAGGAGCTAGAAGATGTTGCTGTACAGGTACTGGTGCAGTTGGTTTATCTCCAAGTGGGAGATTGTTAGGGTGTGGAGCTAAAAGCTTCACCAAGGAGCAGACTTAAACAGGTTCGGGTCTACACAGACGCCGGCGTCGGTAAGGAGAGACTGACGTCGGTCAGTTGCAGTTGCAGAGGCGCCGACGTCGGCAGTAGGGTCGACCGGCGACGGTCACAGGTGAACAGGCAGGAACCGATGTCGGTTACCTGTGTGTCTAGAAAGCAATTTCCGTGGACGGAAGCGAGTGTTTGCATGATGAGTTTGAGTTGTAGTCTCAAGCTCGCGTCTCTATTATTAACAATATTATTTTTAGAGCCCTTGTTGAAGAGGCTTAACTGTTTGTTGTAAGAGCATGCTCAAGTTTCCTATTTCTATATGTAGGGAAGATCTTCTTAGCTTAGTAGTAGAACTGTATGAGTAGAACATTGTGAATGTTTGAAGGACAGTACTAAGTTGCATCAATCCAGGTTGTTGGATTTGATTGTACTTGAGAGAGAGCTCTTGAGGAATAGAGATCTAGTGAGAGATCTTGTGTGCATCTGAGAGAGGTGTGGAAGAACGAAGTTTCTTCATTGTATTCCTATTGTAAAGAGTTTTAATACAAGTTTTCAGGGTGTTTTCTTGTATATCTTGTTTTGTGCTATTTATCATTTCAGTTACTTATCTATCTGATTTATTTCCGCGTTTATTGCTTTCACAAGTGTAATCCATTGTTGGTTGATCCCCAACAAAGGACTCAAGGGGGATATGACTTTTTTGTTATATAATTTATAGTGTGTCAAGAAAACAAGGGTAAGATAATTAAGACCTCAAGTCTTCTGAAACCCTTATCTATTCCTAATGATATTTGGGAGGAGGATTTCCATGGATTTCATAACATGGTTACCAAGGTTGAAGGGTAAAATTATTATCATGGTAATCATGGATAATCTCACAAAATATGCCCATTTTTGTGCCATGTCTTAAGCATTTGTATCCAGTACAATAGAAAATGATTTTCAGGATACAATTCAAAATCTATATGGTATCCCAAAGATCATAGTAAGTGATCGTGATACTATCTTTACCAATAATTTTTGAAATGATTTATTATTATGTTTGGGTTCTAATTTGTGTCATATCTTGTCATATCATCATCAATAGTATGGGAAAACATAGGATGCCAACACATTCCTAGAGGGTTATCTTCATTATTTTTCAACAGATAAACAAGAAAGATGGGTTCATTGGTTGCCACTAGCAGAATAGTGGTATAACACTTCCTTCCATACCTCATCCAAAAATTCTCCATTTTTGGAATTGTATAGAAATAAAATCCCATTCATCACCTCTCCCTTGACGGTACAACCAAGGGTTCAATATTTTTAATAACACATTCAACACCAACAAAATGTACTAGCTAGTCTAATAGAGAATTTGGCAATGGCAAGAACCGAATGAAATAAGTGGATCAACACCATAGAGATGCATTTTAAAATGGTTGATTGGGTATTTTTGCACCTACATAAATATAATACAATATCCTTGAAATAATAATAAAAGGATAAAAAACTTTTTCCTTAATATTACAACCCTTATCAGATCCTATAAAAAATTTGGCAATGACATATACAAGTTGGAGATACTTTAGTTTTATATGCATACATCCAATATTTCATGTCTCCATATTAAATAAGGTAATAATTTGGACAACAAGTGCCCATATAGATTGATTTATTAGAGTTTTATGAGGAAAGCAGAGTCATTTTAGAACCTAAAGAGGTCCTTTAGACACACAATAAAACGCTGTGAACAAGGGAGATTAAGGAGTATTTGATCAAGTGGAAGAATCTAACTATTGAGGATGTAACATGGGAGGATGAAAATTTCCTAAAAAAACATCTAGAGTTATTCAACAATTAGGGAAATTTATTTTGAAGGGGAGGGTCATGCTACGTCATTTAATTATAGTTTTTATAAGGATATGTGTGGCTAATATGTTCTCATATTATTAACATGGTCAACCTATTACGTAACCATAGCCTAAGTAGGATATTTGATGAGGTAGTTGTTATTACTTGATCGTTAATTATGAAATTTTTTATTATTCCATGGTTCTCATTATTTCACTATATTATTAGTAATCTTCTCATGATATTTACATTTATATCTATTATTTTGAACTGATTTGATCTATCTAAATAATTTCATTAAAACTTGTAGTTTATCTAAAGAATATGTAATGCACTTTTTTTTATATGCTTGAATGAAATGCAGTTATTGGTTCTCTATTAATTAAAAAAATAGAGTGTTTATGTATTTATGAAAAATTTGAATTCAAATTATGACCCTATTGGCACCCAAATTGACATCCAATAGTTGTAAAAGTGGAAAGGATAGAAAAAGGGTCATATGGTCAATATTCTTAAAGAACCACACCAATGAAATTATAAGCATCCTAATGGGCCATAAAAATTAAAGATCATTGGGGATGATCTACATATAGAACTTGAAGTAGAGTGGAAAGAGTAGAAGATAAAATGAGACATCTTGAGTGTGCTAATAAAAAGTTGTTGGGACCGTCAAAAATCAATAAATGCACCAATAATGCCTAATTTAAAACAATAATTATAAAATATATAAACATCCTAAAATTATACAATTTAGTTAGTAATAAATACATAAAGGTAATTTTTAGGTGTCTACATATACAAGGGTTTATTAAAAATCCATATATTTTTTAACATAAAGAAGAAGGTATGACTCATACACATATATGGAAACTCTTATCTCTAACACTTTCTCACACTAGATAAGAATGCTAAAACAATTTACCACCCTTTGCTTCATTACATCAAAAATCAATAAAAGTATCAATAATACCTGATTTAGAACAAAAATCATAAAATATATACACATTATAAAATCATACAATTTAATTACTAACAAATACATAGGAACCATTTTTGGATGCCCACATATACAAGGGCTTATTGTATATCTATATGTCTATTAACATAAGGAAGACTGTATGACTCATACACATATATGGCATCTCTTATTTCTAACATTTTCTCACATTAGACAAGAATGCTAAAAACATTAATCACCCTTTGCTTCATTGCATCAAAATATTCTTCTTGAGAGAAACCTTAATAACCTCTTACTCATTAAGACAGAGGCTTATTATAGAGGGGCGAAGCCCCAAGATTCATCTCATAAGAGATAAAATAAAGGATATTCAGTTTAAATCCATTCAAATGTTGACTGGTGGAGGTGACAGTATGACAACATGCAGAAATAGGTGGAGTTGACTTTAGCCTACATGGTGGTGGATTTGGTCTTGGAGAGCACACTCTGCCTTAAAATTGAATTTGCTCGTTGTAAGATATTCTATTTTCTATTGGCAATGGTGGAGTCATAGACCTACAACAGAAATGCATCAGTTTTGAATGTGAATGGATTGCTATACCAATGCTGCTCAGTGGCCTGCCCTCCACCACCAGTCCAATGTGTTGCTAAATCAAAGACTTGCTATCTCACAAAATGGGGAATGCTATCAAAATCACAAAATCTGCCTGTTAACAAAGTTTGAGTCTTTGCCATTTATAGATATAGGAAAAATCCCATGGTAAGATGTAATTGTGATTTATCTGAGCTTTGAACATAGACATCATAGCAAGAGCAAGTTAGCATTTGAGCCTTAATCCTCACCAGCTCAAATTCAACCTAGATTTTCATCAGAATGTTGTTAAACCATTTCACCTCTCTACAAGTCAGATCTTATAATCTCTTAATTGAAGTGTTCTCAACATTGCCTTGCTAACATCAATTTCCATCTTCTCTATCCAATTCCTATAAATGTTATATAGATAATTCATGAAGCATCTTCAACTTAAAATGGTAGGAAACAACTAACACAAAAGCAACAAATAAAGTTAAAAGTTAAAGGAACAACTACTATAATTATTAAAAAAACCCAAATTTCAAACAACTTATAAATTTTGACATGTCCAAAATATTTAATAAACTAAAGATAACATTGGAACAGATGCCCTCTTCCTCAAGAAGATTGGCCTCATCTTCTTGATTCATTTCTTTCTGCATAGTTTACACTGCTAATTTTTAAATCTGTAACAAATTAGTGGGAGTAAAGAGGGAGAAATAAGAAATTCTTCTACAAAAAGAAACTTAAGCACAATAATTTCAAACTAGCATCTTAGGCAGAGAGTATAATTTTTTTTCTTTCCTTGAAAGAACAAAATTCACCTACAAAGGTGTACTGGAAAAAAAATTGCAAGTTGAATTTAGGTGCAGATCGATACCTATTCTTGGCTTTGGGATTGGGGTTTTATTTCCACCTGATCTGTATGGAATCACAACCATACACCTAGCAGACAGGTACATATATTAATGCAGATGCTTGGTGGGGTATTTTTTATGTGGATTGACCACGTGTCGAGAAGATTAAAATGTGTGAAGTTCAAATTAGTTATTTGTTGTTTGAATTTTGAAGGTAACATGCATTATCTACTGCCAATGGATAATGGTCATTCCATCGTTAGATGATCACGTTGCTGATGAATGGATAATGGAAGTCGTTTATCGCTAGATGATTGTACTGCTAAGTTGTTATGATAATCTAGAGGTATAAGAAAATATATACATAAGAAAAGAAATTATACTAGCAATTGTCCCATATGTGTAAAATGCAAGGAATGATATTTTTATTTTTGAGTGGGTCACCAAAATCTTCTCTAAATCGCTGACATATGAGTGTTCATGCCCGTTATGATTTAAGAAGAAAGAATGGTAAAAAGATGATTATAAATGTCATTGAAAAGCCCTGATAGAAATTTGACACTTTAATGATGAGAAGGTGCTTGTTTTATATTTTATTTATTAAATTCATATGTATATTTTCAATTTTAAAATTATTCTCATTCTCTAGATTTTAAGAAAGTTTATTGAGTGGCCGTCAAGATTATATGCAAACTATTTTAATCTGTAAAACAATTATTTTATTGTACAACTATGTTGCTTTAGTTTTTTACAATCAGTTTATTCACAATGATAAATTAATAGAACCATAATGAAATCTATAATAAGCATATGCATTTTCAATGATTTTGTTAACTAATTTCAATTGGGATGCCCCATGTCCACCTTCATCATTGTGAAAGTGACCCCCGTGTAGAGAACAAGTTTTTTTATAATATTCAATATTTGCATTAATAATTGCTTCTATTGCCATATAGATGACATAACCATGAAGATCTTCAATTACGTTAAAATAAATATAGAATTTTTTAAATTAATATAATTGAATAGCCTTTTGATATGTCATCTACGCACATTAGACTATTGATACAATCCAAGACCATCATCAAAGTGCATTCTCCATTTAAGGTGGAGTGGACTCGAGGGTTGTTGAAAACCATGGAACCAATTATCGATTGTTTTCTTTTTTAATCCATAAACAAAGCTAAAGCATATGCAATGTCAAAAGAGGGGTGATTGACATGCATAATATTAGATTATCACATGATATTTAATATTATACATTATTTATATGGTCTATATAAATTTTATATATTATAAAATATTTATATTATTTAATATCTATAATATCTCACTTAATTAATTAGAAATTATATTTAGCCAACTAAATTAACAAAGGTGTTAAAAGTTATAATAAAATAAATTTTGATTAATAACATAAATGTAAATCCAATTATTATACACATATAATATATTTATATCATATGTTATTATATTTTTACATTTGTCCACGGTCCCCCAAAGGTTCATCTATGCATTTAACCACCTATTTAATGTTTGTTTATTCATTTATCGAACTATGTAAGGGGAAGGGCTCCTTGCTTATTCGCCTTAATTAAATTATTTAATAAGTATATTTTATATATTAGATATACATAAATTTATAATTATAAATAATAATTATATGAAATAATATAATAATATTTAATGTTATATATTAATTATATATCACATAGTATAATATATTTATAGAATATATTAAATAAAAAATAGATATATGCTTATAAAATATAATAATGCATTAAAAATATAAATATAAAAAATTATATTATTTTATATCTATAATATTATTAAATTATCATACACATATAATATATTGATATCATAGATTATTATATTTTTACATTTATTCATGGTCCTCTAAAGTTTGTTTATGTATTTGACCACCTTTTTAGTATTTGTTTATTCATTTATCAAACTATGTAGGGGGAGGGGTCCTTGTTTACAACTAAATAGGGGAGCGATTTCCAACAACTGCATGTGTTTTCTTGGGAATTTAGTGAAACAATGTTAGTCAGAGACTTATCAATTGTTTTTTATGGCCTATTTATAAAGTATGATATCATCTCTTAATTACTATTACCAACAAATTAGATCATGTGTAGTGTATGGTGAATGTAATGCAAACTATTACATAAAGATTTGAACCAGAGACCTTTAGGTATATGTTTTGATTAACAATTATTTAAACTAAACTCTTTTTTAAAACATAGACTCACACCAGAGACCTTAGAGTATATGTTTAGATCAACAATCATTTAAATTAAATTGTATCTACTATTTTTTTCACAATGTCAATTTATTTAATTCAATACATATTTTTTTTAATACACTTAAATTGATATATGTTTTTCAATTGATATATTAAATTGCATGTTTAAAAAAAAAGAGAAATGGGTCTATTAAATTATAAAATGTTTTTAGTTTTTTTAAAAATCCAAGCCAAATTTTCAATCATGATAGACATATTTATGTTGTTTTGAAGTGCTACCTAGCATGTAGAAGAAATCTATATGGTGCCATACTACTACAGGCGTATTAAATGTATTCATATACTTTGGGAGAGGAAAGTTACAGATAATTGTTTATTCCTCATCTAAGCAAATTCTCCATTGGGGTCCATGAGGAGAAGCTTTGACCTATACTATTGTTACTTGATTATAAGATAGTTTTTTATGTTATTGAATTTGTGATTAGTGTTTTATGTATGTACATCCATTTAATGGGTTAAATCATGCTTTTGTATATTGCTTGGTTGTGAATTTTTCTCACCAATTTTCAATTGGAGGGCAATACCATGTTATGAGTAATTCTAGAGTATCAAACAAATAGGTGAGCCATTACCCATTACGAAATTTCATTTTGATAATATCAGTCATTTAGTGATATTATACTGACTTTGAAAAAGGATGGAAAGAAGGCAAATGGTATGAACACAACTTAAAACCAAAAATATTTAAAAATTATTGAAGAACAAATATAAACACTTAGCAAAAACTAAAATAAAATTGAATTAATTTATCATTGCAGTGAACCAAATATGAATTACTTCTATCTAACCTCCAACTTTTCTTGCACCATAGGGGCAATTGCTAGTAGTACACGCTATGATGAAGAGAAATTAAAGAGTCGTAACATAAAAAAATTAGAATCCTCTAATAAAAGTGAAAAAGAGCCCAAAATCATTTTAATATTGATATTTATAATACTTAAAATAAACTAATTAATTTTTCATAAATTGTTGATTACACAAATTTTATTTATCCAAGACTATGAATGACTTACTTGTGTTCTATGTATATGAACTATTCATAAAAATTATATTATTTTAAATTTAATAAATTTAAATAAAATAATTATTTAATAGTATTTATTTATTTAACTAAAAAGGGGTAAAAATTTATTGAAAACGGAACCAAAAACAGAGAAATTACATAGCTTTATCTTGGTTAACAAGTTGAGCCAGCTTCTGAGATAGATTCGGAGGAAGCATTATATGATCCAAAACATTCCAAGATGGGCCATATTCAGAAGCCCATTTGGCCAAGCAATCTACTACCCCATTCCACTCATGGGGAATGTACTTAAACAGAACAAAATCCAAAGAAGAACTTAGCTGGAGAATTTGTTTGGCCACCAAAACCAGGTGCCATTCCACAAAATCAAAATTCCACTCATTTAGAAGATTAATCGCCACCTGTGAATCCGCCTCAAAAATAACTCTGCTCCACCCTTGTTGGCAGCAATGCCGCACCGCCACTAGGATGGCCTGAACTTCCATCAGGTTGTTGGTGTAGCAGCCTTTGTAAGACGAAAAAACAAACTTAATGTCTCCAGAGCTGTCACACCGCACGCCTCCCATGCCAGCAGCTCCAAGATTACCTTTAGATGAGCCATCGGTGTTGACTTTGAGGACTCCATCCGTAGGGGTCGTCCAACATCCAATCCGGTTAGCAGGCTGCGGCTATCTAGAGCCCTTCACCGAGCGTGAATGGGAAGCCAAGGTCGCACCACTGGACGGAGCAAAGGGGATGTGCGAGTAGATGGCCGCGTCCTCAGGAACCAAGTCCCCAACAGCCTCACACTTATCTTGAAGTGTCTCCTATACAAAATTCACAATTTTCTCCCACAGGGGTCTGAACTCAAGAGATATATCCTAAAAAATCCTTCTATTCCTCTCCAACCATAAGTGCCATAAGATAAGGGAAGGGTCAATAAACCAAGCAACCTTAAGGCAAGCTATCTGAGCAGGAGATTGGCCCAGTCGATCCCAAAATTCAGCTAGAGAGGTAGCATGCTAGCATGGGCGATCCCACACACTCCACCAAAGGTGCCAAATCTGCCTTACAAACGGACACTAGAAGAACAGATGAGAAGCTGTCACCTCATTATTACAACATAGAAAACATATAGAAGGCCCCTGGAATCCTTGTTTATAGAGGTTGTCCCAGGTAAGACACCTATTGTGAACCATGACCCAGAGGAAAAAGTTACATTTTGGCCAAGAAAAATAGTTCCAAACTCTCTTCCACCAGGAGGTCTCCACTTCTCCAAAAATTTACTTGATCAATGCAAGGTATCCTCTAGAAACATAATACTATCCTGAAGGAGTGCCTCCCCAAGCCAAGACATCACGGTCCTATAGAGAGTTGCATCCCCTAGAGGCCAAAATCTGGGATAGCTCCAGCTGATCCTCCATCGGGCCCCCCAACGGCCAATCAGAAGAATTCTTCCAGCGGTAACCAACAGCCGTGCCCATGTTGAAAGCTTCCTTATAATACACCACCGTGTTCCACCCAACAGCCAAGAAAGAATCACAAAGGGCCTGCAAATGTGGGTGAGAGGTTATCAAAGGGGGCAGACCATCCCAAGAATCGCTCCAAAAAAGGGTCTCAGTGCCTCTATTAAGAATCTAGAAAAGACTACGTTTCACAAGACAAGCTCCCCATTTAAGGGTAGCCTACACCATAGAGCCTCTTCCCTCAAGAGGAAGCCTGGCAATATCAGTGGGATCGACACCAAGGTAATACTTATTAGTCAAAATCTGGGCCCAAAGGTGAGATTGACTGGAGCACCAACGCCAATAGAGCTTGGCAGCAAGAGCTTGGCTGGACAAGATAACAAAGTGCAGACCGAGTCCTCCCTCCTTTTTCAGCTGACAAACAATGTCCCATTTAATAAGGCTCCATCTAGAATTTTGGAAGTTACCATTCCAAAGGAATTGACGAGAAAGGCATCAAATTCCTTAAGAAAGTAAACCGGGGCAGCCTGGACCGTGCTCCGATATATGGGGAGAGCCTGAATCACCGATTGCAAAAGAATCACCCTATCAGCTGTAGAGAGCCACCTATGAGTCTAGTGACTCAATTTTTGTCTAAGTTTGTCTAGCACATTCTACCAAAAGAGCCTAGGCTATCTTCCCACAACAATGGGAATCCCTAAGTACGTCAAGGGGAGAGAATGAATCTGAAACCTCAAGATGGTGGCAATCCTCCTCTGGATAGGCTTAGGGGTATTGAAGAAGAAGAGGGAGGACTTGTGATCATTAATTTTCTGACCTGAAGCAGCCAAATAAGTATTAAGGGCAAGCCAAAAGGCCCCAATTTCTCGAATCTGAGCTCTCCCAGCAAGGGCAGTGTCATCAACGAACTGAAGGTGAGTCATAGCAGGTAAGCCATTCCCCCACTGCCATCCATGAAGCAAGTTCTGAGAGACCCAAGATTTGATGAATTGCCCAAGTCCTTCCATGAAAATGATAAACAAATAAGGCGAGAGTGGATCACCTTGACGCAAGCCTCTAGACGCGCCAAACAGCTATGAAGGTTCACCATTAATCAAGATTGAGAAGGAGGGAGTAGTAACACAGCTCAGAACCCATCGAACCCGGTCCTGGTTGAAGCCAAAGGCCAAAATAACTTTATGCAGAAAACACCACCTGACTCTGTCATAGGCTTTCACCATATCAAGCTTGATGAACATGGCTCGTTCCTGAGAAGTACTCATCGAGTGAATAGCTTTCGAAGCAATAGCCATTCCATCCAGAATTTGTTTACCAGCAACAAAGCCTCCTTGTTCCTCAGATATCACCATGGGAAGATAAAATTTAAACCTCTCTGCAAGGAGCTTAGTGATGATTTTATAGACCACATTGCAAAGAGCAATGGGCCTAAACAAGTCTAGCTGATTAGCCTGTTCCTTCTTTAGAATTAGGACCAAAAAAGTGGCATTCAAAGCCCTGAGCATCTCTTTGCTGGAATAAGATTCTTGGACCACCTCCAACAGATCAAAATTAATAATGTCCCAGAAGTCCTAAACAAATTCTGCAGGGAAGCCATCAGGTCCTGGGGCTTTGCCTTTTTGTAAGCTGAAGACCACCCCTTCCAATTCTGACATACCAATTGGCCGCATAAGGGAGTCATTCATTCCCAATGTTACAACAGAGGGAATGCAAGATAAAATTCTATTCTCAGTAGGCTTGGCTGGGGGTAGATCATCAAAAAAGAGAGTTGAATAATACTGAGTTGCTTCCCTGGAGATAACATGGGAGGAGGATAGCCGCATCCCATCCGTGGTATCTAGAGAAGAGATGACATTCCTATTACGCTGGGCCTGCATAGAATTATGCAAGAAGGTGGTATTCTTGTCCCCCTCCTGGAGCCAATCTATTCATGCCTTCTTTTTCCAATAAATTTCCTCACGGAGGTCCCACTCTACTAGATCTGTGACAGCTTGAGATTCAGCAGCGCGAAGGGCTTCTGTCAACCCATCATCCCGAATCTGTCTAGTTATACTATTCAGCTGGTCTTGCACCTTCTTCCTCATAGCATGCAGATTGCCAAAACAATTTTTGTTCCAGTATTTTAGTTTCCACTTGATAACTGTAGTTTTTTGGAGAAGGAATACATCACTGTGCCATATTCAAGGCCGCCCTGTCTCCACCAGTGGGTCATCAGGTCATGGAGAGAGGGGTCACGCAGCCACATCAGCTGAAACTTGAATGGAGGTTTCTTGGGAGCTGCAATATGCCTAGCAGATAGCCTGATCGACCAATGATCTGAATCGTGCCAGTCAAGAATTTTAGAGGAGAGAGACATAGAGCCAGATAGCCAAAAATAGGAAATAAGGAACCTATCCAAGCGTTTAGAAATGGCCATGGCCCCACTTCTTCTGTTATTCTAGATAAAGAGTGCATTCAGAGGCTTGACATCAGCAAGATGTAGAAGCTCTATATTTTGTCAAAATAGTTCAGAGGAGGGCCCCAAATGCACCAATCCTCCGCTCTTCTCTTCCAAACTAAGGACCGAGTTGAAAACTCCAGCGACTATCCAAGGCAAGAAGGGATGGCAGCTTCTTACAAACCAAATATGTTCCCAGAGTTTGAGCTGGCCAGGAAGATCTCTGGAAGCATAAACCATTGTAACCAGGCTCTGTTCCCCTGTTTCAAGAGAGGAAGCCACCATTGAGAGAGCCGAGAGGTAGGACATCCAATGAAGTGGCACCACTTTCCTTGGATCCCAACACATAGCGAGACCTCCAGAGTTCCCCAAGGTGCCAACACATTGCCACTGGCCAAAGAACCAAATGTTAGGAACACAAGTAAACATGGAATCCATAGAGAGCTTGGTTTCTTAAATGCAAAGAATATCTGGAGAATGTTCAAACACCAATTGATGGATAGATTTTTGTTTGGGGATGCTATCCAACCCCCTCACATTCCATGACAGAACAATCATTGTGTAGAGTGGGGGAAGTGTTCATCCAGGGTCTTAACAACCCCTGACTCTACCAATAAATCACCCGTGAGTTTAATTTTATCTTGGTCATTTTTACGCCCAGCTTTGGAGGGGGTAGTAAAGGAAAATTTATTAAACGGTCTTTGCATAAGGCCCAGAGCAGGAGAAGATCCTTTATGCTTACTGAAGATGCCCCCGTCTTTAACCAAATCTGCCCAACGGACATCCTTATCATGTGGAGCTGGAAGAGCCACCAGGGTGCCAGCCTCAAGATCAAGAGCGGTCTCTGGGGTCTACTGAACCACCATATCCTGAGAGTCATTAAAAATAGGATCCCTCTCCTCTAAACCAGGAGCCCCACCTTGATCCATTGTAGGAATTATTTCTTCAATAGCCATATTGTCAAGAGCCTCAAATCTATTAAATCCAGAGTCCACTTGCCGATCTATATGCAGACATTTCTAGCCGCGACCCTTAGCATGGCATCGAACTGGGATAAAACCCTCTCTATTTGGAGCATTAGAGCTAGATGGGCCTTGTCCTAGGGTTAAAGAGTACATGTGAGCTTTCCCTTTTGTGGTATTATTTGACTGAACATTTCTAGTTTCTAAATGCACAGGCTGGCCATTCCCTTTATCCTCATAAGCCTTTCTTGTCTCAGATAGCCCATCAGGTGAACGAGCCCCTCTAGAGGCAAGAGGGCATTGACGCTTCAAATGCCCATACAAATGACAGATCGAAATGGAATCGACTCATAGTCAAGTTGTTGAAGCCAAGAGGAAGACCCTAGACAAATTTCTAGAGAGTCTGGCAAGGGGTTATTTAAATCAATATTGACACAAATACGAGCATAAGAAATGACCTTTTTGTCCAGCGATTGTTGCGCTATTGCCATTGGAGTCTCGAGCATGGCAACAATTTGATGCAAAATGTCCTTACACCAGAATTCCAAAGGGAGTCTCAATAGGTGAACCCAAACAGGTACTCGCAACAAAAACTCCTTAGCAGAATTAAACCCCGCATGCCAAGGTTTGATAAATAGTCCAATACAATCATAAAAGTAAGGACCTCCTTCAAATATCTAGTTTCGATCAGCCACCGAGGAAAAATTCACCATGAAATAGTTATTACCTGCCAACATAATATCAAAATCACCTTCCACCTGCCATGACCGACGAATCCAAGCTTCCAAAGCCGACAGGGAAATATGGATCCCAAGGAAATTGCAGATCAGAGTATGAGAGGTCAGGTATTCCACATCTTCCTTTACAACCTCTGGAGAAATAACCAAAATAGGTCGGTCCTAAGTACATGGGAGATAGCCGTTTATCTTGTGTAGCTTCGATCCATCAATGACATACTGGGTTTCCTTGTCCTGAGAGCCTACTTCGGGCTGGGATCGGCTGCCATTATGGACTGCCGCAGACCTGGTAAACCTGGAGCCTCCATCCGCAACCTGCTCCTCAATGCCAATCATCACTCCTTCCAACACCAATAGTATTTTTTTATTGAAAAATAAATTAATATACTATTTTTTAGATAATTATGGGGTTTATATAAGGCCCTCATCCCAAAAGAAAGAGTTTTATAAAGAACTGCCTACAAGTAAAGACCCAAAACTAGCATAACCGTTGAAAGGCCATCAACAACCAACCAAACATAAGACTTTTAAAAAATAGGGTATACATGAAACCATAGCCAACAAACAAAAAACCATAACAAGACTAAAATAAAGGACCCAACCAGCATGACCAAAAAAGAGGATGTAGACTAGCCTCAGAGGTTTACACTAGCGTGAATCTCATCGTCGAAGTCCTCCAAGAAAATGAGCTCATGATCTCTGTAAAAATTATCCTCCATTTCATCCATGACTTCACATTTCATCTGCTTGCTTGGACCTTTACTACCTGAAACAGATGCCAAAGAGGTGTTGGCGATATCAAAAGTGTTTAGCCTAGTTTTCGCTATCAAAGACTTATTAAACAAATGAGGTGCCACAATTTGACCCCTGGAAACCCATTTGACCAACTTCTTCACTGCATTAAATCGAGTCTTTTCATGGTGGCTTGTTCACAGTAGGGAGATTTTTTGGATTGAGCTCTGTAAGTGCGCCATGGGAGGCATAGAAAGAAACTTCCCTTCCATGGGATCTTGTAAACTAACCTTTCTCCTCAAATTTTCCATGAACCCTAAGTGAACCATAAACTGAGTCTCTAACACTCTAAAAGCCACTGTAGGAATAAGACCAAGTATGTTCGTACCTAAAAATAACAAATTAGGGAGAGGAGATAAATCATGCATCACAATTTACTTTACTAACCTTACACATAACTCCAACTGCACCTAGAAAGAAACCACCCATGTCACCACCTCTGAGCCAGAGACCAAAAAAATCAAATTTGATGCAAAGATGGTAGCAATCTCAGAGTTAACCCTATAGTGGGATCCTTGAAACAAAAACTCCTATCTAAGGACACCCATGATAGCTCCAAGACATCCTTCCTTGGCATCCAGAATATATGCTTCAAATAGGCCCTCAAAATTGATCTGTTGAAAGACATCTCCCATGCCTGGATGCCACTGTAAATGCATGGTGTAGCTAAGGTGATTCCAGTGAGTTTCTTCATTAGAATCTTTGAGAACCCCAACAACCATAATAATTAGTAAAAGGCAAGGTAGTGGAAAATATTCTCATCAAACTACTAGAAAGAGAGAAGACAACCAAGAAATCATTACATGCGATGGAAGTCTCGTGACTCCTTCATGTCGCATACTACCTCCTTCCCTTCCAATAACACCATCATTATATCATAAATGCAATTCATTCCCAGATAATCAAATAATTATGAGGGAGATTTGGTATAAATGATGATATTATGTTGAAGAAAAATCTGCCAAAATGACAAATCCGCTAGAATAATCCCCTCTAAACAAACTATCTATCTTTTGAAATTGCTTTTTAACAAAACCAATACAAAAGGAGGGACCAGAGACAACAAATCAGCCCGAATTGATTAGGGAGAGGAATGGGAAATCTTCCCATGCCTCCCGTACGTTGTCAACCCTACAAGCTTCAACTTGATCAATTCCATAATTTGCCAAAAAATTAGTTGTCATGTTTGCTTCTCAAAAGCAATGATTAAAATCAACTGAGGAAAAAATCTCCAGTTTCATCCAAGTGTTTTCCAATATGTTTTCTAAGTGCCAAGAGGTAGCCACTTTCTTTTGCATTGCCGAAATAATTGTTTGGGATCAACCAACAAACTTGATTACAATTATGAAAGCAACTAAACACGGAATTATACTAGAATGATAAGTAACTAGAATTAGAAATAGCAAAGAACAAGAGATACAAGAAACCACCCTGAAAACTTGTATTAAACTCTTTACAGAAGGAATACAATTGAAGAAACTTCTTTTCTTCCACACCTCTCTTAGATGTACAAATCTCTTACCAGATCTCTTTCCCTCAAGAGTTCTCTCTCTCAATTACAATCAACTCCAACAACCTGGATTGATACACATATACAATTGTACTGTCCAATTCTACAATATTTTCCAATAAGCTATGAATATCTAATCCTATATATAATATTAGGAAACATGAGCATACAATTACAGCCATTAGATGCACCTCCTAATCAAGGGCTCAAAACAGTCCTACTTAAAATAGAGATGCGGACTTAAGACTATCACTTAATCCTATCATGCAAACATTCTATTCTATCCACAGAAATAACATTTTGGATGCATAGGTGACCGACATTGGTCCCTTCCTGTCTGCATCTGACCAACATTGGCCGATACATGACCGACGCCAACATCTCTCAGTCGACTCCTGACTGATGTCGGTCGCTCCTGACCAACGCCAGTGACTGTGTAATTCCTGTAACTTGCAACTTGCTCATTTGGTGAAGCTTTTAGCTCCACACCTTAACAATCTCCCACTTGGAGACAAACAGCTGCACCAATACCTGTACAACAACATCTTCTAGCTTCTCCATCTTTAAACTCAATCATGAAGACCAACAAAAGTTGAATGAAGATTCAACTTCTCCTTTGTTACCGGCTTGGTTAACATATTTGTAGGGTTCTTATCTGTATGGATCTTCTCTAGCTTCAACTCACCATCCTCCAATACCTGTCTTATGAAGTGGTACCTAAGTTGTATATGCTTGGTTCTTGAATGAAAGGCGGAATTCTTAGCCAAATGAATTGCACTCTAACTATCACTGTATAATCTGTAACTCTCTTACTCCTTTCCTAGCTCTTCCATGAACCGTGTCATCCATATCATCTCTTTGCTAGCCTCTGTGGCTGCAATGTATTCTGCTTCTATAGTTGACAAGGCAACAACCTTCTGCAACTTTAAAATCTAGCTAACCGCCATTCCACCAACAGTGAAAACATATCCTGTGGTGCTCCTTCTACCATCCAAATCACCTGCCATATTTGAATCTACATAACCATGTAGATTAGTATTTGAACCACCATAGCACAAATACCTACTGCTGGTCCCTCTCAGATATCTGAGTATCCACTGAACTACTTTCCAGTGCTCCTTTCCTGGATTGGCCATATACTTACTAACAACTCCCACTACTTGGGCAATATCTGGTCTAGTACATACCATTGCATACATTAAACTCCCAACTGCGGAAGCATATGGAACTTTATTCATGTACTCTACCTCATCATGTGAATTAGGACACTATTCTTTACTCAACTTAAAGTGTCCAGCCATAGGTGTGCTTATCGATTTTGTATCCTGCATATTGAACCGTTTCAACACCTTGTTCACATAATCCTCTTGAGACAAAATCAACCTATGATTTTTCCTGTCTCTCTTAATACTCATGCCAAGGATTTTCTTTGCTGCTCCCAAATCCTTCATGGCAAATGTGTGAGCTAATTTCACCTTAAGCTCAGAGATATCCTGCATGTGTGATCTTGCAATGAGCATATCATCTACATACAACAACAGAATAATATATCTACCATTATCCAATCTCTTAAAATACACACAATGGTCAGATTGACATCTACTGTAGCCATGCTCAGTCATAAACTTGTCAAAATTCAAATACCATTGTCTAGGAGCTTGCTTGAGACCATACAAGCTTTTTTTCAATCTACACACAAGTTTTCCTTACCTTTGACCTCAAATCCCTCCGGCTGATCCATATATATTTCTTCATCCAAACCTCCATGAAGAAATGCTGTCTTAAATCAAGCTGCTCAAGATGCAAATCCTCAATAGCAACTAAAGACAGTACAGTCTGTATAGAAGTCATTTTAACAACAGGAGAAAAAATCTCACCAAAATCAATACCTGGTTTCTGTGCAAATCCTTTCACTACCAACCTGCCCTTATATCTTATCTGTCCATTCTCACCTTCTTTCAATCTGTAGATCCATCTATTCTTCAGTGTCTTCTTACCTGCTGGCAACTCAACCAAATCTCACGTTTGGTTTTCTTTCAAGGAATCAATCTCCTCATTCATGCCTAGCTCCCACTGACTCTTGGATTCCACCTGTATTGCTTCATCAAAACTCTTTGGTTCTCCACCATCAGTAAGCAATAAATAGAATAATGAAGGAGAATATCGAATTGGAGGTTTACTTACCCTTTCTGACCTCCTGATAGGCATTTGAGACTCAGTCACAACACACTGTCTGCCCAAATTCTCTGGCAGTGACCGACCTCGATCACTTCCAGGCCTATTACTGACTGACATCATTTATATCAGACTGATGTCGGTTCTTGTCTGACCGACATTGGTTCCTGTATTGCCAATGTCGGTTCCTACCTGACCGACGTCGATCTCTGTGTTTTTTTGTCTATGATTATTCTTTCCCATGAGCTCATTTTGGACCGTCACCTCATCCAATTCACCATTGCTCTGCTCAGATTGATTCAGCTTCTTGAGCTGATCACATACATCACTTTTTCATTAAAAACAACATCACGGCTCCTAATTATTTTGTTAGTTCCTAGATTCCAAAACTTGAATCCAAAATCGTCAGAGCCATAACCAATAAATGTGCACCTCATAGACTTAGCATACAGCTTCTTTCTATTTTCCTTATCAACGTGCACAAAAGCTTCACAACCAAAAACTTTGAGAAATGAGAGATCTACCTTTTTACCTGTCCATGCCTCTTCTAGAATTCCACCATCGAGAGCTGTAGAGGGTCCTCTATTAATCAGGTAAACTGCAGTATCCACAGCTTCTGCCCAAAATTCTAAGGGCAAACCAACATGCAATCTCATACACCTTGCACGCTCCATTACTGTTCTGTTCATCCTTTCAGCAACTCAATTTTGTTGAGGTGTCCTTGGAACCATCCTTTGCCTGTGTATTCCATGCATATAACAATACCAGTTAAACTTGTGGTTGTAATACTCACCACCATTGTCAGATCTCAGGCACTTCAATCTCCTGCCTATTTCATTCTCAACCATAGCTTTCTAAATCTTAAAAGTGTCAAAAACATCAAATTTCTTCTTTATACAATAGACCCATACCTTTCTTGTAGCATCATCTATGAAAGAAACATAGTACTGTGATCCTCTAATAGAAGCAACCTGAGCTGGTCCCCACACGTCTGTGTGAACAAGCTGTAACTTGTGCTTCTTCTTTGTTGACCCAGTCTTGTGAAAACTCACTCTCTTCTGTTTTCCAAAAATATAATGCTCACAAAAATCTAGATCTATGCTTTTCAAATCTGAAAGCTTACCTTTTAACTTAAGAATAGACATTCCCTTCTCACTCATGTCGCCGAGCCTAGAGTGCCACAACTTTGCATCCACATCTAAAGTAGATAATACAGAAGGGGAATTACCAGTAATACAATTACATAAATAGAGAGTACCTACTCTCTTACCTCTGGCCAATACAAGTGCACCCTTGGTCACCTTCCAAGATTCAGCTATGAGAGTTACTGTACAACCCTCATCCCCCAACTTTCCTGCAAAAATCAGATTCCTCTTCAAGCTGGGAACATGCATGACATCTCTCAACACCCATGTGTTGCCATTCTACATTTTCAGCTGCACTTTTCTTTTGCCAACAATTTTACAAGGCTCATCATCCCCTAAATAAACTATTCCAAAATCTCCATGGACATAGTCATTGAAATATTCTCTATTAGGGGTAGCATGAAAAGAGGCACCAGAATGTAAAACCCAAGATTCTATATTATTATGCAAAGATAATATAAGAGCATCTTGTGCAATACCTGCAACTTTTGCTTCTTTTTTACCTTCATGCTGATTGTCCTCTTTAGGTTTTGACCATCAATCTTTGCTTATATGTCCTATCTTTCCACAATTCCAGCATTGTGGCTTCCTGCCATTTCTGGATTTGGATCTACCTCTCATCTTTGACTTAGACCTTGATCTCCCTTTCTTGCTCTTCTCTTTTTGCCTTCCCTTGCTCTCAAAACTTAAAGCGTTCCCTGATGTTTCCTCTGTGTTTTTCTTACAAATTTCTTCATTCAAGATTACACTAACAACATCATCTACTTTTAAAATATTTAAAGCAGATGCAGTATTACTAACTGCCATTACCAAGCTATGCTAACTCTCAGGTAAAGAGCATAAGATTAATAAAGCTTTAATTTCATCATCAAACACTATTTTGACTAAATTTAATTGATTTACAATTCCATGGAAATCATTTAGATGATTAGATACAGATCCACCTTCCTGCATTTGCAAATTAAATAACTGCTTCATAAGATATACCTTATTTAAAGCTGAGGGTTTTTCATATAAATTTGCTAAAGTAGTCATTAACTCTACCATTGACTTTGCCTGTGATAAATTAGATATCACAGTAGATGCCCGACTCAATCTTATAGATCCAAGAGCCTTTCTATCAAGAACTTCCCATTCTTCATCTTCCATGTCTGTGGGATTCTTTGCAGCCCCACCTAACGGTAAGTATAGATCTTTCTGATACAGATAATCCTCTATCTGCATTCTTCATAATTGGTAATTCTTGCCATTAAACTTCTCCATTCTCAGTTTACTTTCTTCTACCATTGCTTCTCCCACTCAAACAGAAACCCCTGTGAGTGACCTGTAATCAAAACACTAACCAGATCTGAAACACCTGTTAGTCAACCTGGCTCTGATACCACTTGTTGGGGATCAACCAACAAACTTGATTATAATTATGAAAGCAACTAAACATGGAATTATACTAGAATGATAAGTAACTAGAATCAAAAATAGCAAAGAACAAGAGATACAAAAAACCACCCTGAAAGCTTGTATTAAACTCTTTACAGAAGGAATACAATTGAAGAAACTTCTTTTCTTCCACACCTCTCTCAGATGTACAGATCTCTTACTAGATCTCTTTCCCTCAAGAGTTCTCTCTCTCAATTACAATCAACTCCAACAACTTGGATTGATACACATATACAATTGTACTGTCCAATTCTATAGTATTGTCCAATAAGCTATGAAGATCTAATCCTATATATAATATTAGGAAACATGAGCATACAATTACAGCCATTAGATGCACCTCCTAATCAAGGGCTCAAAACAGTCTTACTTAAAATAGAGATGCGGACTTAAGACTATCACTTAATCCTATCATGCAAACATTTTGTTCTATCCACAAAAAAAGCATTCTGGACGCAAAGGTGACCGACATCGGTCCCTTCCTGTCTGCATTTGACCGACGTCGGCCGATACATGACCGACGCCGACATCTCCCAGTCAAATCCTGACCGACGTCTGTCGCTCTTGACTGACGCCGGTGACTGTGTAATTCTTGCAACTTGCAACTTGCTCATTTGGTGAAGCTTTTAGCTCCACACCTTAACAATAATGACCTGTGAGTCACCTTCTGTGATCAACTTTGAATGTCACACTGGATTAAGAGATCAATCCCACTCATCAGTGTTTGAGCTTCCGCTTCATTATTTGTCCCATCCTAGATTTTCCTAGACATTTCTCAGATGAGAGATCCACTATAATTCTAGATAATACAATCATATCCCAAAGCTCCTAGGTTCCCCCTAGAGGTTCTATCGAAGTTTACATTAAACCAACCTACCAGTGGTGAAATCCAATCCTACTATTTTTCCCAACTACAATTAATCCATTAACAAAGACAAATCAATATACTATTATTAAATATATGAATAATCAATTTCTTTTAGTTTAATATTAAGTAATAATATTTATTCTATTAAATTGTTCTAAAGTTACACTAAACCTTATATCTTATTTTAATATTTGTGAAAATCTGAACTACATTAAATTCTTTGTGAGCAAGGATTCTTTACCCATCAAATTTCATATGCCAAAAACAAAATTGATGTTATAATCAATGACGTCATATGCACCATTTTAACTCTTTGAAACTGAAAGTTTTTAAAAATTTATTATTTATTAAAGAAATAAACAATCTAGACTGTGTTGTTGACACTCTTAAAAACACTCAACTTTCTTGGCGTACATGTTAACATTGGTTTAAATATAATGTATCTTTCACTCACATGTCTAAATGCATTATCATTTGACTATTGATTCTCATTTGTTATTATCTTTAATAGTTTAAAGACAAAATCAATTCTTGTAAACATAAATTTTGTTGAATTGTTACCTGACAATTAATGAATTGAAACAAATAAATAAGAATAATTTATTTTCAAATATTTTGTTGACTATTCCTTTTTTATAAGAATAATTTAATTTTAAAAATTAAAAAAAATATATATATTATTGAAATATATTAATATAATTATCATTATTTAGAAAATAATAATATATGATAATTATAATAAGAAGGTGGTCAGAGGAATTACAGTCCACATTTTATGTTAGAGGAAAATTCTGATTCAATAATAAAAAATGTCGATAAAACATGGTAAGTCAAAGCAATTAAAAAAATAAAATAGAAATAGAAATAAAACCTCAATACTTCTTTGAAGTATTCAAGATAGACTTACTCATACATAGATTTTTCTCTCTTTATTAAAGAGCCAAAGTGAAAATTTCCAATATTATCTTATAATATAGAAACCTTTTTTTCAACATCCACTTGTTACTCATTTCTTGAACTATATTCAATAAGATTTTTTAAAAACACTTACACAACAATTATTATAGGATCTTCATTATCTTTGGTGTATTTTAGAGATTTGATGAAGCCATTACTTTTTCATTATCAATTTTGATATCTGAGACCACAAAAGGGTTAGGATTCAAACCCCCTTAAGTTTTTTTCTTCTCATTGGAAGAAGATTTAGAGCCTTTTTTCCTTTTCTTTCCTATTTTTTGATATTTTTCTAGTTCATGTCATTTTTTCATTTCTTGCCAATTTCTTGGAAATCCTCTTTTTCGATCTTCGGCAATCCCAATCCAGATGTCCATGGGCATGGTGCATCAAGCCCTGAATGTAAGATTTTCATAGTCAACAATTTGCTCAAACATATCTCCTTTTGGTGATTTTACCCAAACAATTTTAGGAAAGGGTTTATTCACATCCATTTAAACATATATCTTAGCATAAAAAATATATTTTTTGCTACAATTTTCAGTAGAAATACACATCATTTCTCCAAGGGAGTTACCAATCCAATTAAAAATGGAGTCCACCCACAAATTTATAGGCAGTTAAAAAGCCTTACCCAGACTGATGCAACTTTTGGATCTTCTTGCATGAATCAAAAAGGGGTCCTATGGTGTCATGAATAACCCTGATTCACTAAAGAACCAAGGCCCTTGTTTCAATGCTTGAGCTTGGTCTTCTTTAGAGATGAAAACTGTAATGAAGAAACCTCTTGACCCAATACGGATATTTGTGACAACTCCCTTTATTTTCTAGTTTTTTTAGACTTGACATTTCAAATCCTGCTCATGTGTCATGTGACCCACAAACTTAAAAATCAGTCCTAGTTTGATTGGAGTAGTTATTTCTTGTTCTACTTCATTATGGTCAAAGGTAATAATAAAGTCTTCCTCAGTTACAATAATAAAACTAAATTTCATCCAAATATCTACATTTCTTACATTTTTAGAATGAGCTTGTAAATCTAAAATAATCTTGATTTTTTTAGAAACACTTTAAAATAAAACTGTGAAATCCAATTTAAAAGGAATCATATTTAAATAAAATAAGATCCAAATTTAAATTATTGACCAAAAATTGATGACAAAAACTACTAAGACATGTCCAAAAAAAATCACTAAAACTCTTCTTCTCCCACATTGAATAGTTGGTTCATTATTTCTGCATCCACAAAACATTACACCCTTTAGATATTGAAACAACATTTATGACCATGCCATCCCTTTTGTTAAGAACAACCAAATTCTCTAATTCCAATTTTGAATGAAATTGCTATTAAATTCCAGTAGAAACATTATTTATGATCACCATTCTACAATAAGTTCCTTAAGATTTATACTACATACAGTTTTGAATTTTGGATTTGAGAGGACATGAAAGTAACCAATATTCATAGCAGGTGGAACAATGAATTAAACCATCTATTACAAAGGGATATAATGGATCTTGAGGGTCCCTGCTAGAGGTGATAGAATCCAAAAGGATATAGCCATACCTGTTATTGAGGGTATGCCTAAATAAGGCACTAAGAAGACTCTAAGATGTGATATGGAAAGAGTGGAAGGGAAAGGGGAAGTAACAACGCTTATAAGGACTGAGCCCAAGGATATTTCGCTGAAAGATGTAGGGGAAATAATAGAAAAAGATATAGGCAAAATGAAACTAGTAGGTGCCAAAATAGGGAGTTGAAACATAGCAGGAGCAAAGGGCATAAGGTAAATAAGAGGAAATAGAGGAGTGAACATGTGACCCTAGATGTGTTCCTATTGAGTGCCTTATTCGATGATCACTATTGAGTTATCCCCAGTATCAAATATCATAGGCTACATTGTTGTTGGTTGATTGGGTTGCACTTGGGATGCCTGATGCTATGTAGTCCAAGCTTGGGACTATTAGGGCCTAGTGGAAGGCACTGTAAGAGGAGGTGGAGGTAGAACACCAGGAGCATTTGAAGGAGGTAAAGGTAGAGCTTAAATAACTAGGGTTGTTGGTAGAAGAGTATCTTAAGGAACTGAGATTATTTTTTAAAGTTGGGATTGAAGAGAAACTAGAGGATGTGAAGGTGAAACTTGATGAGGATAAAATGGCATGGTGCCCTTCAAGATTATCCACAAAATGCCCATAGTAGCATGTGAAGGAGGTAGAGATAGAGCTTGAGGAACTAGGGATGTTGCTAGAAGCAGAGTTTGAGGAGTGACTAGAGGAGGTGGATGCACATCTTGAGGAGGATAAGGTGGTGGGAATCCCTTTAATATTCTTCATGATATGGCCAAAGAAGTTACAATTATGTTTTTTATAAGCTGAGTAAGAGTTGAAGTAATTGTTGAGGGACCTACTTGAGCCTTCTTCCCTTTATTTTTCCTCTTAACCATTATCTGAGATTAAACATCCTGGTCATTGGTAGTATCCAAATAATTTTTATCAATATCATCAATCAGATAGCCATATTTTATGTTCAGTCAAGATCCATACTATGACAAGCGAGCCCAAATCAGCCCTTTAGGGTCCCACTGCCAAATCTTACATTTTTCTAGAGTGAAGGAATCTTACCTGGCTGTCATATTTTGTATGGAGGGAAAGTTATTGTAAATTTGCCCTTGTATCATACTGGGGAGTGAAGGGCACATATTTTATTGATATTATACGTAGTGGCTAAAGATGTGATTCACTAGTTGATAAGTGATCTCTTGATCTACTAGATAGTTAGGCACATAGTATGACAAGCATAGGGGGTCTTATATGAAGCTTACAACTTGGATCACTATGCACTTTTTATATAAATAGTAGTCCCATATGGCTATGATAGAGTTCCACATTGTCTTTTAGAGTTGAAGAATGGGAGCTTCATTGATCACCTGGTACACCATTGGGTATAAATACTAATAAACATCCTAAACATGTTGGTGGAATTGGTAACCATAGATCTTGAAGAAAACCATGTGGATAGTTTGGCCACCAAGAACCCACATAGGAAAGATTGATAGGTTGAACAAGAGTGTTCCATAAATGGCCTCAACCAGATATCTCATCATGTATAAATCACCCCCAATTTGGGCATCTGTAATAGCCTAGACCAACTTGAAGTTGATTAATCCTCCAAGTTCTAGGATGTCAGAGCCAATTAAAATCATGTGTAATAAGGGCACCCACTTCTTGTTAACATGTTGATAGTCTGAGTCTCTGAACAATCAATTTAAAAGGATCATGCCTACTTTTACCTACTCTTGGAAGGTACATACTATGTAAGAATTGATCTTTTCTTTATTAACCCACTTGGAGTATGAGTTTTTGGCCCAGTCTTAGAGGATAGTATAAATCTATTGATCATTCATCTATACCGATGTTGTTATTGTATCGTATGAATACAAAAAGTATGAGAGGGAGTAATATGTCTTGAAGGCATTCTTGGATATGTTGGTAATTTACTATTGAGAAGTGGGTGAATGCACCCAATCAATAACACCATCTTGCACTTGGATGCCCTTATGAAGTTATCACCCAATAAGTTAGCCCAGGGCAATGCCTCTAGTTTGTTCATGACTCTTTGGAGTTTGCATCTTTTATAGGATTAAAGGGCATCCTCGTATTCATCCAGTTAGTCATCAACATCACCAGAGTACCTAGGGACCTACTTGATTACTCTGAATATGTAATTGTAATGCTTATACCTAGTTAAACCAATAGGAAAAGTAGTGTCCCAATATTTAGGACTAGGCTTCAAGTTATAGGATGTAGCAGCCATTAAAATAGAATAGAAAAGGAATTGGGGAGCTTTCGAGTGTCAAAGGCATGGGATACAGGATTTCTTTATGAATTTGAAAACAAGAAGTGAAAAAATTCTTCTAAGGCAGTAATGGTAACCATTAATGGGCCTCCTTTAAGCTTTAAAATCTTATGCATAGATGTCCCTACATTAAGGTCATTTAAGAGCTCACTTGCTATGAATTTAAAATTTTAGTTAGTGGTAAGATTTTATCCTTTTACTTCCAAATCTATAATTATATTCAGAGTGCATGATCCTCCACCACTGGATGGATATATCATTGGTGATGGGATGTTTTCTAAAACTATCCAATTGGGTCCAGCTTCTCATTTTATTAATAGCAAGTGCATGGCAGGCACATGACCAAATACCTTGGATTTTCCTTGGCTAGTACCCACTTTCTAACATGTGTCATCATTCTATTAGATTTTTATTAATGACCATCATCTAACAATGGATTCACACTTCATGCCTTCATCCTTGGTAGGATGATGTGTCATCAGGGACACATGCTACACCCTGATTGGTCTAGCTTAATTGTTCCTACTTTATTTTGAGATTTTCAAGTCACAAGTGTAAACTAGTTCATCTTTGCATTATATAATGTGATAACTTCCCATCGATCTACGCTCTCCCAGGCTCTAACATCTTTGACATGTTTGATAGACTCATCTTTCTGACTATGAATGATGTGATAATCTCTGATTAAGCCCAAATATTTTGGTCTCTAACATCTTTGACAGGACCTCTACATTCCCCTCTTTGATTCTAAATGACATAATGAGTACTCATTGTACCAAGCTCTCCTAGGATATGACATCTCTAAAAAGTCTGGGGGAGTCACCTTTCTGAATCTGAATGAGATGGAGATCTGAAATTGGCCTAGGTTCTCCTAGGCTATGACATTTATGATAGGTTTAGGTTACTTGCCTCTCTGACTCCAAATGACATAGTGATTTCCCATTGTGCTGGTCTCTCTCATGTTCTAACAATTATGACAAATCTAGGGGATTAGCCTCTTTGCATCTAAATGATATGACATTATCCCATGGGGTTGCACTCTCTCAGGATCTAACATTTCTGACAGGCCTGAGAGACTGGCCTATCTGACTTCGATTGACACTATAATTTCCCATTGGGTTAAGATATATGAGATTCATAAGATGATGAAGTAACAATGACAAAAAAGAAAACCATTCATTAAAGCTTACATGTTAGACATAGAGCACTATTTGACTACTTTGAATATGTCATTGTAATTCTTTTACCTGATTAAACTAGTAGGGAAAGTGGTGTCTTAGTACTTGGGATGCATGACAGGCATGTGACCACATACCTTGGAGATTCCTTAGCTAGTCCTATTTTCTGACACATGTCATCAATCTATTAAATTTTTATTAACGATCATTTTATAAGCATGGCTTTGCACTTCATGCCTTTATCCTAAGTAGGATGATGTGTCACCTAGGGACATGTACCTCACCTCGATTATTCCTAGTTAACCACTTGTACCCTATTCTGAGCTTTCTAAGTTAAAAATGGAAACTAGTTCATCTTAGCATTATATGACATGGCAGCTTCCCATTGAGGTGGGATCTCCCAAGCTCTAACATCTTTGACAGGTTTGGGAGACTAACCTTTCTTACTCCAAAATGATGCACCAATCTCCCATTGAGCCAAACTCTCTTGGTTTATGGCATCTCTAATAGGTACTAGCCACTATTCTATCTGACTCCAAATGACATGATGAATGCCCATTATGTTGGGATCTCCTAGTCTCTAACATCTATGACAAGTCCTAGGGAGTCACCTATCTGACTCTAAATGACATAATGATCTACCATTGGCCTAAAATCTTTTGAGCTCTAACATCTCTAATAGATCTAGGGAACTACCCTCTCTGACTTTGAATGATGCAGCAAGTTCCCATTAGTTTGGGATCTCTCAGGATATGACATTTATGATAAGTCTAGGGGATTGGCCTCTCTAACTTTGAATGACATAGTGATCTCCCATTGCACCATGCTTTCCTAGGATCTGATAGGTTTTGAAGACTAGCCTTTCTTACTTCAGTTGATGTGAAAAGTTCCCATTAGGTCGAGCTCTATGAGGTTCACAAGATGACAAAATAACAATGATAAAAAAGAAAACTATTTATTAAATCTTACCTATTAGACATAGAGCACTCCATTTTTTCATGGAGGATGATGAGTTCTTTGCTCCTAGAAAGAAAGTATATTTTGAGAACATTTTCTCATGAAAATCAATTTGTAATGTTACTGACATGATATGCTAAAAGTGAACAAATACTACTTAGTGGTTCTTTAAAAATTTAAAAAGGTTTGTTACTGTTCAAAGAAAATCAAGGTGATGTTTATTTTAAAGTTTTTAATAGGCATTGTGGCATATTAGCCACAATAGATATTTCTTGTACAAACTTAGACATTATTTTAAGTTTTCAAATTATTTTATTGATTTAGTTTCCATATTTTGTCAACTGTCAATAACTTACTCAAAATTTGATTAGCCCATTGTATTCATTGTTGCAAAGTTTACCTTTTTTATTTATATTTTTAATTATAGATGTGACTTGTTTATGGATATTCAACATTTTCTCATTATAATGTTTAAATTTATAATTGTAATTTTTTTAAGAGCATATTATGCTTATAAAACACACATAGTTTAATTTGTTAATAGTTAAAACATGTCTATCTTGATTTTGCATGTAGTGCATGTATCTACACATGGAAAAAATAAGGCAATGATCGCCTGGATTTCTATATTGTCATTGGTAACCATTAATAAGCCTTATTTAGGTTTGAAAGGATTTTGCATGCATCTTTCTACATTAATGTCATTTCATAGTGCATTTGCTCTGAATTTGAAATTTGAGTTGGTGCTGAGTTTCCTCCTTTTACTCCTAAATCTAGAATTGGATTTTGAAACCATGATCCTGTGTCACCAGATGGATATATCAATGGTGATATGGCATTTTTCAAAATTATCCATTCAGGTCTAGCTTCCCATTCTAGTAATGGCAAGCATGTGGTAGGCATGTGGCCACATTCCTTAGAGTTTCCCTAGCTAGCCCACACTTTCTGACATGTGTCACGCCTCTATTAGTTTTTTTATTAATGGTCACCATTTAAGCATAGCTCTGTGCTCCATGGATTTATTCTATGTAGGATGATGTGTCACCCAAGGACTCATGGTGCACCCCAATTAGTTTTAGTTAACCACTCATACTTCACTCTAAGATTTTCAGGTCACAAGTGGAAACTAATTCATTTCTACAATATATGGTGTTACAATTTACCGTTAGACCTGACTCTCCTAGGTTTTGATATCTATGACATATCTGGGGATCTCACCTTTCTGACTTTAAATGACATGGTGATCTTCCATTGGGATGAGCTATCTCAGGGGATGACATCTCTAATATGTCTGGGGGACTGTTATCTGATGACGAATGATGTGGTGAGTCCCCAATAGGCCAAGCTCTGAAATCTTTGAAAGGGCTCAGGGACTCATCTTTTTGACTTTGAATGATGTTATGATATCCCATTGGGCCAAGCTTCATCGAGACCTGACATCTCTGATAGTTCTTGGAGACTACCCTTTTTTACTTTGAATGGCATGGCGAGTCTATTCAAATTCAATGCATGTCATAGAAACCCTTTATCATAGCATTAAGCACTAATAAATGAGTGTTAAATAAATTCATCACTTTGAAATCGATCACATCAATAAAAAAATGTCATCACATATGTTATAAATGTCATTGCACATGTTACAATAATATAACTTAATAAATGAATAATATTGCTAATGTTTTGGTGAATATTACAATCAACCATTCAATAGATCTTATCATTGATAATCATAGTTATGCTTCACTGATGAGATTGGGCATTTGTATTGTTAATTGATTTCATTTTTTTATTTCTTTGCCTTCACCACCACCATATTTTGGCTATGATTGGTTCGTGTTTATTTACTTTCTTCCCAACATGATTTTTTTTTCATAACTTGGCTTTGAAATTTTTGTTTTTGTCATCTAGTTCTACTCAAAGTTTAATAGAGCATGTTGTGCAAGAAGCATTGATTCATCCTTTAGTTTGAGGCTCATGTCAACAACCAAAAATGGCTTTCATTGACAAAGTCTCACCTCATCTTTTGTACAACATCTTCTAGATTCTTTCTGAACAGATTTTCAATGTTATCATTTATATCCATAGTAAAGAATTTATTTCTAATACTAACATGATCAAATTTAGTTCAATGGTTGCCTTTGTATTTGTTACCAACATAATGTTCCTTATCTCTGATAAGGAGAAGGTAAAATCCTTGGTTGAATTCTTTGTTAATCTAGTCTTCAAGTTTAGCTTGGATGAAGCTATAACATCCTTTGATGGTGATTAGGTAGAATCTATGCCCTTCTCTGGTATAGACAAGTTCAGGTTCATGCCAATGGTCACATTTAGGGACTTGGAAATAATATTTTCTCTTCTCCATGATTACAATTAGTCCCTAGTTTCTGAGATGAAGTCAAATAGATTATCTAGTTCACTATTCCCCCTCCACCTTTAAATAATGATTTGTCACCTCTACCTACTACTTTAGAACACATGCATGTTGTTTGCCATTCCCTTTAAAGGATTGAATCGATCAAATTCTTGTCTAGGATGGTGTTTCATGGCATTTCCCCTTCTCCTCCATCGCTAGTAAGACAGACTTTGGCAATAGTTACAATGGTTTCAGACAAATATTTGGTTGTAGACAAATGCAAGTCCAAGTAGTTGAACACTCTATTTGCCTCGGTAGTTCCTAGTTCCAATGTGTTGGCTATTGATTTGATTTCTAGGAAGTGTCCTCTGTTAGCTAGGGATTGTTCCAGACTTATGCCTACTTTCAAGTTTATCGAAATCATACAAGTTGACTAGATTTGTGAATGTCCTTTTTTTATCTGATATTGCTTTTCTATTGTTTTGGCACCCTGCTAATATATTTTAAGTTGTTTAGTACTATGTTTATGTTATGGCAAGGAAATGAAAATATTTTGGTTAGTATTTTTTTTGTATATATTCTTTTTTTAATCGAGCACAGGGCCCATAAACTTGTTATCTATCAAAAAATAACTTAATCGATTATTCTAAATCTATCAACTAAGAAAATACAAACATCAAAATTACTATAATAATATAGAGTTTAATTAATGTCGTGGCCAATTTTTTTTTTGCTTGGACTAGACAATAATTCTACCAACAACTTTTATGCTTAGAAAGTGATTCTATGGAAGCACATTTTTTTTTAATCCTTATTTTTAGAAAAAGATTCTAAAATTTCCTTTTGTTATGCCTTTCATTTTTCATTCTACCAATCACTCATTATCTGCTCCATGCAATCACTGCTTTGGCTACATACAGGTACTAAGCCTCTTCATAGCGCTTATTATTTGTAATAGTTTCAAAGATAAAATTGATTTTCATACACATAAATTTTGTTGAATTGTTACCGAGACAATTAATGAATTGAAACAAATAAATAAGAATAATTTATTGTCAACATTTTGTTGACTATTCATTTTTTTAATAAGAATAATTTAATTATTAAAGGTAGAAAAAGAATTATATTTACTATTGAAATAAATTATATTTATTATTGGAATTTATTAATATAACTATAATTACTTAGAAAATAATAATATATGGTAATTATAACAATGAGGTGGTTAGACGAATCACAACCCACAGTTTATACCAAAGAAAAAATCTGACTCGGCAAAAGAAAATGTCGATAAAGCATAGTAAGCCAAAGCATCTAAAAAAGACTAAATATAAATAGAAATAGAACCTCAATACTTCTTTGAAGAATTCAAAGTAGACTTACTCATACCGAGGTTTTTCTCTCTTTATTGAAGAGCCAAAGTGAAAATTTCTAGTAATATCCCATAATATAGAAACCCTCTTTTCAACATCTACTTGTTAGTCATTTCTTGAACTATATTCAATAATCTCTTTTACAAACACAAACACAATAATACCTATAGGATCTTCATTGTCTTTGGTGTATTTTAGAAATTTGATGAAGCCATTACCTCTCCATTATCAATTTTGGTACCTGAGACAGCAAAAGGGTTAGGATTCAAACCCCCTTGATTTTGTTTCTTCTCATTTGAGGAAGATTTAGGGCCTTTTTCCTTTTCTTTCCAATTCAGGGCATTTTTCCTTTCTTGCCAATTTCTTGAAAATCTTTTTCTATGATCTTCAATAATTCCAAGCCAGATTTTCATAGTCAACAATTTGCTCAAACATGTCTCCGTTTGGTGATTTTACTTAGAAAAGTTTAGGAAAGGGTTTATTCACATCCATTTAAACACATATATCAGCATAAAATATATATTTTTTACTACAAGTTTTAGTAGAAATACACATCATTTCTTTACGGGAGTTACCAATCTGATTAAAAATGTAATCCACCTACAAATTTACAAGCGGTAAAAAAGCCTTACCTAGATTGGTACAACTTTTGGATCTTCTTGTATGAAATCAAAAAGGGGTTCTATGGTGTCATGAATAACCCTGATCTACCAAAAAACTATGGCCGTTGTTTCAATGCTTGAGCTTGGTCTCCTTCAGATGTAAAAACCATAATGAAAAAGCCTCTTGACCCAAAACAGATATCCACATCTTCCTTTATTTTCTAATTTTTTTTAGACCAAAGATCTCAAATCTTGCTCATGTAGCCTGTGACCCACAAACTTACAAATCAGTCCCAGTTTGGTTAGAGTAGTTATTTCTTATTCCATTTCCTTATGGTAAAGATAATAATAAGGTCTTTTTCAATTACAATGATACAACTAGATTTCATCCAAATATATACATTTCTTATATTGTTAAAATGAACTTGTAGATCTAAAATAATATTAATTTTTTTAGAAACACCTTAAAATAAACATACGAAATCCATTTTTCAGGGAAATAAGAACCAGATTTAAATTATTGACCAAAAAATGATGACAAACGCTGCTAAGACATATGTCCAAAAAAATCACTAAAACTCTTGATCTCCTACATTGAATAGCTGGGTCATTGTTTCTACATCCACAAAACATTACACCCTTCAACTATTGAAACAACATTTATGACCATGCCATCGCTTTTGTTAAGAACAACCAAATTCTATGGAATTCCAATTTTGAATTAAATCGCTATTAACTTCTAGTGGAAACATCATCTATGATCACCATTCTACAATAAGTTCCTTAAGATTTGTACGACATGCATTTTGAATTTTGTATTTGAGAGGACATGGAAGTAGCCAATATTCATGGCAGGGGGAACATTTAATTAAAACATCATTACAAAGTGATACAATGGATCTCGAGGCAATGTCCCAAGAAAGGATGTTCCTTTAATTATAAATATTCCAATCACTGGAAGAAGTATAAATCTCACACAAATAACCAATATAACAATTACATGTCTTAGACTTGAAGACCTTAAACCTACAAAGAGAAATCACAAGTCATATTACACTTTGCTTGAAATGAGAAGGAATAGAAAAGACATTTAAAATGGCAATTTCTTAAGACATAATTGGAATCCACAGGATAAATCAATATCTTTAAGACGCATATTAAATAACTTTGACTAAATTTCCTTCAAGTACAAGGATGATGGATGGAATGTCGCCAAATCTACACCAAAATACAAAGAAAGTAAGAAATATAGTAATCTATCAACAAAAATTTCACAGAAAACTTGAATGGTGCTAGCAATAGAGTGAGAAACCTGAAAGAAATTATTTTAGGAAAGCTTGTTTTGATGACACTTTCTGATAGCATATTTTTCATGACATAGCCTATTATAGCTGTTTCACATACCAAATTTAGAGCTGATTCATATAATCGATAGACACGATATTTCATCCAATCAAATTTATAGTTGTTGCTTTAAATGTTTTGGTCTCTCGTGTTTTTCAGCCATGAAAGATTCGTCCAACACCGTTTATCAACTTCACATTTTGATGGAACTGCTGGAACTTCTTCAAACGTCCGAGGAGCTCAAAAATTCATTCAAACACATTGATGCCTTTTCTTTAATCTGCTTCACCTCAGTGCCTTTCGCGCCTTGAGAGTTTTGAATGCTTATTTCGCTTCTCCATGATCATGATTCGTTTAACACTTCCCCAATGTATTTAGGCGTACTTATTTTATTTTGAGATTCGGTGATAGTCATCAAGATTTTGACAATAAAAATGTGTATAAATGTGTCCCACAAACAAAAATCATTTAGAATTGTCAATCTCATGATGATGTATAATTTGTTAGCATGCTTTGAAAAAAAAACTTCTTATGTGTCAACATTTAGTTGATAAGTGCATCCCCATGGTCTTGATCACCAATAACCATGCTTAGTTTTTCATCTTGTGGCTCTAATCACCTACAAAAACGTATTTTTTCCTTAAGTCCTATATAAGAAGCAATACTTGAAAACTTTAGGAAAATAGGGATTTTGGGACCTGCGATAAATAGAGAATAACAAATTTATCTTGATATTTGTTAGGCTCCTCAATAATAACAATTATTGAAAAAATAAACCTCAATAATTGGAAAGTTCCAATAGCATGCAAACCAAGTGTTGTGCAATGTATGTAACATAAACTTTTGTGGTTCGATAAATGTTCTAATGATTTTTTTATTCTTCTAGAATGCTTGTAAGATCTCACTCAATCCATGTGAATGACATATATTATGTGTAAATGAAGTACAATGTTTGTATATTTATAAACAAATTGAATTTAAATTAGGACTCTATTATCACCCAAATTATCACCAAACGGTCAAAAAATTAGAAAAGTTAAAATAAGTGCCGTGTGGGCAAGAATCCTATTGTCACCAAACGATCAAAAAATTAAAAAAAATGGAACAAGGGTCATGTGGGAAAGAACCAAAAGGGACCACAACAATGGACTTAGGAGAGTCATGACACTTCAGACAAACCCATGAGTGTCATGACGCTCTAGACATAGATCTTGAGTTGGGATAAAAGGGGTAGTAAAGTGAAGGAGACATTTAGAGGGTGTCAATAGAAGGTGTGGGGACCGTCAAAAGTTAATAAAGTGTGCCAATAACACCTAATTTAGACCAATAATTGATAAGTATACAAATATCTTAAATTCATACAATTTAACAACTAATTAGTGCCTAGGGCCATTTTTAGGTGTCTATATTTTTTTCCACTTTGATATGTGTGTTTATATATTAAATTACAAAATAAGATATACCATGTAGCTAGAACATAATCCAATGTACCTAAGAATCTTCAAGAATATTCTTTTTTCAGACATGCATGGGTGAGTGCAAAATAATAATAATATATTAAATTTTGAAAAAAAAAAAGTGAAGAAATAACATACCTAATTCTAGCGAGAAATGGAATGGATTTAGGCACCCTACCAAATTCAGGGCTCCACACTAGTCTAAAATACTGGATAGAATTCAGATTATAATTCTTAATAATATCTTAAATCAAACCTAAATAAAAGTATAACCCTAAATAAACACTAAATGATATCTCATGTACTTCCCCTCAAGAAGCAATAAAAGTAATATAAGTACATATTTTATATAATAAATTTGACATGTTAAAAGAATAAATAAACCACATATTGAATTATTTAAGAAATGTACATATATAACATATTACATCTCTTACAATGGAGGAATGTAGGCATAACAAATATTAAATTAGAAGCTACAAATAGGTTTGAATTGAATAACAACTCAATAACATAATAACTAAAGCAACAATAATTTGTTTGACTTATTTATAATAAACTATAACAATATTAAACAAATAAGCTAAGTATTTGAACACCCTCCCTTAATAACTAAATCGAAAACAACTCAAAGCTTATCTCAAAATTTTACAAATTTATTTTTACTTAGAGGTCTAGTCATTATATTAGATAATTGTTTAAAGTTATGAAAATAATAAAGACATGTCTTCATTATTAACCAATTGTCATGAACCTCAATGTGTTTAGTCTTGGCATGGAAAACTAGATTCTTCACCAACTCAAGTACATTCTAGTTGTCGCAAAATATAAGTGTGAGTGATAATGAATCAAATTGCATATCCTCTAATGCAGATTGAATACACGTCAACTCTGGACCTACACTAACACCTGCTTTGTATTCTAGTTCAATAGAAGATATTATAATTGTACTCTAAATCTTACTCTACCATGAAAATGCTCCTGAAAAAAGAGTGAAAAAACAACATATTATATATTTTATAAAATCAATTAATCCTACCTAATATGAATCAGTATACCTTGTTAGATCAAAATCAATAGATTTCTCATATAAAATGCCAAAGTCAAGAGTGCCTTTGACATATCTAAGAACCCGTTTTGTAGTTTACGAATGTTTTTCATGTGGTTTAGCCATGAAGAGAGAAAGATAACTCATTTCAAAACACAAATTTGATCTAGTAGTAGTAAGATAAATTAAACTACCTACTAATTACCGATACATTATTTTACTGACCAGTGTTGAATCGGTGTTAGTTGAGAGTTTTGTCCCAACATCCATTGGTGTAACTTCTGTATTATAATAATATATTCTATATTTTTATAACAATGATTTGGAATATTTTGTTTGGGATAAAAAAATTATATAACCAAAATTATAACATTGCCAAAACTCTACACCTAGACAATATTGAAGCAAGCATAGATCAATCATTTCAAATATAAAATAGATGTTAGCTTTCACCTATTTAATCAAATAGGTAATGCTTCTAGTGATTGAAAAATCATCAATATATACAACTATAATCACTATTTCATCACCAAATAATTTAACATAGAGAGTAAATTCTGCATCATATCTTTTAAAACCAAACTCTCTAAGATCTTTATCAATTTTGAAATACCAGGCTTGAGGAACCTATTTAAGTTTGTACAAGGACTTCACTAACCTAAAAATGAGATATTATTTTCTAAGCATCTGAAATCATTGTGGTTGTCCCATGCACACCTCTTCCTCTAAGTCTAATTTCAATAAATCACTCTTTACATCCATCTGGGATATTTGCCAACTAAACTGAGAAGCAATATAAATAACCATTATGAATGTTACCATTTTTTTATTGAATCAAATGTTTCTTCATAACTTTTTATTCGTGTGCATATCCCATAATAAAAAGACAATCTTTATACTTATCTAAATAAACGTCTGACTTATATTTTACTTTATAAATCCATTTGCAACCACTAAATTTATTTCCTTGGGGTAGATCAAACAAAATCCAAGTTCCATTTTTTATTAATGGATCATACTCCACCATCATGGTAGATTCCCATCTAGGCCTTCCTTTAGCATTTTCATAAGTATTTGGCTTAATAAATTGGGAAAATTTTGAATTGAGAGAAATATTTATGTGCTCAGGATTCTGTACCACTTATTTTTTGGATCTGGTGGATCTACCTTCTAATGATTTTAAAAGCTCATCTTGTCAAAAATCATGTAGTGTGTTATATTAACACTTTGACCTCTTATATTGACTATTTTAATCACTGTGTGTTTCATTATATCCTTCTATGGAGCTAATGTTGGCCAATTTTGGCCCACATACCAAACTTGTACCCATATGGATCAGGTTACTAATGGATGAGTAGATGGATAGTGTTACAGAGACCCTATGGGATGTCAAGAGTGATTGGAATGACTATGGAATTACATGGCATTCATCTTATTCTTCATTGTGTTCATCTAGACATTTTGGGGCTAGTGGTAGAAATTCTAAGTAGGCAGTTTGTCGACATTATTATTACCACATGTGGATGAGTTAGGGAGAATTTGTCATATGGATTTGTTAAAATTAGTCCCAGTAACATACGCACCGATTTATTGGTCATCTACCAAAGTGCATCAAAATATATGAAGACCCAAAGTTGGCCTCTCAAGCAAAATCTGCTAAGTTTCCATACTTAGCCATTTTTGAAGAAGTTCAAATAGATCCAAGTGAGCATATTAGCGAGGAAATATCTCACATGTGTCATTAGTTTCAAGATAAAATGATCACATGGGTTTATTCAGCTTGGTCCCTAGTTACTATGTGTTAAGTTTCAGGTCATCCACTAAAGCGTAAAAGAAGTTATGCACTTTCAAAGTTGGATCCTCAATCAAATTTTGCTAAGTTTCCCATACTTAGACAAATGAACTAGATCATCGTCAAGACATCATGCATGAATGAATGGACCAGCTAACTTGAGCATTTTTTAGACTCACTTAGAAAGCTCCCAGGACCAATAGATCAAATGGGTTCCACCCTTTTAATATCAAGAACATCTCTTAAAAAATTGGTGCCTCCATGACTTTTGCACTTCAAGTTATAGGCCTTCAAAGTTGGACCTAAAACATAAGACGTTCGCACTAATGTCAAAATAAAGCTCGAGAAAAAATCCATTGGAGCTAAAAATTGATAGTCTATGGGACATCAAATATGTTCTACAAGATGTCAAATACTATCCATGAGATGTCAAATTCAAGCTTATAAAGTAGCCATTAAAGTTCAAATAATGGGTCCCAGGAAGATCTAACAACATGCATTCAATCATATATTTAGATATAACGATGAGCAAAGGTCAAAAGGGTCAATAAATCTCAAAATTAAATGTGTTCATGACAAGTTTCAATATCATGTTAAACTAGCAAGAGATCAATGACTTATGAGCATTCATACAAATCAAAATCGACAGAGTGAGATGAGTAAATATATCAATGGGTTGAGTTAGATTTTGATGGCCAATTAGAACAAAGGTGAGCCCAATTTTTTTGATGGAGGTTGAGAATCCATTTTTGACCAAGGGAAACAAGGTTTTGTAGGGTCATCTAATGCCATTGAAGCTCATTCAAATGCCATCGAGTAGTCAAAGTGATGCAGTCAGGTATAAGGAATATAAATTACTACTATTAGAGATTAATGTGGACCACTGGTTCAACACTTTTATGGCTTGTAGGGTTCATTATTGTCACTATGCCACCATTTCTAAAGAAGGACCTCAGTATGGTGAACTTTTGGCTCCTATAGAGATAAAGTGGGTCTTTTTCAACCTATTTGGGTCTAGAAAAGAGGCTATGGTCTATAAGTCTACATTAATATGGACAACTATGAAAAAACCAATGACCTTAGATTGGTTTTCTATCTATCGATGGGACCTATGATCCGAACATGAAAATGGAGCAAATATGTGGTTAATGCAAAAGGATCCAATCTGTCTATATGGTTTGATCATCGATAATGTAGCTATAAACCACCACTTATGGCAAGGCACTGTCAGTTTCAAGATGTGAGGGTTTGATCCTCATGAACATGTCAAGCAGACTTATGGTCCTAAGGTGGTGAATAGCCATTTGGATAACAAGTTAAGAGCATTGATTATACTCAAAAAAACCTTGTCATCATGAATAACAAGCCCTTATCTTCTAGTGGGATCTCTTAGCCAATGAGAGGAGCTTGAGGATTATTGAGATAATAGGAGATCCATTTATTGATCAAGGCATGCAAATAGAAAGAAATCAAGTGTTTCCACCTCATTTCTTGATCATGAGGACTTTCCTCCACTCTCCAATACATTGTTCCCATCTCTCTTTCTCTCTTCCCTCTCTGTATATCCTCTCTATATTTTCTCTACTCCCTCTCTTGGGCATAACCAAACTCTGCCAAGATGGAGCTTGTAACCTCTTGAAATGAATAGAAGACTATATTTTAGATTTCATTGTTTTGGTATAGTGTGTGCATGTCATATTTTCATGTGGCAGAAATTTCTCCCTTATCAAGTCATGATCTCACCTAGTTACTAGTTCATCTTGTTATGTAGGTCATGTTTCATGTTCTACATCTCTTGATTGAAGCTCGTATGTGGATATTATGATCAGTTAGTGTCTTGCTTTAGACCTCTCCATCATTTCCCTCAACTTAGATAATTTTGTGAACCTCTTTATGAAACACTGATGTATGACAGATATTTGGAATCTTGGATTTGGTCTTGTGCTTATTTTATTAGTGTTTTATGAATCAAATAGGGTGGATCAACCATAATTTAGGTGCATCACCATTGTTATCTTAGGTTTCTCTCTCTCTCTCTCTCTCTCTCTCTCTCTCTCTCTCTCTCTCTCTCTCTCTCTCTCTCTCTCTCTCTCTCTCTCTCTCTCTCTCTCTCTCTCTCTCTCTCTCTCTCTCTCTCTCTCTCTCCCTCTCTCCTTTTCCTTGGTCATTAGTAAGTTTTAGTAGTGAGAATGAGCTAAAATGATGCATCAGAGGAGCTAGATTCATTAAAAATCTTAGAGGTCTGACCCCATTATAGGATACCCACAACCTAGGGTTAGTCCCATGTTGAGCTAGATTTAGAAGTAAGACCTAAACACTACTACCTCCAACTAGGGTGAAATCTAGATCTACAATAGTTCTGGCATGCCTAGTGGGACTAAGGTCCAAAAGAGTGGAAAGATCTTGGTGTGTATTTCCTCTGATCAACTTTTGGAAGCAAGCACATTAGCACCAATGGCAATTCCAAATCAAACTTCTGGTTATGAGTAGACCAAGTATGTCTTAATGAAGTTTCTAATCAATTTTTGCATCTCATTTGACATATGAGGTCAATATGAATAGTTATGGTGATTATTCCTATTATCCACCTCCTTATCAGCAGCTTCAATATGACCCTCATAATCCATATAAGCCTAATCAACCCTACTAATAATTCTGTCAAAGTTATGAGGAACCTTAGCAAGTTTCTCATGATCCTTACTATCAAGGGAATAACTCTTACCTTCCTCATGATCCTCACCAAAAACATGAGGGGTTATTTTAGCCATATATGCAAAGAATATTACCTTGATCCTCCATATGAATAGCAAGCCCATCATAATACTGCTCCTCATCAACCCTATCATGAGCTAACCATACCAACACTTAAGCAAACTTTAATAATCCTTGACAAGTATGAACTAGAATTGTGCTCACAAAAATGTTATGGCCAAGATGTCCCTACTCCCCTGATTCATCATGTGAGAGAGTCATTATAGTGAATAAAAGAATAATGGACACCTGTTGAGAGATCAAATTGGAACAATCTCACAGGTGACATGATAGATGTAGGTGGTTACATTCAAATCATTGAAGATAAGCTAAAAGGCCTTGAAGAATAGCAGGTCTAACCCCCACCAATCTCATGTGCCTATAAATACACCACCTCATCCTTCTTATGTTCCATCCATTCCTCCTCAAGAGACCATTCCAAGTGCCCCTTTGAGTATGCCAAGTTCATCATGTGTTCCTCAGACCTTTCCTTCTTGGAGATCTATCCAAGAAAGCTATCAAAGAAAGGAAATTGTTGTGGAAAATCTTATTGTTAGGGTCCCAGTATCCATCCTTCCTCAAGAACTCCTTATGAGGTCCTTCAAGGTTCCAAGTTGGAACCAAGTGGTGAAGTCATGGGGTAGGCAAAGTGAGGCAAATCTAGATTTGAGGACCCAAGTTAAAGAAGGATCTGAACCTATACAAACCTCTCTCATCGCTCCTCAGGAGTCTTCTTGTGTTCCTTATCTTCATGAAGTTCCTAACCACTGTAAAGAGAATATATTCCAAGATAATAATGATAAGCAAATCAGAGAGTTGGAGTTGAAGACAAGGAAAGAGGAGGAAAATTAGAATCAAAATGTTAAAGGGAACCCCTATCTTTTCCATTTTGGAACCAAATCATGCAGTCAAGAAAATCTAAGGTCACTCAATCCCCTCCCTCCCCTCTTCAATAATCTATGTCATTTCCATCTTGTAAATCCATTCAAAGTATTAGGTAGAAGAAGGAGGAAGTGGTGATTATGGAAGTCAAACAAGAGACCATGTAGCCTCCACTCCTTTCCCCTCAAAATCCTAGAGTCTTTCCTTCACAAAGAGCCATTCAAGAGGAAAAGAAACAGGAAGAGGAGGTGAAGGTGATCGAAGAAGAGAAACTTCAGGATCAAAATTAGTTACCAATGGTAACTTGTTTGGACCTCTCTCATCTTGCTGAATATTTTCAAATATCTGTTATGCCACTCTTTGAGAAAGAGCCTTTCCTCTATGAGGTAAACCAAGAATAAGTAGCTAAAGAGATAGAAAATAATGATGACTTCAGTGACCAAGAATAGGATAACATTATTAAGACACCACTTGGTGAGAGCAAGCATGTCTTAGTCATTTCATGATGTCAAAGAGTATGAGTTGCAGGAGCAAGTGTAAGTTAGAGATGAGATCCAGCATGAAGAGGATCATTGATAGTAGTTATCTACTATGCCACTCTTTGAGAAAGAACCTCTCCCCTGTGAGGCAAACCAAGAATATATAGCTAAAGAGATAGAAAATAATGATGACTTCAGTGACAAAGAAGAGAAGACCATTATTGAGACACCACTTGATGAGAGCAAGCATGTCTCAATCTTTAATGATGTCAAAGAGGATGAGTTGCAGAGCAAGTGCAAGTTGGATATGAGATACAACATGAAGAGGACCGTTGGTAGTAGTTGTACCATGACTTCTTGAATGAAATTGAAGAGCTTAATATAGTAGATGTTGATGAGGAAATAGTACAACAAGTTGAATCTCCATCTAAGGATTCCATTGATGTTTTAGAGCTTCAATAAGATAGTGTTACTATGGGGATGCCCATGCATAATGAGAAGGTTGGTCTTGATGAGAAATTGCTACAAATGGAGGACATGGATGAGATTGAGATATCTCTTTTAGAGAAGGATCAAGTGTTTGAGAAGGTGGACAAAGAGTTTCCCATGGAGGAAAATGACCAAGATTGGGTAGAGTATGCAAAGCTCCTTAATGATCCTAAAGAACTTGAATCAAAAGAGAAGCCCAATCTTATTAAAGACACCATGGAAACCAAGGAGGTATGGCTTGTTAAACCACCATTGGAGGTTGCAGTTAAGGAACCATATGAGAAATCTGAGACTATCTAGATATATATAGTTGACCTATTTGGATCTGTTTGGTTCTCATTAAGCATCATGTAAGAGAAGCTGACAATTGTAATAAAGAAGCAGGCATCAAAACAAAGTGTTCAAGGAGCTGCATATTTTATTCAAACCCTCATCTCATGATGCAAGAGAGTTGTCAAACTTTCATTTTGATCTAGGAGGAAAGGTACATAGAGTTTTAAGTTTTATATATTTGGATAGTTTTATTTAAATTCCTCTAAGTGTTGTTTTATAGCACCTTTGTTTATTGTCCTCATTTTGTTTTAGGTTAGTATCCCTTTAAATAATCACCTTGGACACTCTATCTTGTCTTGTTATTTTCTTAGTCCTTTTTATTTTATTTCAAAAAAGAGGTTAGAGCAAGATTAGTAGTCAATATGTTGGATCTAGAAAAGAGACTCCATGCCCAATAGACTAGACTAGGCACATGGTCTGGGTTCTTCTACATAGACAGGCATGCAACCCATATGAGTCACCAAATATGTTGGACAATTTTGGCCCACATACCAAGCTTATATGCATATAGATCAAATTACTAATGAATGAGTAGATGGGCAGTGTTGTAGAGACCTATGGGATGTTAAGAGTGCTTGAAATGACTATGAAAGTACATGGTATTTATCTAGTTCTTCATTATGTTCTTCTAGACATTTTGGGTTCGTGGTAGAAATTTTGAGTAGGTAATTTGTCAACATTATTATTTCCACGTGTGGATGACTTAGGGAGAATTGGTCATATGGGTTTTTTCACATTAGTCCCAAGAACATATGTGCCAAGGCTTTGGCCATCCATCAAAGTGCATCAAAAGATATGAAGACCTAAATTTGGCCTCTCAGGCAAAATTTTCTAAGTTTCCATAGCCATTTTTGTAGAAGCTCAAATAGAGTTAGGTGAGCATATTGATGAGGCCATATCTCACACATGCAGTAGTTACAGGAGAAAATGATCACATGGGTTTATTTATATTGGTCCCTAGTTTCTACATGCTAAGTTTCAAGTTATCTATCAAAGCATAAAAGAAGTTATGCATGTTCAAAGTTGGATCCTCAGTCATATTTCGCTAAGTTTCCCATACTTAGCCAAATGAACTAAACCATCGTCAGGACATCATGCAGGAATGAATGGACTAGTCAACTTGAGCATTTTTTAGACTCACTTAAAAATCTTTCAAGACCAGTGAATCAAATGGATTCATCCCTTTTAGTATCAAGAACATCTCTTGAAAATTTGGTACCTCCATGACTTTTGTGCTTCAAGTTATAAGCCTTCAAAGTTGGACCTCCAACATAAGATGTTCCTGCTAACGTCAAAATAAAGATCAGGAAAAAATCCATTGGAGCTTAAAATTTATGGTTTACAAGACATCAAATACATTTTGTAAGATGTCAAATATGATCCATGAGACATCAAATTCAAGCTCATAAAGTAGCCATTACAGTTCAAATAATGGGTCTCAGGTAGATCTAATAGCATGTGTTTGATCGTACATTCAGATCTAATGATGAGCAGAGGTTAAAAGGGTCAGCAAATCTTAAGAGTAAATGTGTGCATGATAGGTGTCAATAACATGTTCAACTAGTAGAATACCAATGACTCAAGGGCATTTATGTATATCAAAATCGATGGAGCAAGATGAGTCAATATTTCAATGGGCCAAGTTAGATTTTGACGGCCAATTAGAACAAAGGCAAACCCAGGGTTTTTGATGGAGGTTGAGAAGATATTTTTGACCAAGGGCAACGAGGTTTTACAAGGTTATCTCAATGCCATTTAAGCTCATTAAAATGACATGGAGTGGTTAAAGTGATGCAGCCAAGTATAAAGAATATAAAGGACCGCCATTGGAGCTTAATATAGACCTCTAGTTTGACATTTTTATGGATTATAGGGTTCATTCTTGTGAATATGGTTGCCATTTTTAAATAAGGACCTGGGTATGGAGAACTTTTAGCTCCTACAAAGATAAAATGGGTCTTTTTGGACCTATTTGGATCTAGAAAAGAGGCTATGGTTTATAGGTCTGCATTAATATGGAAAACTATGGGAAAACCAATGACCTTAGATTGGTTTTTCATCTATAGGTGGGACCTATGATCCAAACATGAAAATGGAGTAGATATGTGGTTAATGTAAAAGGATCCCATCTATCCATGTGGCTCCATCATCAACAATGAAGGTATAAAACACCACTCATGACATGGAACTATCAATTTCAAGATCAAAGGGTTTGATCATCATGAACATGTCAAGTGGACTTATGGTCCCAAGGTGGTGAATAGTTAGTTAGAGAAGCATTTAAGAGCATTGATTCCATTCAAATAGTCCTTATCATCATGCATAACAAGCCCTTATCATCTAGTGGGATCTCTTAGCCAATGAGAGGATCTTGAGGATTATTGAGTTAACAGGAGATCCGTTTGTTGATCAAGGCATGCAAATCAATAGCAATCAAGTGTCTCCACCTCATTTATTATTCTCGAGAAATTTCCTCCACTCTCTAATGCATTATTCCCATCTTTTCTTCTCTCTTCTTGCTATATATAGAGGCTTTTGAGCCAAAAAATGGATCCTCTCTATATTTTCTCTACTCTTTCTCTTGGGCATGACCAAACTCTGCCCAGATGGAGCTTGTAACCTATTGAAATGAATAAAAGACTGTATTTCAAATTTAATTTTTCTGGTATAGTGTGTACATGTCATATTTTCATATGTGGTAGGAATATCTCCCTTGTAAAGTCATGATCTCACCTAGTTACTATTTCATCTTGTTATGTAGGTCATGTTTAATGTTATACATCTCTTGATTGAAGACCGCATGTGGATACTGTGACCGGTTACTGTCTTGCTTTAGACCCTCCATCATTTCCCTTGGCTTAGATAATTTGGTAAACCTCTTCATGAAACACTAATGTACGATAGATATTTGGAATCATGGATTTGGTCTTGTGATTTTTTTATTAGTGTTCTAAGAGTAAAGTAGGGTGGATCAACCATAATTTAGGTGCATCACCATTATTAGCTTAGGTTTCCCTTTCATGTTCTCTCTCTCCCTTTTTCTTGGTATTAGTAGGTTTTATTAATGGGAACAATCTAAAATGATGCATAAGAAGAGCTAGCCTTGTTAAAAATCCTAGAGGTCTGACCCCATTATAGGATACCCACACCCTGGGGTCAATCCCATGTTGAGCTAGATTTGGAAGTAGGACCTGAACACTCCTACCTCTAGCTAGGGTGAAATCTAGATCTCCAACAGCTAGACTTATCTAGTTTTTATCTTTTTAAGTCTTGTTCCACTTTAGTACTAGAACTTGATTCACATTCATCATTTAGAATCCAAATATTACTAGTATTAATGGGTTTACCATCCTTTGAGAAATATGGAATTTTATCATCTATTTTGACAAATATATTCACAATTACTTTATTTGTAGAGATATCTAATAACATATATGCTTTGGAATTTTAATTGTAGCCAACAAACATGTAATTCTTAATATTTACATCTAAACCACTCCTTTTCTCTTTAAGAATTAATGTAAAATCAGTATAAACAAAAATACATAAATTAGTTACATCAAGTTTTCTTCCAGACGATGGTTCTTCTAGAGTAAGATTCTACATAGCTTTACATAGACTCCTATTTAAGATGAACACTATAATATTGACATCTTATGTTTAGTACCAAAAAGGTACATTTCTAATTTACACCATACACCATGTCATCTCCATGATAATCTTATTTCTCCTTTCCACTAATCCATTTTATTATGGAGTGTAAGGAGTTGTATACTATCTATGTATACCTTTATATGTGTAGTATGATTTGAACTATTTGGAAACAAATTCTCTTCTATTATTATATCCAAATGCTTTAACCTTTTTACCTATTTTATTCTCAACCAATTTTTTTTCATGTAAAAAATTTAGCAAAACATTCTAATTTTTTCCTTAGAAAATACACCCTAATTTTTTTAGAACAATTATCTACTATCAAAAACAAATAAGGATCTCCTAATATAGTGTAATGTATCATAGGACCATGAATATTTGAATGTAATAAATCTAACACATTTTTTTCTCTCCATGCTTTACCAGTAGGAAAAGGTTGCCTTATTTGTTTACCCAACTTACATCCTACAAAAACTTCTTGATTGTCTTGAATGGATGGAAGTCCATTTACCATTTGATTATTACACAAGATATTCAAGTATTGGTAATTAAGATGACTATATATTTCATGTCAAATAGTACTAGTCAGCTCAATTTTTTTTAAAGCATATTATTCTATTGTTTTAGGATCTAAAAATTTGTACAGACTCCTTTCCCTTATACCAATTATAGCAACTATTTCATTATTGAGTGTAGTTACTTTACATTTGTTTGCTTCAAATTTTAATACCAGTTGTTCTATTTTTGATAATTTCATTAATGGATAAGAGATTCATATTCATATCAAGTACATATCTGACATTGGAAAAGGGTATGTGCACTAATTTGGGGGATAATTTTGTAGACATTTCCCATAATACGATCACATAATATCAATAAAATGATCATGGTATTCAGGTTACATGATTGTGTTATTTAAATTATGACTTGGTAATTATCAAGCCATAACGTAATCATGTTAATATATAACGTGATCATGTCATTGTAAGAGTAATAACTCAATCGTGTTCCTATTATTTTACATGTAAAAACATGTGAACATGTATAAATCCAATATTGACTTGAAGCATATATTTACTACTCTAAATGTTAAGTATAATTTTACATTTATATTGTTACTAAATGTAAACTTATACTTTAAATTTATTTTAGTAAATATAAGAAATTAGGGTCACTCTACATCTAATAGAGTTGGTCTCACAACCTACATTTCTTATGATGTGGAAAATAATTTTTCAAAATCCAATTCGATCAGCACTTAGGCATTTTTAGGGTCTAAGTATTGAACCTAGGAAATTAAGGGCATATATTTTGTAATTAATGTCCATTTTTGGTAAACATATAGTCATTTTTTAGGTTTTTTTGCCTTTTAGATTATTTCCTAGCATTTATAAGAGTCCTAAGTTTATAAAAATTTTAATTTACAAACCACTCACTTTGAACTTGATCCAAAGTGTTATGGTTAGGGTAGCATAGGTCACATGGATGACCTGCACATGTCAAATGACCACTTTATGTTAATTTAAATTATTCATCATCCTTCCCTCATCCTTGATAAATTCTTAATCATCCCTCATCACCCTTAATCACTCTCTCCTCATTTCTCATTATCCTCGATCGCTCCCTTATTAACCTTCACTGTCCCTCATCATCTCTAATCAATCTTTCATTATCCCTAATCACTACTCCATTGACCCTTAGTATCCCTCATCATCCCTAATCACTCCCTTTTCATCCTTCATCATCCCTAATCACTCTTTATTTATCCCTCATCATCCATAATTGCTTCCTCATCATCTCTCATCATCCCTAATCACTCCCTCCTCATCCCTCATCATCGCTAATCACTCCCTCATTGACCTTAATTGTCACTCATCATCTCTAATCACTCCCTTTTCATCCCTAATCACTCCTTCATTGGCTATCACCATCCCTCATCATCCCTTGTCACTCCCTCCTCATCCATAATCACTCCCTCATTGACTCTCACCATCTGTCATCACTTTGTCATTGACCCTCACCATCCCTTATCATCCCTAATCACTCCCTCATCATCTAGAATAAGTATATACTCTAAAGGTATCTTTGATTCTAATCATATGTTGTTTAATCCATTATAATAGAAATTAGCTCTTTTTTAGGACTTGTTGTGTTGTCAATACCCATTTTTGATAGTTAATTTTATTACTTAATGAATTGGATGATCTTCCAAATTATAGTCAAGTAACACAAATACTAGAACATAATAGATTCTAAATTTTAGTTCATTGAATTACCTTTGTTATGTAGCTGACAAGATGAAACTTTATTTGGTTCCACCTTTGGTAGATTGGTTCAAAGGATAAAAATTAAACATAAATCTCTTATATAATTGTATAATTCTAAGAAGATTTGAATCTATGCAAATTTATTTGGTGTTTTTAATTCTTATATGACTTAAATCTTGGTCAAGTTCACACATGCACTCCTTGTGTGTGTAATGTATCCCAAATATTTTATCTTTTGCACAAAAAATGAACATTTATTCATGTTATCATAAAAATGTGTTTCTACAAAATGTGAAACACTAGTTCAACATGGTGTAGATGTCCATCCTAGGTTTTCTAAAGATTAGGATGTCATCAAGGTAGATAAAAAAATGACATAGTTAAAGGGCCTAAGGATGTCGTTCAATATCTCAATGAATGAATTCACTACATGAGTTAACCTAAGGCATAACCAAGTATTCAAGCAATTCTTTGTTTTTAATACTATATTCCAAATGTTTATAGGTTCAACATGAATATGATGATACCCAAACTTAAGGTCAATTTTTGAAAATACTTCTACACCATGGATATGCCATAAAAATGCCTTAATATTTAGATGAGGATAATAGTTCTTCACTTTAATCACCAAGACACTTCACTCCTTCAAAAGTCTCCAAAACACACAAAATGTACCTCTTCTTGTCACCAAAATGGCGCCTCACTAGTAATATAGGTTCCTGGATCACTAGAACTTGCTAATTATGGTGATAAGCAACTATGATACTGGCAAATAACATATTAAAGGACCTTTTCTAGACCTATAAAAGGTTTATACTAAGAAATCATAGGTTTGTATCATGATTTAAGGCTGCATCACAGAGATTCTTGGTTGTAAGAACATAAATACATAAAAATAGAACTCAAAATTGACAAATACAGAACATAGTGTGACTAAGTACATTCATATTTTATGTAGTTCATATAAGAAACATGGGAACATTTAATAAAATAATAGAGGAATTATTATATTAATCAAAATACTTCATTACATAATATCACATATATTAACTTGCAAAATCTTACAATACACACTCAATGAACAAGTACTTAATCTCATAATAGAGGAATTACAATATAAACAATTAAGCTAGCAATCAATCAACCCTTTTCCATATAGATGCATCCATGATATAGCTCAAATATGTTACATTTGTAACTTCCTATCTATTTTGGGTATCCGATTGTGTTAGGTCACTTGTAACTTCCTTTGTTTGCTACTGACTCAAAATAGGTCGATTGCATTCTGACCTGACTAACTGTTTAACAAGATTGCACGTCTTAAAATGGAAGTTACTATGCATGAAAGATATAATTGGACATGATAAATAGTAATATATTTAAACATATGACATATATCTTCAAATATTTTCCTACCAACACTTTCCTAAACTTAAACTGTTATCTCATCCCAAGACAACATTGTAGCAATGCAAACTAGTGCCAAAAAATAAGACTCCCATGAGTCATAAATTTCCTAGGGTGTCGTTTACCAGTTTTCACCCTATGCACACTACATAGTCTCCCTCATGGGTTTTCAACTAAGTAGTACCTTATGACTCACTATGTATCTATTCAAGAATAAAAACATGGTATTTAAATGTCAAAATTGTGATTCATGTACATTGTTTAGGAAGTAGGAGTCAAGTCCAACTAGATAGATACAAAAAAATAGGTGATAGGGTAACTGGACATTGTTAAATTTGGGTCTACAATTCCAGTGGCAGAATGAACTGAGGGGTATTGAGCATAGGTGTAATCAAAAAATTAAAATCTAACAAGTTAAGTTTAAAATCTTGTCAATCCAACATAATCTCCTAGATGAGACGAATAAATGCTCGTAGTTGTCTTGGGAAAGAATTAAAGATTGGATGTCTTCATCCACAGCTATGGGTAAAGTAGTGCATGAAACAAGAGTCCACTGAGCAATATCTTGATGGAGGTCTACAAGCTTATTAGCATACCTCTGCACTTGAAGACCAGTGAAAGTACTATGTTGGGTGTGTATTTTCCACTACTATAAATTCACCAACATGGCATCTTTGGTAGAAGAAGAGGCCCAAAGTGTGATATCCAAGTAATCCATAAAAGTGGTTGGGTTGATGATGGTTTCCTTGGCCCTAGTAGCTTCTATGAATGTTGGTTACGTATTGCCCTCAATTTTATCAAGTTATTGCTTCCATTCTAGTAAGCATTTGGATACTTGTATGGCCTGCAAAGATGCAACATGGATAGACTTTTGATATTAATTGAGTAACCCCAAAAAGAGTTCAATATCAGCTTTGATTCTCAAATCTTATGTATGCAAACTCTATAGTTATTGAAGGTGTTATCAATCTTGGGTTAATTATGCAAGGAGCGATGGGAGTTTGTACACAGAAGATAGACTTTCCACATTCAAGACTTGTTGTACCAAGCTAGAGTAGGCATTTTCAATGAGTAGACAAGCCTTTTGCAAGTTAGCTCACATCCCTACATTCTCGAATGTCAACTCGGAAACTCTATTCTTCAATGACATGGCTTTCTATGCAATGCTCTTGTCAAAGGCAGTTGTGCCTTCCAACTATGTGGTTAATGATAATTGAGAAACATCTAATGATACTTCCATTATGGGCATGTGAAGATCTAGAATAGAGATGGATGCCATTAGAAGTGCCTACTATAAGGGTGCAATTGGCAAGGAAAATGTTGTGCGGTAGGAAGAGGTCGATAAAAGGTCCTATGACTAAAGAATTTAAGTGGGGGGTTGCACCACCCATTCATGATCAAGTGAGTCATGTTCAATCTTGGGGGGGTCAACTGTGGGTGGCTTAACCATTTATTTTTTTGTAAACTTTAGTGGGTTCTATTCCATTTTTGCTTCTCCTACCGATTGTAGTTTTGCCTCTAGTTTTGGCCACTCAACAACCTCCTTAGCCTTCTTTCATTCTGCCTCCTATTGTTTCTTCATAGCATCCTTAATATCTCTTTGGTGTTTAGCATCAATCTTTACCTTAGTCTTTATCACCTCTAATTTTGGATCCACTTTAGCTTGTTGTTGTAGTGATTTTTCATATTCAACCCTATCTCTGGAAACCATCATAGCATTAGATTCACATATCCTTTGTTCTCATAGATCCTCCTACCTACACTGTTCATCTTGAGCTTTGGTTGCTTCATATTAGGCTTCAGCTTTTACAACTTGAGGTTGTGCCTATTGTTTCTAGAGTATGTGTTGTATTTATACTTCTTTTTTCTTTGCCTTTGCTTTGGCTTTGTACTTTTCTTCCTAGTACACTCTATGTTATGTGGCTTATTGTGATTTTTCATGGGTTATTTGTTGTTCCTCAGTAGTGGGTTGGTTAGTTTCAACTTCCTTACGATTAGGATTAGGATCCTCAAAAGCAAATGGGGAGGAACTAAGTGCATGTGCCTGAACCTTTGATATAGGAACCTATAACTTCTTAATGAGATGCCTTATTGGTTTTAGAAAAGATGTTGTTGGGTGGGACTGCGTTGTGGACTATGGTTAAATTGGGTTAAAACCTTGTGTAAGAATTTTTAGTCCAGGAAATGCCTCACTTATGTCACAAGGTTTTCATGGATGTTGGAAGGTGCACTTCCTATGAGTGAGGGATTTTGAAGGAATATCAACCAGAGGATTAGAAATGTTAGGGTGTATAGGAGATGGATCGGTGGGCTTGTAGGTAGGGCCTCATGAATCTTGCATAGATTTTCCTCTTCTATGACTATGTCTACTATGATGGAAGATGTTCAAGTGGGAAAGTACACCCATATGTGTGATGAAACCTTATTCTACACCTTCATAGCATGCATGACTTTCTAAAATAAGTAATCCTCTTGTTCTTCTTCATACAAGTTTCTAACCCTATCATCCAGCATGATCTAATACACGTGATTCTCATTCGTGCCTAATTCAAGAAGATCATAGTTAGTTTTGATATGTGGAACACTCAGATCATCTAACCATTAGGATTGACTACAATTTTTACGTCAAGGAGGATATGGGGAGCACCATCTATTAGGTACTTTTCACTTGCTAGTATTTCCCTACAGAGGGAAGTGTAGTCAAGGATCTTGAAGTTGTAGGCTACAGAGGAATAAATTGAAGAGGTGTCACTCATATGGTAGCCATAGCCTTCTTCTTGGTGATATTTTGTTATGAAATCTACATATCAATGAATAAAGGAGGTGGTTCACCTAGAATTTTGGGCAGTTCATGTATGCAAATGGTAATGCCCCTAGACAACATTGTGATAATGGCATGTTACCCCAAGTACTGCAACATGTCCAAAGGAATGTGTGGGTTTGACATAATGATTTTGATCAATTCTTCCAACTATACTTTGAATTTTTCCTGTGGGTGATAAACCCACATTCCCTTGTCCATACCAGGTTGGCAAATTATGCATCTGGCCAGTAATCTACATCTAGGTGTACCTCACCTTTAGGAAACTTCCATTATGTAAAGACCAAGAACTGGTAATAAAAAGTGAGTTTTATATTCTGAATAACCTTATCAATGTTGGTAGTTAGTTTAGACAGTAAAAACTCTATAAAATCAAATTCTTCTTGATAATGGACCATGTGGTGGGCAATGTCAATTACCCTCTTGGTTGGTTGTTTGGAATTTTTGGTGGTCTACCAGTACCATTTGGTGATGTAGTCTGCCAATATACACACTAGTTCATCTAGGATTTTTAAAATCTCAATCCCTCTAGATATTCTTGCATAAGCTTCATGCACTTCTAAAAAGATAGGTGGCACCTTAGACTCGTATGCTTTCATATATTTCCCTCTCACTAGGAAGATGGTCACACACACCATTGAAACTATGTTGATGTACATTGTTGCATCCTTGGAAAGATAAATCTTCCCATAATTATATCACCTAAGTAAATTTTGCATGATTTCACCCAAATCACTGAATGTGGGCAACCAAATCAGTCACTCCACATTAGTGCTACAAAAATAATTTGGCTATGCCAATGCCATGGATTTTATGCCTTGGACTTTTTTAGGACCAAATATTCATTTTTCAATCACTCGAATGAGGTCGAGTGCTTTAGGGTCTAAAAACTGAGTTTGACACAGTGCCAATCTGATGCCCATATCTTATTTCTATGAATCATTCAATGGCATGATCAAGTGAGATATGCTAATGGCTACCATTGCATATGTGTCTGTGATGGGTTACTTGGAAAATTTAGTTCATCGCTTGGTTCTCTATTGAATACACAGGTTATCACAAAAATATTTATCTTAATTAAGCAATTATGATGTCAATGATGAAGTCATCTTGATTTTATAAATTTTGGCATAGGAGCTACAAATCACATGAATTTAAATATGTTTTGGTGTCATTCAAGCTATGTTCATGTGCATTAAATAGGCATGATCTTGTTGATCAAAATTATCATCAATTTTCTCAGCTAGCATCCATTTTGGTAGTCAGTAACGATCTTGATATGACATGGCCTCTGACCAATTTGATGTCATTTGCCAATAATCCTTAATTAGATAGTAATACATAATTTCCTAGACAAGACCTTAACCATTGACCACTTACCTTACCATTAAGGGTCATAGCTAATTGTTATTAATAGTTATCATAGTCTGAGTTAATTGTACCTATCATTTCTCATACTTAAATGTTGTTTCCCACCATTTCTTTATTGATCGATGAATGCCATTTTATTTTTGAGCTTGAAAAACTAATCTACAAATCCTTATCTATGATCTTTATTGACACACCTCTAATCTACTCAGAAAATCAAATCACTCAAAACACACAACAGTCGAAAGGGAAACCCTAAGTTAACCTGTTATTATTGTGGTCTAATTTTTACTGCCTGTAGACTTTAAGTCTACAGCCATTAACTTGGCCCAAAAATATATTACCTTGTAAATCATGTATAACTATTATACCTGGTTGCAATATCTCATGGATGATGTAAGGACCCTTCCACCTAATGTTTAGTTTTCTTGGAAAAGTCTTGAATCTACTATCATACAAGAGAACTAGCTAATATAACTTGAATTCTTTCATTCATAGATTTCTATCATGCCAATACTTTTATATGTGCTTTTAAATTTCCTATGTCCATATGGTTCTGTGTTTATCTTCATCCCTGAGATTGAGGTCTAGCAACCTATGTGTGAAGCATTCTTCATCTCCTATACATATAATCTAAGAAATTTATAGACTAGGCACAACATATTCAAGGGGCATCACTGATTCTATCCTATATACCAACTGGGATGGTGTGAGGCTCGTCACATATTTATAATGTGTTTGATAAGCCCATAACACTATAAGAAGTATATCTTCCAAGTCATCTTTCTGGGCATTGCATATTTTGGTCAACATCTTGCAAATTACCTTTTTCATAGCTTTTGCCTGACCATTCGCTTGTGGATGATATGATGTGCTCTTGTGATGTGAAATCAAAAACTCATATGTCAAAGTTTTAACTATTTTATTCAAAAAATGAGTGTCTTGATCATTTACCTATTTTATTGGGCAGCCAAAATGGGTAATGATGTTCTCATATAGAAATTTATAGTATCTCTAGCTCTATAACTTGTTATAATAGCTTCAACCCATTTTGTAAAGTTTTATGCTTTTCTTTACCTTAAACTCTGATCAACAATTTATTTATCTTGTCCAAAATTGTTGCATTGGTATCTTTGTGATATATGAATTCTAAGGCTATTCCAACTAGATCACCAATTAATTAATACTTCATTATATTTTCATCTATAATTCATTTAACTTATCATTTCATTGAATAGGTAAGAAGATAATGTTTAGGGTTTAAGGACCCATCATAAGGTGCCAAACTGATAAAATCTCCAGGGTGAAGCATTGTACCTGGTACTTATGTAGTCATAAGAACCTATTGTTGTTGTGCATGCTTCTTCATAAAAATCTATGTTATGTCTATGATCCTTGTGCAAAAGGATGGAATACTTGTAGATGTGATCCCAAAGTGGGGTTGGGTGATTTTGATGAAGTTAAAACTTCAAACTCACTATCGTAGTTCATTTTTAATAATGTTATGACTTACTCTAGGATAATTGGGTTCGTTTCCATCAATAAAGTTGATCTGATGTATTGATGTTGTTCTCTTGATAATTTTTGTTTGCTCTCTCAGTGAGCTCTTTTCAATATCTTTAGAGTTTTCTCATGTGCTTTTATCTATTTTGGATCAATCCAATATTCTTCTTTTACTCTAGTAACTAAAGTATGATTGTCTGCAAAAAAACTAGGGATTAAGGGATGCATACTCCTTGGGTGAATGGTCTGAACCTCCTCCAACTATTTATTCATCACTTGAACCTATACTAGCATCATGACTATGCAACATTCTACTTCCTTCCTCCATCAGTAACTTTATCCAAGGCTATGAACCTTCTCCTAACTGTTCTAAAAAACTAATCTCTTCATTCTCTTCTCTTTCCTCATACTCTACATTACTTTCTCTCTTCATCTCTTTTCAACTCAGGCTTCTCACTCTCTTGCTTCGCACTTATCTTCTCTTTCTCATCTTCTCACTCACTCTTCACTCTTAGTCTACTACTAACTCTTGGGTTCATAGTCGACTGGGTATCTATGTTTTGGTTCCACCTTATCTGTTGTCATAGTGCTTAGTTTAACTCTAGGGTCTCTTTCTGTTTTCACAGTGCTTTCTCTAGATCTTGAGTTTTTTTCACTCTTTTTCTATTCATTTTGACATCTCGAGTCCAAGTTCAAGCCTTACTCATCATCTATTATCCATTCACCATTCTATTGCACACATCCCCATGGTGCCCATGCGACTATTCCATGTTAGGTGGAGTGGGCACCATGGTTTTTTATATAGTCATCATTTTAATAAGAATAAAAAGTTGTAAAAATTTACCTCAGATTCCCCTCACAAATTGATCCTTTGAAGCTTCAAATGCAATATAGCCTTATACTATGAATTTTTTTATATGACTATTAATGGTTGTGTCCATCTAGTAATTAATCATACACATCCAAGGTGCATCCAAGATTTGTAAACTTTTGATCTTTTCTTTAATACATGCTATATCATGCACACTCCTTGACTGGTAGCATAAATGTTCCAATCATGCCACTCATGCAGCTAGCAAACACAGGAATTCACACAAAAAATATCATAGACATCTGCACACATGTGATCTTGAATAATTGATTTAGTGGTACTTCTTATCCTCCTTGCCTCCCCTTCTACAAAATCATTAAATTTTATATCTATCAATGCTTATATATATCTCTAACTTGGAAACCAATGCAACATACCCTTTAACAGTGAGTTCCACACGCATCGTACCATTATTAGCAGAGGTTCCTAGATCACTAGAACTTGTTAATTATGGGGATAAGCAACTGTGATATTAGCAATTAACATATTAAAAGACATTGTCTAGACCTATACAAGGTTTATACTAAGAAATTGTAGGTTTTATCATGATTTAAGGTTGCATCGTAGAGATTCTTGGTTGTAAGAAACTAAATACAAAAAAACAAAACTCAGAACGTGGAGTATTTCATAGTGAGACTAAGTACATTCAAATTTTTTGTGGTTCATATAAGAAACATGGGAACATTCAGGAAAGTAATAGAGGACTTTTTCTTATATTAATCAAAATACTTCATTACATACTATTGTAGAGATTAACTTGCAGAATCTTACAATATAAAATCAATGAACAAGTACTTTCTTAATCTCATAGGAGAAGAATTAAAATAATAATAATTAAGCTAGCAATTAATCAACCCTTTTTCATATAGATGCATCCATGATATAACTCAAAGATATTTTATTTGTAATTGTTTGTCTATTTCAGGTAGCTAGTTGTGTCAGATCACTTGTAACTTCTTTTGTTTTCTACTAAGTCAAAATAGGTCAACTGCATTCTGACCTGACTAATTGTTTAACAAGATTGCATGGCTAAAAATGGAAGTTGTTACTATGCATGAAAGATATAGTAGGACACGCTGAATAATAATATATTTGAACATATGACATATATATTCAAACATTTTCTCATTAACACTCACTCTTTTTTACCAATATACAATATCAACATGAAATGAACAGGGTGAGTTTTGGATGCCACACCTCCAGAACAATAAATTTGGGGTTGTTGCACCTTTTTCCTCTACCACGTCCTCCTTGCGGTTTTAGAATAATAGCTTGATATTGGTTATCCTCCTTTGTGTAGAATATTTCTCCACGAACTTATATTTATTCTCATTTCTACTAGTTGTGCCACACTTTATAATAATGCTTCTCTCTGATAACTTCCTACTAGACACTTCCTCTTGCTTCTTGTCACACTTGAATTTGGCTTAATAACAGTTTTAAGCAAAGAAAACAACACCTTTTAGGCAACCATGCCTTCCTCTACATAAGGTGTCCTATTTTATATTGGAGTGCCCTCCTCAAAATAGCACACCACTTTCTTGGAAGGCATTCTCCACACAAAGTATAATCAAATTTACTTTTTATAAATGTGTCTTCACTGGGTGCATGTATTTTCTATGCTTCCTCCCTGACAATACCTCCCTCATAGGTTTTTTTCTAGTATCTCCCAACCATGAGCTTTGATTATAATAATAAATTTCACATAGATGGAAGAATCAATAAATTGCATATTGCATTATTTGATAAGCTTCCATATTTAGCCTATTACATCTCCTACAATTGAGGAAGGTAGGCATACAAAATATTAAATGGGAAACTAAAAATAGGTTTGACCCGAATAACAACTCAACAACATAGTAACTAAATCAATAATAATTTGTCTAACTTGTTTACAAAAAATTATAATAATATTAAAAAAAAAGTTAATTATTCTAATATTATAGTAAATGAAGAATAAAATATGAGTTACTAAAATATCAACATAGTGATGCACATGCCCCAATAGCATGTATCAAAATATGATGAGTGGGATCTATGTCTCTTTTTGAGATCTGAGATGGACCTATAAAACTCACATCTCAAAATAAATGGAATAAATGCACCATGTGTAAGATAAAATATGAAATCATTATTTTATAACATATAAAAATATAACCTTAGTAGCATGCATGCTATAGAGAAGTTGCTCCATATGGGCTCATGATATAATAAATATAGTAAATATATCATCTTCATCATAAAATAAAGCAGGTTAAAATGTGTATATAACACTTTTCCTCCCAAAAGATGCATGATAGGAATCTTGGAAAATTAAGAAAGTAAGAAATACTTTTTGAATGATATAAATCATGGCAATATAAGAAACACCAAACACGATTAAGAAATATATGATGAAAGATAAGTTAAAGATATGATAAAATGTAGATCAAACACTTTAAGAATTAAAGTTATGTTGAGCACATAGAAGGCACATAAAGAATTTAAGCCACATCAAACACATATTAAATACATCAAACAAATTAAATAAACATCATCCATTATTAAAAAAACATGTCAAAATATAAGAATACATGAAGTAGTCATTTCAAGCACAAATATAAAAAGTATAATAGACTATGAAGGCACCAAATAAGCATAAAGTCATATAGAATGTAATTTGAGACACATAGAAGTATATAAAGTGGTTGAAATCATATCAAGCACGTGAAATACATTAAGGAGCTAAAGACATGCCAAGCACATGTAAACACAACAAGAAGATAAAGTATACTAAACCTCATAAAATACATATTAAAAAAAAGTATATTATGTAAAAACATGAAATAATAGACATAACAAACGTAAGAGTGGCATGTAAAGAATCAATGACATGTTCCATATTGACATAATAGTTACTGAGGATCAAAATAACGAATGTTTAAAAGTAAGCAAATAAAATATATAAACAAGATTACCTTGAACAGAGCACAACCATAAGTTGAGACAAAAGATTTGATAAGTGGATAAAACTGTCGAACTGTGAAAAAACCCACAATTTAGTATTAAGAAGCTTACAATAATAAACTCTAAGTACAATAACATGTAGAAGCTTAGGAGAAGAATGACCTTAGGCTAAGAGAGCATCAATAATGTAAGAGCAAAGCTTATAACAACATGAATGAGTTGTGTGTTGAGATTATTAAGGAATGAGAGAGGAAGGCTCTTTTAATAGAGCAAGAAGAAGAGAATGGAGGTTACAAGGAATCCCATGAATACATTACAAGCTTTCTTTCTATGTGTCAAGTGGCATATTCCCTTAAAGAATGGAGGAAAGTATGTGCCAAGTACGGGAAGGAGTTACTTGTAAAAGTAATTTCTAGATCTTAAAGGGGAACAAAAACATGAGTGACACCTCATAGAATCCAGATTTATATGAATTTATAATTCACATAAATAAAATTTTTACATACACACCTTATGATCCAGGCTGCAATTTAGGCGACAATTCGGGTGACAGTTCCACCCCAATCAATGACGGAACTTTCGGGAGCCATAACTTTTGCACCGTAGCTCCAATTGACTCGCCGTTTGAACCGTTGGAAAGCTAAGAATGAGGATAACACCGTGAGATGGCATTGAGCTCTGTTTAATAAATTTTCACCCCCTAAAACCCAATGGAAGTGCCCTAAATTTTAATTTTAGTAGTGTAGTCTAAAAATAGTAAGTTTCTAAAAATAGTAATTCCTCGAGTTTTATATATTTTTAAAGTATGAAAGTCAAACCACTTAATCTCCCTTGAGATTGGTGACCTTCCACATCCTCCCCTTGCTTTCTAAATAGGTATAAATGAAGATGTAACCCAAAATAGAAAATTAGACATCTCTTCCCAGAGATAAGCATATAGTTGTATTGCGATCTTGAGTAATAATACATCTCTTCTCAGAGAATTCATTGTTACTGTGTTATTTTTTTATTCTTGAAATATTTATCAACAGAACTTCTGAGTTTTGGATCACCTTAGGACCTGGGATAGCCTAAAAATTATAGGAAGGATCCAAATAAGGTTAATTCTCTAAAACTCTCTATTAAGCTTAATTTAAGGTTACAAAAGTAGAGAAAACCTTTTTCAAACAAAGAAGGGAGTTGAAATTACATAATACTCCCCCTTAATAGAAACTTCTTTCAAAAAGAATTACAAATATGTAGAGATAAGAAAGAATATAGAGTGTCACCAGAAGTCACAAAGATAAAATTGTATCTCTAAGAATCTTCTTTGGACAATGTGGTCGATCCATAATAGAACAAAGACTATCAAGAAAGAGTAATGATCCACAAACTTGCAAGACAAACAAACTAACACTAATATTTCAAATTAAGTTACCAATATGCCATCAAAATACAATCTACATATATAAAGTAGTAAAAGTGTGTGTATATATATATATATAAGTAGGTTAATATGAGTAAAGACAACTTCCATCATAAAGTACATAAAACTTACACGAAAAGAAGTTAGTCAAAAATAATAAAAGCATATGTCCTATGCAATAAAAAGTAAGGAATGTAAAAAGATATTTAAATAATCAAAATGGAGACAAAAAAGATATGTCACTTTCAAAATATATTCTGCATGAAGCATTAAAAGAATTATCGTAATAAGACAACAAAGTCTCTAAAAGATTCATTTTATTTAGGAATCCAAATAGTTTTACCATTATACGTAGTAGATTTAGTTGTTTTTCAATAATGCAAAGTGGCGTACATGAATTTACCACAAGATTTGCATTGATGCAATTTCTAATATTTAGATATATGATGTCTATGTTTTCCACAATGTGTACAAGGTTTAGTAGTTTTAACTAAAGTATGAGCATTAAAAGAAGTTTAATCAAAAGAAGTTGCATTATAAATCATTCAGTGATGAGGACAATAAGATGTCAGATTTGCATTAGAAGTAGTAGAATCATTAAAACCAAGACCTTTAAAATTTGCATTAGAAGTAGGCAAAAGAGTTCAAAAATCGCATTTTTGCATCTACCAAGTGCACCACCCGAATAATCCAAATTTTGCATGATTTTTAAGTCAGGTTGATAAAATAAGTGTTCAAAGACATTTTAGGTGTATGAGAATTAGTAGACACATTATCATGTGCAAAAGATGTCAATTTTTCATTTAAAATGTCAACAAAAGATTGCATATTATCCATTTTATTATGAAACATAGTTTGAAAGTCATTAATTGAATGATGCAAAGTAATAATAGTATCATTTTGAATTGTAATTTGTTTTTTAAGAGCAACTATGTCATCATCTCGAAGAGTTTACTTAGTTTTTGAAAAAATAAATAAAATAGCCAAGTTAAGGACCCTGAGAGCAGAATAGATGGATCTCGTTAGCATAGAAACAAAATCAATTACTAAAAACATGAATTGATCTAACAAACATTTAATTTTTTTTATTTTTTTTTAAATGTCCGAAAAATACTCACAATAATAATATAAATAACAGGATTTAGAACTAAATTAATTTAAAAAAAGAACGTTAAAAATTAGATCAATTAACTGCACCAAAATACCAAAGTCTAGTTTGAATAATGCCACTTAAAACATTTTCCACTTTATTAAAGCATTTGGAAAAAAATGCTTAATGCTAAAAATTAAATTAAGAATTAACTTAATTTGTAAATTTAAAACAAAAAAGACATGTCTAAATGAAAAAGACAAAATTTTATAAAAGACAATCGTTTAACTTTTTTTTAAAAATCGACTCCCCACATGGAAATAAACCCTTTTTTAAAAAAATATTCGTTTTTTTTTAAAAAAAAGAATGAAAAAGGATAATACTCCTTGGATTTTAATGTTGGGAGAATAATTTAAACCATTTAAAAAGCAAAGTAAATAACTAAGAGGAAAAAACAAAACTCTTTTTGTTGTTTATCTTGGAAGCTTCTCACCTTTTTGTTTTAAAAAACTTGACTGCTCAAGATTTGTGCCACGTGTCAATTTGTTTGATTGATTAAAAATCATCAAGAAGTCACATGAGAGTTTTTGTTGGTTTAAAGATGAGACCAAAAAAAAAACAATGAAAACATCTTCCCCATGTTTTTTTGTATGGTTGCCAACAAAGCCAACGTGTTTTTTTGTATGGTTGCCAACAATGAATACATAGAAACATCCCAAAAAAAAGGCAATGCCTTCACCGTCTGTTTAGCTCAAATGTCAGATATAGAACGCCAAAATTGAATGATTGCATAATTTTAGCATACTAATAAAGTAGACCATAAAACCAATTAGAGAAAAACATCATAAAATTAGAGACATACATAGAAACAAAAATGGGGTCCCTACCCAGACATTAATTATATTAGATTTCGTTGAATTACCATCATGTTTCCAAAATAATTGTGTTAACATCATTTAATTTAAAAGTTATTGTGGACCTTTGGCATCTACCAAAGTAAATAAAATCGAGGTGGATAAACAATATAATATTAGTGGAACAGGGAATATGATAAGAATTAAAAAACCATTGCAAGTAAAAGTCAAAACTAAGTGAAGGAAACTAGACAATAAGAGTTCAAAAAGAAACATGACAACCTGGTAAACAAGATGAAAACAAGTCAATGAGGCATATGCAAACAATGAAATCAAGTAAGAAGATTATTCTAAAACAATGGAAATTTTAGAATAAAAATCACAAATAAAAATATAAGAGGTATAGGGAAGTTGAGCAAAAGTTAGAAGTGAAAATAATTAGATAAATTAGGACCAATGAACGATAAAATGAAATATTATAGTTTATTTACCCACAATATTTATTATTTCCAGGGAGGGAATGGGACTCGATCGTTGAGAGGCGTTTATTGGTTGTGATAAGACATGTGCATAAAAGTACTAATTTTAAAATAAAGAGGGACTAATTGTTATTATGTAATCATTACATTATAGTACAACTTATATCTAGTAATAATTTGTAAATTCCAATCACAACATCACACATAAGAGATACAATAATTGATTACATATTCATAATTTTAGGTCCAACTTGTTTTTAGTAAATAAATTTAAATTTTGATTTCCTCTCCAATTAACATGCCAAACAAAAATGAGATGTGGCAAGGTCATATGTTACATAATTGAGTAGATTGTCTGTGCCAATAAGTCACCTACATGGTCATATGCCCCTCTGAAGATAGATTGCACAACTTTGGTCTCGTCTCTCTCCCCTATCTATTGAGCACTTACAAGCATTATAGAGGAATCAATCAATCATTAGATAATTTTTTGAAGCACACTTAGTTTTCATATTGCTAGAACTATTCCAATTATTGAGGTTTATTGTTTTCAATAATTGTTACTAGCTAGGATCCTGGCAAACATCAATATACTTTTCTTATTCTATTATTGCAAGCCCCAAAACACATGTTTTCCTTAAGCTTTCAAGTATTTCTCCCCATATAAGGATTCTTAGTACATAGCTCCTACACTTCTTCTTTGTGCACTTATGCAGTGTGCGCACTTTTCACCTTGAATTTCACTTCGCAGTCCTACACAACATACTAGCACTTGTTCATAATCCTGCATGCCACATTCACACTTTATTACAGTCTTGAACATCTACGCCTTCCTCCAATGTATCCATGCATCAGCTTTCTCCAAAGTGTATCTTATTAAGTGGTGCTTCTTAGCCTATAAAATCTCAGATATCTAGTTGGGTAGTTAGCTGCCATATAGCTAGAATTTCAACTGTCATTTAGCAAAGAAGATGAAATAATTGTAATCGTCTCCTTTGTATCCAATAGTCATTGTAGCTACTTCTTGTATTACATGTATTAATATGTATCATATGCATCCAACCAAGGGTCAATGCCATACATGATTTTAGTGATATATAGCATGTTATGTATCTACTCTATCATACACATATTATACATTAGTGTATTATTTTTCACCATTCATTCACATATTGAATAGAATTTGCATTTCTTCAACCATCAGACTTTCACTCCATTGATATGTGTTGATTATTCTATCTAAATGCTTATGCGCACATTCACTATTTATAACTAAGAGTTATATGTAACACACAGTTATCCCTGAGCACTTGGTCATGTGCCCCTATAGCATGGACCATTGGTATCATAAAAACCTCATTTTATATGCTTGTAAACATGTGAGCGCAATGAGAGAAATATGTTATATCATTTTATTCTATTTCATACTACCCAAAGGAATATCATAGTAAAATTAAGAACACTGAGACCCAAAATCAACTTAAGGCATCCCCAAATGTTGAAAGGCTCATTGATGATACATTAGAGGCACAATGCACCTAAATTTTTTGACAATTCTGTGATTTGATGATGTACTCTAACCTGACACCCTCCAAGCCTCCTCTATAATTTTCTCAACAACAAGCCCCCTTCAAAGTGAAAATAAATCTTGACATTCATTTGTTCAAAGGCAAGATCAATGCCACAACATTGGATGCTTGGGTTCAACAAATCAAGGCTTGCTTCTCAGTCAATCATTTCACTGATGTTGAGAAGATCACATTCACAGTGTTGAATATGTCCATTTTATCAGTTCACTAGTGAGATAACTTCATCACAAAAAATTTGCAAGAATGGATTGCAATTGAGTCTTGGAATACCTTTTTCAACACACTAAAAGAGGAGTATTATCCTCTCTGTCACTTTGATAATGAATACATTAAGTTCTAACAATTACACCAATGCAAGGAGAACCATTGGAATACTACCTCAACATATTCCATGATTACTCTATGCATCTATGAGAGAGCTTGTCTAAACAACATAAGGCATTGAAGTACATCAATGGAATCGCACTTTACATCCATGAGAAGATGGAATTATTTACTTCTAACATTTTATGGAAATCTTATTGCAACACCACCAAGATTGAATCCAAGGTAAAGATGAAGCAACATCTTACATCTTCATCCAATGTCATGTGCAAGAGTCACCTCGTATATAATTCCTCAACGTAACCTTATAGATAAAAGCAAGGAACTTATCACAAATGAGAGAAGTCTAAAAATACTATGCAGAACTTTAAGGCTCATATGTCCTCTGATTTAGACAAAGGTAAGAATAATTTTAATGACAAGTGGTGCTATTGTCATCACTTACACACCCATGACAATTCTGAATTCCACACACAATAGTACTTGATTTCCAAGTCTAAATTAAGTCTTGTATTGTCGGATGACACTAATCCAGATGTAATTTGTATAAGCAGTAGCACCACTATGATAGAGTCCTCTTCGGAGTGAAAACACCTTTTTCACATGAAGTTTTGGTTAAAGTGTCAGCGTATTCATGTCATTAGTGACAATGGTAGCCATAAGAACATATTGCACAAGTCACAACACAACACCTTGGCTTTTTCATTGTTGCACATCCCAAGCCATACTCATTGGTATGGCTTTGGCAGGGGAAGGATATAAAAGTCCAACAATAATGCACCTTCCAGTACAAAGTCAATCTTATAGAGGACATCATCACTTATGACATCACACCTTTGGAGGTCTACAAAATCTTGTTGGCTAGACCATATTTGTGTGTCTTTGAAGCTAGATTTCAAGCCAAGCTACAACATTAAACTATCCACACATAAGATCGTTATTTAAACTTATTTAAGTTAGCACTAATGACCAAATTCACCTTGGTCTCTACCAAACAATGTTGTATACTTGGTTTGCATGTGCAAAAGTTTGTGTTTCTCATGGTTCATCCTAGCACACCCACATGGGAGATGAAATAGGCTTTGGTAGCATGCACTTTGTAATTAACATTGCATCAATATAAGCTTAACAAGTTACTAAAATAGCATAATGAAGTCTTCACATATGTTGAAGGCATTCCAACACACTACATAGTAAAAGACCATATCAATTTGTTCTGTGGATCCCCTCTTCTGAAAAACCATTTCTATCACATATAAATTTAGGAGAATGATGAAATATGGTGCCAAATACAAGAGCTCCTTCATCAGGGTAAGGTCAGGGCTAGTGTTTCTACTTGCAATATTCTAATAGTTTTCATGCCTAAAAAGGATGGGTCATGGTGCCTCTGCATAGACTATCGTGCACTCAATAAAATCACAATGAAGAATCAATACCCACTATCATGCATTAATGACCTTCTATACGAGCTCGTATGTGTATAATACTTCATCAATATCAACTTGAATTCAAGTTACCTTTAGGTTCCAATCCATCTTGAGGACATTTGGAAGACAACCTTCAAGACATGGGAAGGATTTTATGAATGGTTGGTCATGCCTTTTGGCCTAGCCAATGCACAAAAGAACCTTCATGCACTTTATGGATGATCTATTCAAGACATTCCTCAAATCCTTTGTCATCATCTACTTGGATGGCACTCTCATCTTCGATAAGACTTGGGATAAGCATGTGGAACATATCATACATCTTGGACACATTGCATTAACACAAGTTTTAGACCAACTTAGCAAAGTGTACATTTGACTTCACAGATCTAATACCTAGGCTACATTGTTGACTATGTAGGAATTCATGTAGACCTAGAAAAGATCAAAGTTATCCGAGATTGGGTAACTTTGTGTAATCTCACAAAATTGAGGAGTTTTTTTGGACTCACAAAATTATATCAGAGGTTCATCCTTGGTTTCTCACACATCTCTTGGCCATTCAACAAGATAACATGTGCAAAATCTAAGTTTGAATGGATTCATGCACAATAACATGATTTTGAGGCATGCAAACAATGTCTTTGTATATTACCTATACTTGTAATTCCCAACATTATGTATTCATTTGAACTTCACACTAATGCATTTGACTATGCACTTAGTGCAGTACTCATGCAACATGGACATTTGGTCGCATACCATTCAAATTTTTTTAATGACATGGTGAAAAGGTATTTCACCTATGAAAAATAATTGTATGGTATTGTGCAAGTAATTAAGCAAAGGCATCACCACATCTCAGTAAAATAAATAGTTGTTCATTTCAATCATAAGTCACTTCAATTATTGTAAACATAGAACAAACTAGAGAATGTGTGCCATATAAAATGAATGACTTACCTATAGTAGTTATATGATAAAAAATGCAACAAATTTCCTCAACTGAACACTGATTCATATGCTCATTACATTGTTAGACACACATGGCCACAACTTCACAGATTGGGTATCCCTCTACTCAGCTAATCAGGACTTTGTAGAGACTTATGCTAGCTTTATGTCAGGTAAAAAAGTTAAGGAATTCTACTTATACAACTAGCTTCTTTACAAGCTTGAGCATCTATATGTTGTTGGTGATGTGCCTTGCTAAAGACTCATCTAGGAGGTGCACTATGACAATACATAAAATCACTTCACCATGACTAAGATTCTAGCCACATTAAAATCACACTTATACTGGCCTTACATGTGTGTAGACATGTAAAGCCACATCAATTTTTCATTACTCATTGTATTTACAAGCCCATGAAATAAGAAGTTAGGAATTTACACACATCTACTGATTCCATCCAAACCATGGGAATCCATCCGCATGGATTTCATGACTGAGTTACCTATGATGAGATGTCAACATGATATTATGTTTTATGTAGTGGATAAATTTTCAAAGATGACTACCATGGTTGACTAAAGCACTACATAATCCTTATTAAACCATTTTTGGGTTCACTTTGGACTCCTAAATTCCATCATCTTTGATTGATATCCACTCTTTGATCGAGATCCACACTTTGCAGGTCCCTTTTGGCAAGCTTCGTGGGACTTGATGGGTATGCAGTTGGATGGGTTGATAATATTTCATCCAAAAATAGATGCAAAAACCAAATATGTCAATCAAACACTTGTTCATCTTCTACAAATATACAACTTCACATTTTCTCACACATTCAATATGCCTACAATAGATCCCTACATAATGCCATAGGGTCTAATTCATTCCAGACATGTCTTGGGTTTTAGCATGTGATACCTCTATACATATTCTACTAGGCACCAGATGACACTGAGTCATGCACAAAGGAATGAGAAGATGATGAATACAATAAATTTTTGCATCATATATAATGCATTCATCATTTGGTCTGACAAGTCCCTTCTCACACCCAAGTAAAGTATGTAAGGAGTCCCATGACATGCCTCACACACCTCATGCATTTTGAATTGGTGATGAATTATATTTACAACTTCAAAATGATTAATTCAAAGGTCCACATCAAAATCTCAAACCTCTACACTATTGTCTTTACACCATTATATGCGTAGGTGGTGAGAATTCCTTTGTTCTTGATCTACCTTCATACATGGGCATGTACCTAGTCTTCAACTTGGAGCTTCTCAAACCTTACGTTTTTGAGAATTTATTTTAATGTATGCATGAATTTGTCATTTATGTCATTTTTATTTGTCCTTATTGTTCTTCAGGTTGAGTTCATGAGCCATGTCCTTGAATGACATAGTGAAAAAGCATAGGCCTGGAGCATGATGAGGTGAGAAGTCTAAGGATTATGAGAAGAATATTGGTAGTGTATGAACATGGTATAAAGTCATATGACATGATAATGAGGTGTTTAGATTAGTATAAGAGGTTTAAAGGTATGTTTAAGGTCTAAATATGGCTTATAGGTTTTGGCTTAGTATGCAAAAAGACCTAGTGTGGACTGATGAGGGGTCAAGTTTCGTTTCACAAGGTGCAAGAGATCTTAAGATCATTATCAAATGTGTGAGGGGTTGTATCAATGTTTTTAACCAAGTCTGAGGTCGAATTTGGAAGGATAAATCATGAAAATTGGTGTTGAGGTTTTCTATGTGCACAAAATGAGGTTTTCCAGACCCGAGAAGGATTTCCTTATGATCGTTGGCACGTGAAACCTTTGAATAAGGATCCAAAAAAATCATGGTATTTTTTTAATGGTCATATCTTTATGTTCTTGTAATTTTTTTTCTATGTTGATGGCCTAAGCTTTATGAATGATTGTTAAGCATGGAAGACAGTCTAAACCCTCTCTAAAACCCTTATAGTGACCTGATAGGAAATATCTTGTTGTAAATAGCTCATAATGGATTGGATGACCTATTTTTATAATTATATCATGTATAATATTCTTTTAAGTTTCTCCAAGTGGTATTGGTCTATCAAAAGAATGAATGGAAGCTACATAAAACCCTTATTTCTTAGATTTTTGATGTAGCACGCAGGGTTGACCTAGTCAAAGCATGAAAATGATTGAATAATGATGTGTGAGACTTGAAATTTATGCCAATTAAATTTTATGATTATTTTATAGACCTTGAAAATTCTAAACTGGTCATGGAAGTTGACTTATCACTAAATAGGCTTAATGAGTAAGACAATGAGAAAACTAGACAAAAGTGAGAATGATATTAGGGATGGGTTGCATTGGATTAGAGATACATAACAATACATGGGTTCATTTTTAAATACCTATATCACCTTCCCCCCTTGAATATAATTTTTGGTGATGCTCATATACAAGCAAAACATTGTTCTCAAAGTGACCTATCTAACACAATGAGGTTTGTGTAGGGTAAAGACATGAGATTGATTTGTAAGACCAATATTGATATTAAAAATTGTATTATATATATTTTAATATGTTATAATGATGATTAAGTATCATATAAACCCATTTTAATTTCATAAAATTGTTCACAGGTGTTCTAAGTCTTGGTTTTCATGATTGTGTTTTTGGATCTACAGGTAGTTTTCTGTGTGTGAGTGAGAATGGTGTTCTTGAGTCTAATTGCATAGAGTTAAAGAATAAAATGAAAATTAAGTTTTTATTTATGTCTAATAGGTTATTTTTAATATATTTTTAATCATGCAAAACTCATATGAAGGTGTGAAAATTCAAAGGCTCTTGATTGTGTTTTTGAAGACTGTGCAGCTCTGAGTGAGCATATGAAAATGATCAGTTTGAGGTCTTTTACTCTTTTTTGATAAATATAATTGACTTTGTCATGACATTAAGGTCATTGAGGTTATATCTATGTGATTTTTTATTTGGGTTATGTGGAAAATTTGAGTGTATGCTTCAGATTTACAAGATAAACTTTCTAGCAATGAGAAGGCCTAATTGCGAGTAGACCTAATTGTGTAGTTCAAAGAGTGAAATGAGCTAAATGATGTTGGGGAAATAAGGTAATATTATTAAGGGTATAATTTAAGTGTGTGTGAATTTTTTCATATATTTTTTAGGATCATGGTGTTCCAAGGTGGCCAAAGTGAAACATGTACTTTGAGAAGGCTTAACTACATTAGGTCTTTATTAGGCTTAATGATGGTTTTGGTCCTTATGAGTAATGACTGACATATGTAATGGTTTTTTCAATTTTAAAATTTTTTTATTGATATTTTTCAATGGTGATTAAGGTATGGTGAGGTTTATGTCCAACCAAGGTGGGTGAGAACAAGAGCCAAGTATAAAAAGAAGGTCTAATAGGCCTAATTGACTAGTTAGAATAATTGAGGATATGAGTGAAGGATATAGAGGTTTGTATATTAGGTATAGGTATTTAATAATATAATATATATATGTATTTAATATGTAATGATTTTATAACAGTGATTTTTTAGGTGTTGATCAAGGTTTTTTGACCTAATTCTACCAAGAAGTGGGCTAGTTGAGCGAAGAGGCCAAATAAGTTATTTGAGAGAGATAAAAGAGTGAGACGAGAAAAATAAGGTGGTAATATTTAGTTGAGTGATAAATGTGTGTACAAAGGTGATAATATTTTATAGCTTATTGATTTGGTGCTGAGTTACCTAGGGGGTTGGTGCCTTCTTGCAAGTTGATGCTTGTTAAAGTACTAGTTGAGTTGGTGCTTGACTAGTGAAGGGTTAGCACTCCTTGTGGGGTTGGTGCCTCACTAAATTTTAATTCATTGATTATAGGAATTTATTCCAAGTGGTATGTTAGTGGTTTTTATTCCCCATAAAAATTTTCCACATAGATCTTGTGTTCATGTGTTATGTTCTTACTTCATGCTCATATGAATGGTTGATTATGCATTGTTATATCTCTAGATTTGTTTGAATAGTTAATGAATGATATATATAATTAAAATAAGAGTTTTTACTCTAATTCACACCCTCCCCTCTCATTTTTTTGCTTATAAAAATTTTCATCAGAAAAAAGTCCCTTTTACAGGCCTAACGGTCTAAGGGAAGTCTTTGAAGCACATGTATGGATTCTGATAATGAAAGTGTCTATTATGATTGAAATGAGGATCTATCCACAATAATTGAAACAAATTGTGAATTTTGTTTAAAAAGGAAGAATCATATGGAATAATGCACCCAAATTAGATTGAAAGTAAAGATTTTAGATGCATAAGTTGAGCAAGATGTAATCAAGATAAAGGCATCAAAAATTTGAGGAGAGTACTAGAAAGCTTAATAATATTTTGGATAGTCAAAGGTCCTTTCATGATATGACAGGTCTTGGTTTCAACAAATAAAAAAAGGAGAGTCACTTTTCAAAATTCAATGATCTATCAAGGAGTGATAAAGCTAGTAGAATAAAAACTTATTTTAAAGTGGTCAAATTTGAAGTCAATCATCAACAAGCCAAGAAGGGTCTTGTTCCATCAAATGATATCAAAGGCAGTGGTGTATCATCCAATTATCATCAAAATAAAAATAAGGTTAAGCAATCAAATTATGTGGATTCTTTCTTTGGTTATTGTTTCTCTTGTGGTCAATTTGGACATATAGCTATTGACTATAGATGGAGAAGTAGAATCATGTGTTGTAACTGCAACCAAAGAGGACATATTGCAAGAGAGTGTAATACAAGATATATAATAAAAATTATTCAGGTTAATAAGGCATGTATTCATGATATTAAATAATGGATCAAGAAAGTAGACCATATGAGTAAGATGAATGAGAAGCAGGAATCTAGAGGAGAAGAATCTATGATAAGCCAAACTACCTTTCATACTCAGAATGAAAATTTGAAGTGGTACATAGTGTATGTTCAAGTCACATGACAAGAGATAATACCAAATTCATCACTTTGAAGAATAATTCCATAGGTTCAGTAAGGTTTGGAGATAACATATCTGCTAATATAGTTGGTAAAGATGCTTTGAGTTTGGACAATGGGAAGACCAAGACAAAAAATATATTATATGTAGATGGCTTGAAACACAAATTTTTGAGTGTAATTAAAATGTGCACCCAAGGACATATCCTAACTTTTCATGGCAAAGGATGTGAGATAAGGAGATAAAAATCAAGGAGGTTGATTGTCAAAGCTAAGAGAACTAAGAACAATCTTTATGTATTGAATGAAATCACAAAAGAGAAGTGTTTTATGAGCAAGGTAAATGAAATTTGGATATGGCATATGAGGTTAGGTCATATGAACTTTGACAATCTAGTTAAGATCAGCTCCAAGGGATCTATGAATAACATGCCCAAAATATCCAAACCTGCAAATGCTCTTTACAAGGGATGTCAACATGGTGAGCATAATATGAGGAGATTCAATTCTAAAGAATACTCTATTATTACTAAACCTTTAAAAATAATTCACACTGATCTATGTGGTCCTACAAGGATTCAAAGAATTCAAGGTGACAACTACTTCATGTTAATTATAGATGACTTCACAAGAATTACTTGGGTAGAATTCTTCAAACAAAAGTCAAAAGCTCTAGGTAAGTTCAAAACTTTCAAAGCTTTGGTTGAAAATGAGATGAATGTGAAGATCAAATGTATTATGTCTAACAAAGGAGGAGATTTTTGGTCAAATAAGTTTGATGAGTTTTGTGAAGTCAATGGAATAAGAAGACAGTTATCAACTACTAGAACACCTCAACATAATGGGGTGGTTGAAAGAAAGAACAGAACAGTTCAAGAAATGGCAAGAACCATGTAGAATGAGTGTAAGTTGTTTGATGGCTACTAGAGGGAATCTATGATTACTACAGTTATACTTTGAATAGAGGACAAATTATGATCAATGGTTATAAGACTCCATATGAATTATGGAATGGCAGACCTACAAGTGTTGAACATTATAAGGTATTTGGGAGTAAATGTTATATCAAGAGAGATGAGGTGGACTTAGACAAGTTTAACTCAAATTCTGATTAAGGTAGATTTTTGGGATATTCATCATTTAGTGTTACTTACAGATGTTATAACAAGAGGTTTTAAAAGATAGTGGAGAGCACAAATGTAAAGGTTGATGAGACAAATAAATCACATTCTTAGTCAAAGAATGATGAAGGATCAATAGAGATATATGAGGGTGAAGAAGAAATTGAGTAGAGAAAGGACTCAAAAGGCCATTCTAGGTAGATTCAAAAGGATCATCTTGAATCTCAGATCATTGGAAACAAAAGTGTAGGTATACAAACAAGAAAAAGAATGATGAGTGATTTTTAATCAAAAAGATACTGCCTTACTCTCCAAATTTGAACCTAAAATCTAGGTAGAATCAAGTGAAAATACGTTTTGGATATATGACATGAATGAGGAGTTAAATCAAATTGAAATCAATGAGACTTGGGAGTTCGTACCTAGGCCTAGAGATAAATATATCACTAGTACAAAATGGGTGTTCAAAAACAAGTTGAATGAGAATGGAGAAGTCACCAGAAACAAGGCTAGACTAGTATGCAAGGAATATGCTCAAGTAGAATGAGTGGAGTTTGATGAAACATTGTCTCCTGTAGCAAGGTTAGAAGCTATTAGGATGTTTATTGCCTATGCAAGTTTCAAAGACTTCAAGATATACCAGATGGATGTTAAGTCAAATTTCCTAAATGGGAACTTGGAGGAAGAAGTGTACATTAAGAAACTTGAGGGTTTCCTATTGAATAATAATAAGTACTATGTATGCAGGTTGAAGAAGGCCCTCTATGGTCTAAAATAAGCCCGTAGAGCTTAGTATACTAGACTAGACAAGTATCTTTTGGACCAAGGTTTCAAGAGAGGAGTTACAGACAATAACCTGTATATCAAGATTAAAAATGACCATCAATTGATAGTGGTGGTCTATGTATATGATATCATATTTGGTGTACCTAATGAGAACATAACCAAGGCCTTTACAGAGGTGATGAAGTCATAATTTGAAATGTCTATGCTTGGAAAACTATCCTTCTTTCTTAGAATTCAAATTAATCAATCTAAAAAAGGCATGTTCATTTCACATGTCAACTATATAAAAGGGATGTTAAATAAGTTTGAAATGGAATATTTCAAGGTTGTAAGTACACATATGGTTATATGATGTAATCTAAACAAGAAGGATAAATATTCAAGAGTCAATCAGATAAAATATAGATCTATGATTAGGAGTTTGTTGTATATTATTGCCTCTAGACCTGACATCATTCAAGCAATATGACTTGTGGGAAGATTTCAAGTAGATCATAAGGAAATTCATCTACAATAAGTCAAGAGGATACTTAGGTATCTCAAGGGAACTATAGAGTATGGATTATGGTACCCAAGGAACAATAAGTTTGATCTAGTAGCCTATACAGATGTAGATTGGGCTAGGAGTCTAGATGATAGAAAGAGCACTAGTGGAGGAGCCTTATTCTTAGGTAAGTGCCTAGTCTGATGGATAAGCAATAAGCAACCATTAATGGATTTATCTACTTGTGATGCTAAGTATAGTGTAACAACTTCATATTAAACTCAGGTGTTGTGGATGAGACAAACCTTTAGAGACTACAAGGTAGAGTTTGATGGTCTTAGTCCTATTTTTTTTAATAATACTAGTGTCATAAGTGTTTCAAAGAATCATGTCATGCATTCAATGACCAAGCACATTCTTATAAAATATCATTTATTAAAAGAACAGATAAGTGAACAAAGTATTAAGCTTGAATTTATGTCTACTAAGGATCAAATTACAGATATCTTGACTAAACCTCTTCTAAAGGCTACTTTTGAACATTTGAGATAGGAATTGGGTATGATTATTGTTCCTAGCAGTCACTAAGTAAGTTAAAGTGCTTAAGAAGAGCTAATAATGAGGTGTTTTAGCTCCAAGAGTAGGAAAGAAGTGCACAAGTTGTGAGATCAAAGGGGGAGTCATATTAGTTTGTCAAGAAGAAGATGTATGAGGTATGAAATGAGATAAGAGAAGCTTTTTGATATGATATTTCATTAATTTTTTGTAGGTAGTGCTTTTTCATTAATGTCAAAGAGGGAGATTGATCTGTATCCAAGTAAGATAAGCTTCTTTGAATGATTGTCATCAATGAGTGGTTGCCATCAATGACAAAGGGGGAGATTGTTAAAAATGTGTTCTAAGGTATGCATGGAGTTATCATTGATGTCATGAAAGTGTCATTGATGTCATTCTGAGTTGTCCTTGTTGTTCTTGAGGTTGAGTTCATGAGTCATGTACTTGAGAGACCTAGTGGGAAGGCATAGGCCTAGTAGCATGATGAGGTGAGCAGTCTAAGGTTTATGAGAATATTGGTAGTTTGTAAACATGGTATGAAGTCATATGACATGATAATGAGGTCTTGAGAGTATTACAAGAAGTTTTAAGGTATGTTCAATGTCTAAATATGGCTTACAAGTTTTGGCCTAGTATGCAAAGATACCCAGTGTGGACTAATGAGAGGTCAAGTTCATTTCACAAGGTGTCAAATCTCTCAAAAGAATTATAAAAGGCTTGAGGGGTTGTATCAAGGTTGTTGACCAAGTCTTAGTTCAAAGTATAAAGGAGAAAGCATGAAAATTGGTGTTAATATTTTCTATGTGCACAAAATGAGGTTTTACAGATCTGAGAAGGATTTCCTTATGCTTGTTAGCACAAGCAACCTTTGCATGAGGATCCAAGAAGTTCATGGTAGTTGGGGAAGGATCTTATCTTGATGTCTCTGGCATTTTTTTTTTGGTTGATGCCTTGAGCTTTATGAACAATTGTTAATAATGAAAGATAATCTAAACCCTCTCTAAAATCATAATAGTGACCTGATATAAAGATCTTATTAGAAATAGATTAGAATAGATTGGATGACCTAGTTTGATGATTGGATCATGTAGAGGACTCTTCTAGGTTTATCTAGGTGGCAGCGATCTATCAGAAGAGTGAATGTAAGCTACAAAAAACCCTTGTTTCTCATATTTTTGATGTAACAAGCAGGGTTGACCAGGTCAAATCATGCAAATGATTGAAAGACGATGTGTGAGAATTATGGTTTGTGCCCATGTAAGTTTTTGAGTAAGTTTTAAACCTTAAATATGCTAAACTGATCATGTAAATTGACCTATCACTAAATAGGCCAAATGATGAAGACAGTGAGAAAACCAAGCAAAAGTGAGAATGAGATTAGGGATGCATTGAAGTGGATTAGGGATGGATCTAGATGTATGGGGTCATTGTTAAATACCTATATCACCTTTCCCCTTTGATTAGAGGTTTTGGTGATGCTCATATACAAGCAAAAAGTTGTTCTCAAAGTGACCTGTCTAACACAGTGAGGTTTGTGTAGGGTTAAAGATATGAGATTGGTCTGTAAGACCAATATTTATATTGAAACTTATTATATATCTATGCAAAGATGTTATTGTTGTGTTATGGAGGATATTTATAAATTAAAATGTATTTTAAATACTGTATATTTTAAATGTATTGCACACTCTATATGTATTATCGCCAGAGTTCAGGGGTGGTAGCCCCTGAAAAGTAGGGGTTTGGGGGTGGCATCCACTGATAAATGGGGGTTTAAGGGTGGTATCCCCAAAAAAATTATGGACCCCTTTTTTAATGGGAAACCATTTTGGGTTGATTCTGCCCATGGTTTTGGTACCCATTGTTTTGTAATACCTCTTTGTTGATGTATTATGTATTGATAGATATTTCATGGATAATACATCATAAGAACTAGGGTTTAAGAAAAAATTATAGAGTGTGTGAATTTAGGTGAAAATTTAGGAGGATTTATTGAGCGTAGCTCTAAACAATATTTGTGCATTGTAATTATGAAGACAGATCTGAGAGTGATTGTATTTTGGTGGCTTGTAATAAAATTTGATCAAGTGTTTCTTGGTGGATGTAGCCCACATTAGGTGAATCATGTTAAATTTGTTCTTCTTATTTTGTATATTTATTTTTGTTCTTTATGCATCTATATTTATATCTATTATTATGATTTTATGAAATTATTCTTCATCAATTTTTGTATTTATTTTTAAAATTTGATATCAGAGCTTCAAGTTGTATTGTTGAAGTATTGAATTACAAGAAGGGTTATTAGTTCAAGTGGGAACTATGGCTGATGATTACAGATCAAAGGTTAAAAAGTTCAATAGATAAAAATTTGGTCTATTGAAGATGTAGATGGAGGATTACCTCTATCAGAAGGATCTCCATGCTCCGCTGGGAGAAAAAGTAAAATAACCAGTGAATATGATAGATGAGGCTTGGGATATGCTTGACAAAAAAACACTTGGGGCTATTAGGTTATGCCTTGCATCTTTGGTCGTGTTTAATATATCACAAAAAAATACCACAGAAGGTCTCATGAATGCATTAGGGAAGTTATATGAGAAACCCTCTACTTTTAATAAAATATTTTTAATGAAAAAATTATTTAATATGAAGATGTCTGAAAATGATTCAGTTGTTGATCATCTAAATGAATTCAATACAGTTGTGAGTATGTTGAATTATGTAAAATTAGATTTTTATGATGAAGTTAGGGCTTTGCTTATTTTGTGTTCCTTACTAGAGAGTTGAAATAGCCTAGTAATGGTTATGAGCAACTCGGTCTCTAATAATGCCAATTTGAAGTTTGAGGATGTCATAGGAGTAATCCTTAGCGAGGAAATGAGATGGAAAATCTCTAGGGAGACTTCTAATTTAGGTGATGCTTTGGTGATGGAGAGTAGAGGGGGACAAAAGTTTAGAGGAAAAAAGAAAGCATGGAAAATCAAATAGTCTTAGAAAATCAAAATCAAGGGCCAGGATGGTATACTGACACTATGGAAGATTGGGCATGTGAAGAAGGATTGTTGGTCTCTTCAGAACAATAAAAAAAATCAAGAAGATGCCAAGGAGGTGAATGTGGCAATAGATAATGTTTTCCAAGATGCATTAATTCTCTCCATTGACAATATTATTGAGTCTTGATTTTTAGATTTAGGGGATTATTTTCATGCTACACCATATACACATTATTTTATTGATTATGTTCAAGGGAATTTTGGACATGTTTACCTTAGTGATAATAAGCCTTGAAACATAGTAGGAAAAGCAAGTGTTTATATCAAGATGCATAATAGAAACACTTGGCTACTAAAGGATGTCAAGCATGTGCCTAAGTTGAAACAAAATTTGGTATCCACAGGATAACTAGGCAGTGAGGGTTGTATGGTGACATTCACAGTAGATTTTGGGAAGGTGACCAAGGGTGCTCTTATGGTAGCAAGAGGTAAGAAGGTTGGTACCATATATTTATCAAGTAGTGTTGATTATTGTAATTTGGTTGCTGCAAATACAGATACAACTTTGTGGCACAATAGGCTTGGTTACATGAGCCAAAAGGGTATGCAAATTTTGAAGGATCGGTTATCTGGATTGAAAGGATTTGATTTAGATTTTTATGAAGAATGTGTGTATGAAAAACAAAAAAGGGTAAAATTTATCAAGGCTGGACTTACGAGGAAAGAGAATAAGTTGGAGCTAGTTCATTCAGATGTATAGGGGCTAGCTCAAGTATCTTTTATTGGTGGGTCATCTTATTATGTCACTTTTATTGATGATGTGACCACATGATAACTAGGCAGTGAGGGTTGTATGGTGACATTCACAGTAGATTTTGGGAAGGTGACCAAGGGTGCTCTTATGGTAGAAAGAGGTAAGAAGGTTGGTACCCTATATTTATTAAGTAGTGTTGATTATTGTAATTTAGCTGCTGCAAATACAGATACAACTTTGTGGCACAATAGGCTTGGTTACATGAGCCAAAAGGGTATGCAAATTTTGAAGGATTGGTTATCTGGACTGAAAGGATTTGATTTAGATTTTTATGAAGAATGTGTGTATGGAAAACAAAAAAGGGTAAAATTTATCAAGGCTAGACTTATGAGGAAGGAGAATAAGTTGGAGCTAGTTCATTCAGATGTATGGGGGCTAGCTCAAGTATCTTCTATTGGTGGGTCATCTTATTATGTCACTTTTATTGATGATGTGACTAGGAAAGTTTGGGTGTATGACATTAAGATAAAATATGATGTGTTTGATATGTTTAAAAGATGGAAAGCCTTGGTTAAGAATGAAACATGTCTCAAGTTAAAATGTCTTAGGTTAGATAATGATGGAGAATATTGTAGCAATGCATTTTTTTATTACTGTTCAAGGAATATAATTCATAGACAGAGGATGATTCCAAGAACTCCACATCAGAATGGAGTGTCAAAAAGGATGAATAGGACTATCATGGAGTGTGCTAGGAGAATGAGGTTGCATGCAAGTCTACCTATTTAGTTTTTGGGCAGAAAGCAGTAAACACAACTGTATATTCAATAAATATAGGTCCTTCATCTGCTTTGAATAGAGGTATACCTGAGAAATTTTGTTCTGGTAAGAAGGTTGATTATTCATTTCTTAAAATATTTGGTTGTGAAGCCTTTGTTCATATTGATAAGGATGATAGGACCAAGTTAGAGGCTAAATCTAAAAAATGCACCTTTATTGGTTATGGTGAGGATGACTTTGGTTTTCAGATTTAGAGTCTTAAGGATAAGAAAATATTTAGGTCTAGGGATGTTTTATTTGATAAAAAAGTCATGTATAAACAATAGTTGCAAGATCAAAAAGAAGATTCCAGAAAAAAGTACATAGTACTAGAGGACATTGCAGATGATAAAGTGTCTAAACAACTAGTTTAGGGACCTACTCCACAAGAACCCCAAACTCATGTGGTGAGAAGGTATTCTAGGGTAAGAACGGAATCTAAACATTTTTCTCCATCTCTTAATTATTTATTACTCACTGACAATGGAGAGCCAAAGTGATTTGAAGAAGCAATGTAGGTAGATATCAGAAAGAAGTGGGAGTAAGCTATGGATGAGGAGCATCAATTTTTCATGCAAAATCAGACTTGAGATTTGGTAACCCCACCTGAAGGTAAGAGACTATTGAAAAACAAGTGTGTGTATAGAGTTAAAGAAGATGGTGGATGCAAGAAAAGGTACAAGGCTCAGTTGGTGGTAAAGGGATTTGCACAGCAGAAGGGAATTGATTTCGATGAGATTTTTTCCCTAGTGGTAAAGATGAGTTCTATTAGGACTATTCTTGGGATAGTGGCAGGAGAAGACTTGCACTTAGAGAATCTAGATGTGAAGGCTAATTTTCTTCATGGTGATTTGAAGGACTTGTATATGGATCAACCATAGGGATATGAGGTCACAGAGAAGAAGAGCATGGCGTGTAAATTGAAGAATAACTTGTATGGCTTGAAACAATCTCCATGATAGTGGTACATGAAATTTGATAGTTTTATGATGGAATAGGGATACTCCAAGTGTCATTTATACCATTGCTTATATATCAAAAAAATAAAGGTAAGGTGTCATTTATACATTATCCTTTGTTTGTATGTGGTTGACATGTTGGTTGCAGATAAGAACATGCAGAAAATAAAGGTACTCAATGAACAACTTAGTAATTCCTTTGATATGAAAGATTTGGGATCAACAAAAAAAATCTTTGGTATGAGAATAACTCAGGATAGGAGGGAATGAAAGCTAAATTTATCCCAGAAAGAGTACATCAAAAAGGTCTTGGAGAGGTTTAATATGCAGGATGTTAAATTGGTTGGGACTCCTTTGACAGGTCATTTCAAGTTATCAAAGGAGCAATGTCCCAAGATAGAGAAGAAGAAAATATAGATGTCACACGTACCATAATCATCAGTTGTTGGTAACTTGATGTATGCCATAGTGTGCACTAGGCCAAATATTACCCATGTAGTGCGAGTATTAAGTAGGTAAATGAGTGATCCAGGTAGAGAACACTGGAAGACAGTGAAGTGGATCCTTCGATATTTAAGAGGGATCATGAGGACAATTTTAAGCTATGGTGGATTGGACACCACTTTTTGTAGTTATATGGATTCAAACATGGCTAGAGATTTAGACAGTAGGAGTAAAATAGGATATATATTTACTGTAGGTGACATAGTGGTGAGATGGATTTTATGACTATGGAAACTTGTGGCTTTGTCAACCACAGAAGCTGAGTATGTTGTTGCCACAGAGGCAAGAAAAAAAATTATTTGATTAAAAAACTTGCTTGAAGAGTTGGGGCATAATTAGGAGGAATGGAAGTTATATAGTGATAGTCAAAGTGTTATACATCTAGTAAAGAACTCTGCTTTCCACTCTAGGATGAAGCGTATACAATTAAGGTACCATTTCATTAGGACAGATTTGGAGGAAGAGAAGTTGAAACTGGAGAAGATTCATACCAATCAAAATCATGTAGACATGATGACCAAGGTGGTCACAAGGGAGAAAATGAAGCTATGTTCAATGTTGGTTGGCTTTCACAGTTGTTAGTGAAGGGTTGAGAACTCTGCTCAGAAGAAATCAGTCTCCAAGTGGAAGATTTTTGTGTTATGGAGCCTATTACTAAATTACAATGTATTTTAAATATTATATATTTTAAATGTATTATACACTCTATATGTATTCTCATTGGGGTTTGGGGTGACAGCCCCCGACAAACGGAGGTTCGAGGGTGGTAGCTCCCCCAAAATAATTTGGACCCCCTTTTTTAATGGGAAACCATTTTGGGTTGATTCTGCCCAGGGTTTTAGTACCTATTATTTTGTAATACAATTTTTTTGATGTATTATGTATTGATGGATATTTTGTAGGTAATACATCATGAGAATCGAGGTTTGAGAAGAAAGAACAGAGTATGTGAATTCAGGTGCGAATTCAAGAAGGTTTGTTGAGCGTAGCTCCAAATAATATTTTTGCATTGTAATTATGAAGATAGATTTGAGAGTGATTATACTCTAGTGGATTGTAATAAAATATGAGTAATTATTTCTTAGTGTATGTATCCCACATTGGGTGAACCACGTTAAATCTGGTCTTTTTTTGTGCATGTTTATTTTTGTTCTTTATGCAACTCTGTTTATATCTATTATTATGATTTTGTGAAATTATTTCACATCAATATTTTTATTTATTCCTAACAGTTATAATGATGCTAAAGGATCATATAAACCCATTAGAAGTTCATAAAAGTGTTCACACATGTGTTCTAAGTCTTGGTTTTGATGACTGTGTTTTTGGAGCTACACGCAGTTTTCTATGTGAGTAAGAATGGTGTTCCTGAGTCTTTTTGCATAAATTTGAATAATACAATGCACATGAAGTTTCTCTATAGGTCTCATAGGTTATTTTTAATTTATTTTTATGCATGATGAACTCATATGAAGGTGTGAAAATTTAAAGGCACTTGACTGGGTTTTTGAACACTGTGTGTAGTTCTGAGTGAGCATATGAAAATGATCAGTTTGAAGTATTTTTATTTTTATTTATAAATATAATAGACTTGGTGATGAAACTAAGGTCATGGAGGTTCTATCCATGTGATTTTTTTATGGGTTATGTGGTAAAGTTGAGTGTATGCTTTAGATTTGCAAGATAGACTTTCTGATAGTGAGAAGGCCTAATTGTGAGTAGACCTAATTGTGTGGTTCAAGGAGTGAAATGAGATAAATGATGTTGGGAACATAAGGTAATCTTATAAAGGGTATAATTTAATCATGTTTGAAGTGTTTCATCTATTTTTTGAGTCTCAATGTGTTCCAAGGTGTCCAAAGTGAAACGTGTGCTTTGAGAAGGCCTAATTGCATTAGGTCTCTATAATGCCTAATCAATGTTTTGGTCCTTATGGGTAATGACCGACCTATGTAATGGTTGTTTCACTTGTGAAATGTGTTTTTTGATCTATTCCAAAGGTGATTCAAGTATGATGAGGTTTATGGCCGACCAAGGTGGGTGAGAGCAAGAGTCAAGTATAAAAAGGTCTAATAGGCCTAATTGATTAGTTAGAATAATTGAGGATATGAGTGAAGGATATAGAGGTTTGGAAATTAGGTAGAGGGATTGAATACTATCATAAATATATATTTAATATGTCATGATTTTATAACAATGATTTTACAAGTGTTGATCAAGATCTTTTGACCTAATTCTGCCAAGAAGTGGGCTAGTTGAGTGAAGAGGCCTAATAGGTTGTTGGAGAGAGATAAAAGAGTGAGAAGAGAAAAATAAGGTGGTCATCTTTATTTGAGTGATAAAAAGGTGTCCAAAGGTGATCAGATGTTATAGGTGATTGAGTTGGCACTGAATTACCTAGGGTGTTGGTGCCTCCTTGCAAGTTGATGCTTGCTAAAGTAATTGTTGAGTTGGTGCTTGACTAGTAACGGGTTGGTGTTCTTTATGGGGTTGGTGCCTCACTAAATTTTGATTCATTGCTTATAATAATGTAGTCCAAGTGATATGTCAATGGGTTTTTATTCCCCATGAAGGTTTTCCACATAGATCTTGTGTTAATGTGTTATGTCCTACTTCATGCTCATATGAATGGTTGATTATGCATTTCTATATCTCTAAATTTTTTTGAGTGATTAATGAATGATATATGGAATTAAAAGAAGAGTTTGTATATTGATTCACCCCCATCTCTCAATGGTTGTACTTCCAACATATGTTCCTCCACTTCTTGAGCCAATAGTGACACAAAATATTTATAATATTGATCTTAAACACTTGTGCCCAACAAATAAGGACCAAATCATTGACCACCATGACACACATCAACTTTCCAGAGTGGTCATTGTGGGGTACTACATTGTTACAACTAAATGGTACAACTCCCAATAACTTAAAGTGTAGTTTGTGTAACTACATAAGGATGCAATGGAGACCATTTCTCTTCAAAAAAGGGTGAATGATCCATGCATAGATCCTTTACTGCATACACTTCTTCTTTGTGCACTTCACCTTGGAGTACACCTCGTAGTCCTACACAACACACTTGTTCTTGCTTGCATATGCACACATATACACCTTCCTTTCTCCAATGTATACCACATGTCACCTTGCTCCAAATGTGTTGCTTACCAACTGACGCTTCTCAACCTGGGACGTGTTAGATACCTAGTTGGGTAATTAGCCACCATGTATTGAGAAGTTCAACCATCGTTCAACAAGGAAGATGCAATGACTTGTAACCATCTTCTTTGTAACCAACAACAATTGTAATTTTTTCTTGTATTACATGTATAAATTGGTATCATATGCATCTAGCTAAGGGTCAATGTCATACACAGTTGTAGTGATAGATATCATGCTCTCCGTATATACTCTGTGATACATGAATTGTACATCATTGTATTCTCTTTCCCTATTCATTCACATATTGAATAGAAGTTGCATTTCTTCAAGCATCAGAGCTCCACTCCATTGAATGTGTGTTGATTGTTCTATCTAAATACTTATGTGTGCATTCACTCTTTATAACTGAGTTATCTCTAACAAACAATTGGCCCTCATAGCATGGATCAAAGGCTTTGGAGAAAAATATGTTTTGTAGGTGATCAAAGTTACAACACAAAAAATTTAGCACAATTATTAGGACCAGGAGAATGTAGTCATGAAATAAATTTGGACATATTCTGTTTGACGTCAAATGACATGTCACTTTACGAATTTCCACTATCAAATCTTGTTGATTGTCACCAAATCTTGAAATTAAATAAATATACCTCTAGACTTACACGTTACCTTTATGTGGTTTAAAAATTAAACTTATATTACTATTTTACACATGTTATTAGCTTAATTGATTATAATTAAATATCTAACATAATTTAGTGAAAATCAATTTATCCATATTACACTATCACTTGCATTAAGTTTGAAATTTTTTATACGATGAATTACATTTTATTGTTAGAAAAAACTATCCCTTAAAAGTTGTATTATTTTTCCCAATATGTGAATTTACACAACATAATATATACAAGCAAAAGCTATTTTATTTTGTATTAAAACTTTAATATATTTATTTTTAACTTAAATTTATAATTGAAAGTCATTTAATTTGGCATTACAACTTTTAATATAGTTATTAACTTAAATTTATTTAACTGGTATTTTTTTTAAGAAATGTCTTCATTAAAATTCATTATTACAATTTATTTCATGATTCAACTTCAAATTTTATTTTTTAATTTCAATTATAACACAAATAGTCTTAGTATCCTATCCACTATTCTACTTAACAGTCATGAATTGTCAGGGGAATGATCCCAATAACTTCACTCTTTTGTTTTATGTTTTATCTCTTATTTCTCTTACATATTCTTATTTGAAATATACTTTTCCTACAAACTTGGGCACAATAATATGTTCCTATTACAACCTTTAATAGGGTTATCCTTCATGTAAATTTCCTCACCATAAACTACTTTATATTGCACAAAATGAAGTTATTTGCTTCCCAGTTGAGAAACAAAACAAAAAAAACTCGACCCAACAAACTATCCTATGTTTCTAAGAAATCACAGTGATAGTAGTTTTGAAATACTATTTGGGATGCCCAAAACTAAAATGATCCATCAAACCCATTAAGCAAATAGTTACTTCTACCAAATAAAACTTAAAAAGATGTTTAAGTCTTTAACTTTTTTAATTGAAAGCGTCTTCCATTAACCATACATAAAATATACCCCTAATTGTATTAAAAGTCATAATTTTTATTAAAAAGTGCTTTCTAATAATTATAAATAAAATACACTTCTAATAATTTTTTAAGTCTTAAATTTTGCTTGGTAATAAAAAACCTATATTTTCCTTTAATTTGATTGGTATCACATAACTTTTCATTTAAAACAAATGAGATATGAGCAAACACTCAAGTGGATTTCAAACAAATGGAATATCAATAAACACTTAAATTGTAATGATTACATTCACAATAAAATATAACCTCATCATGCAAAATGGAAAGGGACAATGTTTTGTTCCATATAATACAATTCTATAATTGCATCAGACTAAACCCTAACTTTTTTAATGAAGCTTGTACGTTTTAATTTAATTTTTTAATTTAATGTCCTTTCTAATTTAATTTTTATATTCAAAGTTGGCAATCCATTGAAGTTTGTCTTTACTAATATAATTTAGTTTGTCCTTACTAATTTAAATTAGTCCGTCCTTACTAATTTAATTCTTAAATTCAAAATTGACAATAATTCTATAATTGCATCAAACTAACCCCTAATATTTTCAATGAAGTTTGTCCTTTCTAATTTAATTCTTAAATTCTATGTCCTTTCTAATTTAATTTTTAAATTCAAAATTGACAATCCAATGAAGTTTTGTCCTTACTAATTTAATTCCTAAACTCAAAGTTGACAAATCCAATGATTTGATCAATATGAAGAATATATAAACAATACAATTCTATAATTGCATCAAACTAACTCCTAGCATTTCTTATTTAATTACAAATCTAATTGCCAATAATTTGATCAATATGAAGAACATTTAACATAAATTGTGCTATATAAAATACTTGAATTTACCATTTTCCTTTATATAAAAAATATAAACCCTTATATAAAAAGATGAACTTAATTTCTAAACTCAAAGTTAGCAAATCCAATGATTTAATCAATATGAAGAACATTAAACAACATGAGCTGTGCTGTGCCATATAAAGTACTTGAATTTGCCATCTTCCCTTATATAAAAAGATGAGGTCAACTTCGGTACTCTTTCCTAGAGGTGAGCATATTTATATTAAGAGATTATACCTCTTTGCAAGGTTTCACTTATTCGAGAGAACATATTTGTATCAAGAGATGATCCTTCCTTAGAGGGTGTCTCCTATACAAGAGCATATCAGTATCAAGAGATAATCCAAGCTTTATACTGGAGGAACACAATCAATTTTCATTGACATAAAAATAATTGAACTGGCATACAAACAATTAATGAATTGAAACAAATAAATGAGAATAAATTATTCCCATCATTTTGTTAAATAAGAATAGCCCTAACTACTAAAGTCGCAAAAAGAGAATTATATTTCAGGGAAACAAGATCCACATATAGACTGTTGACCAAAAAGTAATGGCCAAGGCTGCTAGGACATATGTCCAAAAGAAAATCACCGAGCACTCTTGCTCCCCCACATTGAATAATTGGGTCATTGTTCCTGCATCCACAAAACATTACACCCTTCAGCGATTAAAACAACATTTATGACCATGCCATCCCCTTTGTTAAGAACATCCAAATTCTCTAGAATTCCAATGTCAAATGAAATTACGAATAACTTTCAGTGGAAACATCGTTTATGATCACCATTCTACAATAGGTGCCTTAAAAATTTGTACTACATGCTGCACTTGGGAGGTGATGATACTAACCAATATTCAAAGCAGGTGGAACAGTGAACTGAAGCATCATTACAAAGTGATACAATGGGTCTTGAGGCAATGCTCCAAGATAGGATGCTCCTTTAATTATGAATATTCCAATCACTGGCAGCAGTATAAATTTCACACAAATAATTGATATAACAATTATAGGTCTTAGACTTGAAGACCTTAAACCTGCAAAGAGAAATCACAGGTCATATTACAGTTCGCTTGGGAATAAGAGGGAATAGAAAAGGCATTTAAAATGGCACTTTCTTATGACAGAAATGGAGTCCAAAGGGGAAAGCAATATCTTTAAGACGTTTATTAAATACCTTTGACTAAATTTCCTCCAAGTACAAGGATGATGGATGGAATGGCACCATCTCTGCACCAAAATACAAAGAGAGTAACAAATAAAGTGATCTATCAACAGAAATTTCACTGAAAAATTGAATGGTGCTGGCAATAGAGTGAGAAAACCTGAAAGAAATTATTTTAGGAAAGATTGGTTTGATTTTTCTGATGGCATATTTTTCTCATAACCTAACCTATCATAGACAGCATTGTACTGCTTCATGACTTCTAAAATAAGATTCAGTATTTAATTGCATAAGATGGAGCAGAAGAAGTTGATATTAGAGATGCATACCCCACTAAAGAAATGGAGTCTTGAATCACTCGAAGAGGAGAGGAATCACTGACAATTAAAGCCTTTACTTGCGGGATTGCTCCAACAATAAATCCTGCAATCTACATCAAAAAATTAATTATTAGACTCAGATCTTTTACAACTTGAATATTGAAAACAAATTTCATTTGAAACATAGATGTGAACATTCCCCATTAGACCCAATACGCTTAACGGCAATTGTAATGATTATAATGAGGATCGTTTACTTGATCAAGTCATTAAAGCAGAAGACTGCCATTGACTGTCATATTTCAAAAATGTAAGGGATACAATGAAGAAATATAGTCCTGCTTAGAAGTGCGTAGAGCTCTACAGAGGTTGATGTTCCAGGTGTCTGTGCCTAATATTTGACGCCTGTTGCTGAATCTAAAAACATTTGACCTGGCCATTATACAGACTTGAGAGTGCCTAACCATTCTAGTAACACCATTCCAATCCCTCAATGGCACAATAAGATTACTCAATGTGTAAATCACACAATATATTAGAAAATCAAGAAAAATTTTCTTTCATCAGAAGTTAGATCAAATCTACCGGAAATATGACACGGGACAAGGATTATTATTGATACAAGTCTAAGGTAGACAAATAAATGTAAGAGGAGCAGAGAATTAAAGGTTACTGACAATTTCTGTAAGAGATAAATATATCCTATAACTCATGATAAAAGAAGGGCAATTTCCAAACAGTTTCATTTTATTATTTTGTAGAAAATATATGTTCCGTATGCTTCAGCCAGTAATAAAATTTATCTGGATGGGTATTTCAACTACATACCACACCAACAGTCGGAGGTGCTTTCAACTCCTCGAGAATTAGTTGTCTAGTTTCCTTTGTGTACCGTAGGACTTTTCCAAACAAGGCATGGAAACAGCTTGACTTCTCAGTAGAGGAAAGCAATACCACCTGAGAAAAAAAACCATTATCTTTAGTACATCCCCTCATAATATACTTGAGACATAAATCACATAATACTCAAAACGCATACAGATTCATTCCATGTCAATAGCAGAACATAGCAGATTCGTATAATATCATCAGGAGGACATATAGCAGTAATGACAGAACTTATATAGATGTATTTTACAGATCCAAAATCTGAAACATAGATGAGCAGATGATGATTGATGAAGTACAGAATGAAAGCGAAATGATTCTGAGGGGGCTACCTCCCAAAAGCATTCGACTAAGAACAGAACACACAACTTGATGCCTAACAATTGAAATAGAAATTAAAAAATCTACAAACTACTATATGACTTAGTCAAAGGTTATGCACACCACATGTCCGCTGCTCCATAACCCAACAAAACAGAATGGCATATGAAAGATGATGAGCGTATATTTGGTCCAGATTGTAAGAATTTCTAGGGCTCATAGGTTAATGCTGCAAAGACTTCAATACTAAGGCGTGGACTATGGTTGTTAAATGCTTTCTTGGCATTAAATGTTTTGGTTTTTGATAGTTTCTATGATGTCACTATGGGCACAAAAACTGAACCACAAGAAAATAAAAAGAAACCACAGTGGTTCAACAAAGTAGATGAAGTACACGGGCAACTTGGAATGTCTATCTATGTGGATCTGAAATTTCATCTGCATGGAAGAAATTTTTAGATCTATTTGGCAATATCATCCGTGCACGCCAGCTGAGAGAGCGGGAGGGAGGGAGGAAGAGAGGGCGGGGGAGATATCAAGAACTTGCCATAAGATCATTTCCAAAGGAAAGATTGAGTCGATAATCAAATTAATATTAACAGATTCATAAAGGAAGATTTGCAGAGCTTAAGTCAATAGTTGAAGGATATGCCAGACTTGCAAAGTACTCTTCAGCCAGGAAAAGTCTCAAGGGAGAAAGAGAAATAAGTACTTTGTCTTTACATATCACTGTTTTCACCAATTTTGGATTGTGTTTTATTCAAGCATTTGCAGGGTAGCTCCCTGGTTGGGGTAGTCAAATTGTGTGTTATTGTCAGAGCATATAAAATAGTCGGGGCTATCAGATATTAGATTATAGTAACTGAGGTTTTATAACAGTAGTTCTTAGAATCTTAATAAAAGCTTTTGATGACTTTCTCATTACAATAGCTATTTTTGTTTAGGTATAGCTTGACAGACCTCTTACTGTATATCCTATCATTTAATTGGATTCAGCCTATGTAATAAACTTCCTTTTTTGAACTATCAAAGAATTTTGAATATAATATAATACTTCAAAACCATAACGTTAAAGGATTCAGATTGTCCATTCCAACCTCTTGATTGAAATCTTTGGGAAGTGATAAAACCCTGATCATGCTGCATCCACTCTGCGGACGAGGAAGGTGATTTCCACCAGAATTCGGTTCCTCTGGATCTATTTGGGCTGTCTGCAGAAGATTAGATTTTTCTCCTGCATTCAAATAATCAATATTTGGAATCTTCTCCTCACTTCCAGATTCAAGTTTGTTTTCTTCAAGAATATGACTTGCTGATCGGACAAGACTGTAGGCATAAGTCCATATGAAGATACTGCCAAGCTAGAAATCCAAACAGGGTATAATAGAAATGTATCAGAAAAGATATATACATTTTCTATATGGAACTTAAATTCAAATAATGCAATTCATTTTACCCTGAAAGGAACAACTCTGAGTGAACTATCAAAGCAAAAAATAAAACATCCAATGTATTGTTCTCGTTGAATTAGCATAAGAAGTGATATAAAGTTATGGAAAGCATGCACATTCATTTTCGGAGTAGTATGCTAAGGGAATAAATCTCTTGTTAGAATCATACCGCCATAGAGAATGCTGCATATGCTGTTCCATATACTTTGCAAACACTAGGTTCTCCAAAGGGGCTTCCTTGTTCTTGACACATTGCAGGAATAACAATGATAAGCAAACTACCCAGGTTTCCTGCATGTAATAAGACATCAAAAATGTTACAGAGGGGGTAGTTTTGCCTACTCCAACAATTAAAGCTGTGATTTTTAACCCCCCAAGAAAAAACAGTTCCATCCTTCAAGTTAAATTTCAACTAGAATTGATCTAGGATTGAGTTAGAATGGGTTAAAAACTGAGGTATTTTCTACTTCACAGATGGATGTGTACATTACAAGATGCATTTGACATGAGAATATCAGCTGGAATTGATAAGCCTGACTTGGCCTTGTTCTTAACCTTCTCATCCGCAGATTCAGTTTTTGGGCTAAGATTGCTCAATTGTAAAGAAAAGTAATTTTGAGATTCAATTATTATACAAAATGTGTCAATTTTCAGAGAGGAAAGAATAAACTGTTCGTCATTTAATTGAAATATGAATTGAGCATCACTTACCTGCACAACAGTTTGCAACAATTATGCCCTTTAAATGTTCTGGAGGCTTGGTTATTTTCACAATAATCCACCCAAGGGTAGCTCCAAACAGAAATGTAAGAAAAATGTTGAATGGCATGTACCACCTGAAAAGGAAAGAGTATAGCTAAAGCTTTAAAAACAGAGGCGGTACAAGATAATGGGTAAATCATCATTTAGTTGATAATATGAACTTAAAAATCTTATTTACTTCAGGATAAGACAATTCTTACTTTTTCAGCAGTGGCAGCCATCAGAATAACAATATGTACAAGGTTTTGCAAGATTACAATTTTTTGTAATAGGGGAGTCATGAGATCATTAATACCTTCTCTATGAGTAGAATTTCTTTGTGAATTGTAGGAAGTAAATTTATTTCCAATCTGGACTCTAGTTGTTATTGCATTCTCTACCCCTACAAAGACCCTATAGTTCAATTACTTCTGCAACTAACATGTTTGTTGGGCACAGATAAATCTGCATTGTTACTGATAAGCACATCTTCCATCTTAGGGGTTTCCTAGTTCTATGAATAAAGAAAGCCTATGAGATGCCCTCTTATGAAATATAAGGTATTTATCCAGAATTTAAAGCATTTACTATTCTACATTTAAAACACACTGTTCTTATCCAACATTTAAATTAGTCTGACAACTAGGAGATAAAAACATCTTAATATTCTAGCCTTGTTATCCTGCACGCAAGAATATTAATCCAATTAGTGATCAACGATTACAAGTTCTTCTCTATAAAGGGATCATATGATAATAACATATATGCTACTCAGGAAGGTGCAGACTAAATAACTCTTTGTTGATCTGAAATACAACTTTCACATCCCATTTTAGCCAGAATGTCCTCTTATTTCTATAGTTACCACAGTGGCTTTTCCAGATGCTCATACTGATCAAACTGCAAATACTGATACTATTTGAGAATTTAATATATTTTCCAAGAAAACCATAGCTCGTCAATGACTATTAAGATCTTTAACAATGGTTCTTCATATCCTCCAGTTTTTTATTTACTGCTAACTTATCTGATATAAAACCTTTACTAATATTACTACTTCAATTATGATACAGTCATGATCTCATTGACAAAGAAGGTTTTATAATCTCAAAAACACCTAATTCTAAAATAGACCCTCCTTGCAATCAGTGCGACTTAAGTTGAAAATATCACATACCAGGAAATAAGATCCTCAAATGTTACTGACTGTGCCAAGCTTGCAAACATAAGAGCTGGTGTGAATACAGTAAATACGACCTGTTAAGTGACAGCCATACAAAAGAACACAATTGAAGATGTAAGTAAAAAAATCTCCCGTGGGTTACCACTATGGTCATGAACTATTATAATTATTCTGTTCAATTCTTCTGTTCATCCTCCCCGATTGTTCTTTTTATTAGCATAACTTTCCAGCACAAATAACATCCCCTCTCCCTCTTTCTGTCACAATATTATTCTCTTTTGCGATCTATTATGCCAACCAGTCAAATTTACTGAAGAAATCAAGCATTTTCAATAGAGCATGTAACCAATCATAGCAGTTCATTTTTCTATTCAGCCATGCAGGCTTAGCTTAGAAACAATTAAAAACTTTATTTGGTAATTACAAGCTTACATTGCATAGGAGAATGCTTAAAACTTAAAAGCAAGCAAGATCAAGATGGACACAGACAGGTGAATAGAAGTAACTTTCATGGATCCTTGCCTCAATCAGAGGTTTTCTGAGTGGTCCTTACAGATCAAGGGATCAGCTACCTATATTGTTTAGCATGGGGAATCTCTGATTGAAATGGGTATCTGTTTTATGCTGCATCTGGAGAAAGAACAAATGTCTACAAGGTGGGGACTACAGGAATGTGGCAACTTGATTGAAAAATGAGCTGTGACTGAAATGACAGAAACCAAAGAAATAGCTAACAGTGGGTGCACATGGACAGGAGGAACTAATAGATAAAATTTAAGCCGGCTCTTATGAAGAGAAGTATTATCAATTGGCAGTAATACATTAAATTTGCAACAAATAATTCCATCTTAATGTCTGTTATACTTATAGCATATAGGAATCTTGGAGACATAAAAGTAGGTAGTTCATTACCTTATTTAGATGCTTCCGAGCATCTTCAGTCAGCACATTCGCATATTTAGTTGACAGGAAAGCACCTAAACCGCTTATTAAAAGAACCTTAACAACAGGCATGCATGCCACAAGTAAAAGGTCCCAGAATGCCATCCTGCCTTCTTAACTTCCTCCCGATTTCAATCGATAATTTATGCGGCAGTTAGAACCAGTGCCTTTCTATTCTTGGAACTGTGATTTCACATATGAATGAGTTCGTATGCCAACCTTTTCCGAGCAGGTTAGGGCTCCCAAGGCTAAGAAACCTTCTGAGAATCAATACAGGAGCAGGAAAAACAAAGCACAAGGACAGAATTACATGTTAGCTTAGATACAGACAAAAACCCACGTGAATCTAAAGGAGAATTTGTATTAACATTGACAAATGACAAAAGTAGCTTAATAAAACTCATGCGTACAGCAAATTACCATAGCAAGTCAGAAGGGCTAAAGAGTATTCTAGCTAGCAACCACAAATAAAGCATTTAAAACTATAACTACTAATACTAAGCAAAAGAACCCATCACCAAGGGGCGATCCTAAATGGGTGGCATGTAGGGATTTACAAACCCGGAATTCCTATAATCGAATACAAAAACCCTATAATACAAAACAGACCTGTGAAAGGAAGCAGCTTGCCAAAAGAAATCATTTATAGGGCCAACAAAGTCAGGATCATCAGAAGGGCCAGAATTTTTATCAATCACCTCCACCATGGTCAAGTTCAACACAATCAAAAAACTAAACAAATAAATTTCTAAATTCTAATCATGATAAGTAACAGAGTGGTTACAAATCCTAGTTCTTATAATTAAACACCAACAAAATTCATGATTAACATTGAACCGAATCGATGTTTTGCAAATTTCCCTTCAGTTTCATGAATTGCCCTAACAATTATGCATTCCCAAATTCCGATCAAGGCCACTTGTCGAAGTCAAAATCCACAAAGAGCATAAAAGACTCCTAGCCTAGCAGGGTTGATGCCATTTTTGATTTTAAACTGCTGAGATTCATAAACCAAATGCTAACCCACACTTATTAGGAACCCAGAGTTCATAGTTTGGGCGTGGAGAAATCCTCAGACAGAGAATTCACACCAGTCACTCAAGGCAGATGATCTGAATGACTGGGAAATTACAGCTAACCACAGTAGGAATCACACAGCACTGGGAAAGATAACAACCCAGTAGGAATTACACCTGATCACAGCAGGAATCACCCCAGCCCTGAGAATGATAAGCCTACTAGTCTCTTAAAAGATAACAACCCAGTAGAAATTACACCTGATCACAATGGTAATCACCCACCCTTGCAAATGATAAAAGACTAATAATTTCTCATCTTTGGATGCAAACCCCAATAAGAATTACACATAATGCCAGTAGCAATCGCCCTAGCTGTTCAAATGATAAAAGCCCAATTGTCTCTCACCTTTGCGTGAAAGCCCCAGTAGTAATTACACTTAATTACAGTAGAAATCACTCCATCCCTGTAAATGATAAAAGCCTACTAATCTATCAACTTTAAGTGCGAGCCCCACTAGGCAGTAGACATTATGTTAAATCACAGTAAGAATCACCCCAGCCCTGCAAATTATAAAATCCGAATAGTCTATCACCTTTCAGTGAGAGCCCCAAATTGTCCCAGCCCTGCAAATGAGAAAATCCCAATAGTCTATCACCTTTGGGTGCAGGCCCCAATAGTAATTATATTTAATCACAGTAGGAATCACCCCAGCCTAGCAAAAAAAAAAATGCCCATTAGTCTCTCCGGAATCACCCCAACCTAAATAAATGATAAATGCCCTATAGTCTCTCGTGCTAGACCCAATAATAATTACAGCTAATCACAGTAGAATCACCCCAACGTTACAAATGATAAAAGACCAAGGGTTTATTACCTCTGGCGCTGGGTGCAAGCACCAATAAAAATTACACCTAATCACAGTAGGAACCACTGGACCTGAAAATGATAAAACCCAATTATTTTTCACCTTTAAGTACGAGCCAAACCCAGCTTGATGCTCCTCACCCATTCTCTCAAGCTAAAGTTATTAATAGTTCTCCATTTCCCTCCTTTCCCTGCTAGCATGGGCCTTCTCCACCCCAGCTTGATGCTCCTCACCCATTCTCTCAAGCTAAATTATTAATAGGTCTCCATTTCCCTCCTTCCCTGCTAGCATGGGCTTCTCCACCCAGCTGGAAGCACTCAACAAAAAGGGAACTTGGGCCTTTACTTTTCCATGAAGCCTGGGGCTCTACGAAAATTCCATTTCCCCTTTATGTAGCTGCAAAACTTACAAGATCTCCGACAGCTAAAAGTGACATTATAGAAAAAAGAAAAGGCAAAAGTAGGAGGTTGTCTAAAATAAGGGTATAATTGAAGGAGAGTTAAAATGAGAAAAAAACCCACTTTATTTTCTTTCCTAAGAAGAAGCTAACCCAGAGTTGGCCGCAACATTACAGCAGAAGACAAATTTTCATAAAAAATGAAAAATCAAATTTCTATATTAGAACACTAAAATGTATTATCAAGCATATGTACATGTGTCTGTGTGTATATAAACTTGTGTTTGCTTGTGGTCCACGAGCAACATGTGTATTCAGACACATAGTTATTAAAGTCTGAATATAAGCCTGAAACTGAACTCAAATAAACAGGCACATGTATATACACTGTATATATATATACACCACGCTTTGGAACTCAAATCTACTGGAGTAAATAGAAAGTACTATACCCAATTAGTAGCGATGCAAATTGGTATTTAGAATATATTAAATTTTATATTTAACCCTTCTAAAATCATTCTTTTGGGCATCTAAAACATGTTCAATTCCTCGAAGCCCACAATCAAATTTCTAAATTCTCTAAAGGTATGTTTATAAACACCGACTTTCAAGAAATTTATGGACTAGTTTTTAATATGCTTAAATGAAAGGCCATAAGTGCAATAGAAGAACAAAACCTGCAGTGCAAAGAGGAAACCTGAAAATCAGGAAAATTGGGTATTCCAAGAATTGGTTGTGTGAAAAATACAGTGTGATAGAAAGGCATCATTATATAATGGTGGAGGAGCTAGATTTAAGTCCATCATTATCTTCGGACAAAGCAAAATTCAAGTTGAATATGTACTCTATAATAATAGATTATGGGTTTAAATTGCGACAGCTCAGAATTTCTTCAACATTCATACATGTCGCTATTTAATCGAGTTGTCAGGCTGCATGTGATGATTATCAATTCCGAAACAAATTTCTACGGAGTTCAACCGATTAAAAATTTTCAATTTACCAATGAAATTAATCGGTCTGTAAATTGCCGTACACGATTCCTCGAGAATGCAAAATATGAAAATGATGCCCATCACCTAAAGAAGGGGGACGTATCTCAATTTATGAATAGGAATTGAAGTATGAAGATCTGTGGTGTTCTTCGGTGAACAAATTTCAATTCCACGGTGAAAAGTTTTGCTCTGAACATTTACTTTTCAATTAAAAAAGAACATAACATAATGTGTGGGGTTCATGTTTAAATACTAATAATAGTGAGTAGTCAACACGGTTCCATTAAAAGTAGATTTCAAATAAGAACGTGTTTTAAAAAAAATAAAAATTAATGTTTGGGATTTTCTTTTACAATTTATAATTGTTGATTAGAATAGTCAAAATAAATTTAAAGTTGGAAGAACTTAAAGTAAATTAAAGATATATTTCATTAAATGCTAAATAAATTATTGTCTTTCTTATTTTCAAGTAGTAAGTATTAATAAAAATAATAATTTAAAAAATTATTTTCATTGTATAAAATTATTATATGTGATATTAAAATTTTTATGTTTTTACAATTCATAATATACGTATAAATATTTTGGAAAAAATTGAGATATAATTTTTAATTTACAAGTTTTATCACATATTTTTTTATAAAAATAACATGTACATGTCATAATTAAATGACACATCTACTTTTTAAAAATAATATTCAATTTTAATATATATAATTATAATTTAACATTTTAATTTATTTCATTTAATATGTAAAGTATTTTAAAAAAAAAAAAAAAAAACATCAATATTTCTTAAAAAACTATTTAAGTCTATCATTATTCTTTTATTATTCTTTTATCATATTTAACTTTGAAAAGCCTCTTTTACATCCATCACTATTTGCTAAAATAATAATAAAAGCTTATCACAGTTATGTTAAACATGGAAATCTTTTAGAATATTAAAAACTTATATAATTGGATAGATGTCTCTCTAAATTAACAGATATAACTTATCTATTTTAGGACAACATAACAAGGAATTTGTATTGTATAGGGCTTTTTGCAAGTTGAATGATTAATGCTAATTTAATGTTATATATAATTAATATAAAATAAAGTTTTAGATTTTTTGAATTAATTGAAACAATAAAAAAAAAACGCTAACAATTCAAAATAAATTATATAAAAAGGAATGTTAGAATTAATTTAGAAACTTCCTACATAACTTCACTTTGAAACAATTAAAAGCAAGAAAGGAAACACACTATTCTTTGTTGGAAATGAAATAAGTAATTAAATCATAAACTAATTTAAATTATAATATAAAAATAGAATAAACTTACATAACCAAATAAAACTATAATAATGGATGGAAATTCTACACACTGAGCCCTTTTTCAATTGGATTGATGTATGAATTTTTTCTTTTAATTAAAATGATTTTAATAAAATAATTGCTACGGATTAACAAAAATGAATGCATATCAATAAAAAAATTGCTACATATCGATCTGATACTTGATACTTGACTGAATTCTTGATTATTATTAATCAAGTGACTCATCGTAAAGTCTACATTTCTATTTTAAATAGATGAGAGGAAAATAATTATTTCCAAACCTATCACTATGTTGGTTAACAACAATCTTTATTGAAAATGGAAATAACATATTACAAATAGAAGAAATAGTTAAAATTGTCCTTAAATTATTAAAGAGGTTGTTTACATGATTCATTCTAATGATAATGAAGGAGAAACAAGTAACACTCAAGGTATCTTCCAACTACCAACCATCACTCAATTTCCTCTTTTACCAATAACAATTAACTCAACAACTCCCTTTAGAATCATCCCAACACAACTCGTAACAACAATAATGAATAATTTTCAACAAGTATAAGAGTAGTTATAGCAGTGACTACATGTAACTATGATCAGTGGCTACAAACTGGGTAAAAGTGCATAGTGATGTCAACATGGGTAGCTCAATGGCTACCAACAACATTCACTTTGTGGTTATGGATGTGAAATAGTCTATAGGGAATTAGAGGGAAAAAAAAGATCTTGCATTCTTATTATAAACCATATACAATATAATAATAACAATAATAAAATATACCAATATAAAATAACATAAATAATACTAATTTATTTAGAAACTATAATCTTTAAAAGTCATTAGAAAAAATATATGCAACATGTACAATTTATTATTATGAACAAGAGCATAGATTAAACATTACAATAAGTTCATAAGTTAACACAATGGAAGAGGTTTAAGTCTAATAGTTTATTGGATGAATGCCATTTTTAGACCTCATCATTACACCAACTTAATTAATCCTATTGCCATGTGCAATACCAATAGATTCTTTTAAGAGTACAATGAGATATGTAAAAAGCATAAATATTCCTAAAGTAACAAGGTTCAATTTCACCATCATCCAGTTAATCAAGATAACACATAGTCTCTTCAATCTTCTTCCACTTAGTGTCCTCGATCGATAATATCAATTGAGTGTTGTCTGTCTAATTAGAGGTGGGGAATCAAAACACATGGATAAATGGAATCTTGGGCCATTCCAATGAATACAATGTCTTCTCATTCTATTTGCATACAATGTGGTTCTCATGGTTGAGACTCTGAAGTTATATATGGAGAAGGGCTAGTTATTTTATAGAAGTGGATTGAGCTCCCTCCATCTACTCCCACATCCTACAAAAGCTTCCAAGCTATTTATATTAGACAAAAATACATAGTAAGAAAGAACCTCAAATTGTTGTCTCTTAATCCTAAAGTATATAAGTTCATCCTTAATCAAATCTTTCAAGTCATCAATGACTTACTTAGGTCTCTCATTCTCTACTCTAATTACTAATTGGGCAAACATTTCTTCCTCTTGATTTGTCAACATTTCTTACCTTCTTCTAACTTCATTGTGTAGGTAGGAAGAGAAGGCTCTTAGCATAACATCCCCAAAAATGGGTTTGAATTCCATTTATTTCCATGGATAACAATATAATCATGCCAGTAAAATTCACTAAGCAAGTCATTTTTAGACTGAAATGGAGAAAAAGACATCACAAAAAGGATGAGAAGTAATTGTCGATTCAGTCAAACCATATGCTACATACCAAGTTTGAATTAGAAAAAATGCCCCTTCATAAAGAGGTAATAAACCCTTGTAGGTGGATTTTAGGGTATAATCAAGGTAATGGGGAACAAAAGTGGGGTCTTAAAGTGTCATTTTTTTCTAAAAATGAAAATGCTTGAACTTGGAGAGACTTTCAAAGACACTTGGATAAATAATTTTATAATAACGCAAGAAGATGAGTTGTGGTATTTTAAATGTAGTTTATAATTTTTTTTCAATACATATATGGGAAAAATATATAAAATTATGCATTTCTAGCAATGACATAGTACTTTTTAATGAAAAATTAATTAGACTATTTTGTATGAACACACTTTTTTGGAATAAAAAATGAATTTGAGTATGAAATTTCATATATGGATAGAGCAAATGTCAAATATTTTTTCTTAAAATGTGTTGTGTGTGTGTGTGTTTTAAATAATTTTACAAGTCAATAAAGTTGTAAAATTGAAATTACAAGTGTATAAATATAACGTTTTGACCTTGGCTTCATGAAAATCATTTTTCTAAAAGCATGGCTAACGATGTGTAGATTGTTGATACATAAGTTCTATAAAAAAATTATTAACGATGAAAAAGTTGTTAAACTATTTGTAATGATATATGCATGAACCATAACAAGGTATGTTAAGTAGAAATTAAGAAATATATATATATATATATATATATATATATATATATATATATATATATATATATATATATAAGTTTGTAGGTAGGAGAACGTAGTTTCTTTATATATATATATATATATATATATATATATATATATATATATATATATAAATAAATAAAATTACTTACTCAAATGTGTTTGTAAAAATAGAAAAAAATACATAAATTTAGTAAAAGTTATGTTGGTTGATCTATGACAAGGTTTTAGAGTAAGTTCGGATCCCCCAAGCCTAAGACCAACCCAATTTTGGAGGTAAACTCAAAAATTTCAAATTAATATATTTAAATAGGGCGTATATCCTTTTTAAATGGCATACACCCATCTATAAAGGGTGTGCACCCTATTTAGAATTGAAAATCTTTGTTTAATGCATTTTTTTGTTTCAAACTACTACTCCAAAGGGTGTATGTGCTACTTAAAAGAGTAGGCATCTTTGTAGTCCATAAAAAATTCTATACAAACTCTTTTGTCCACAAATTTTACTCTATTAGTTCCCATTTTGCAAACTTTGTATTGGTTTTTACAGTTGTCAGTATATAAATTCTTCATTTACTTTGTCTCAATCAGTATAAAATGATCAATTTTTGTTCAATTTTATCTTACTTAGACTTAAAAATGTAAACATAGATCATGCGGTCATGCAGTCATTGTAAAAGACTAATTAAGGAGATAAAAAATGAATAAATTGAAGTCATGAGAAAAAAATAAAATAAAAACAAAAATAGATATGAGAATTCCAAACAATGTGAAGGTACTTCTAACACATAAATTAATTTTTTATTTAAAAATAACATGCCCAATTCCATGGAATTTAGTTTAAATTATTCTTAGAATGAGATAAGAGGTAATCAATTCCTGATGAATGATGAAACAAAATATGTAGAACATGTAACTAATGAATTTGTATCAAGTGATAAAACACACAAAGACATACAATATAATGAAACATCCATCCATAATGAATTTTTAAGGATGATGATAATGAACATCATGTAATGACCCCAATTCATCTCTTTCCTAATGAAGAGGAATTTATTTCACCTGTAAATTCTAATGTTAACAACTACTTGAATATCCATTCTATGGTAGAAGTGCTAACACCATTCAATCTAAGAAATAATGTAGTTCCTGCACCCACACCTCTAAGGATAATCTAGCAAACACCAATGTATTTTATTAAAATATATGAGAATATATAAGAACCTATGGAAGGTAAAATGTCAACAACAATAGTTAAATGTCATGCTCAAATTGTATTGGACTATGCATTTGAGAAGAAAACCCATACAAAACAATGTCAATTATTTGTTCAATTGATGATAATACAAAAAAATTGCCTTGTGATGCATAATTTAGGGTTTAAGAACAATCAATCTATAGGGAAACAATAATGCAATAGTAAAGAATCTAAGTAATGAATTTAATGCAATAAGTAATAAAACTAAAAAAAAAACATAGTAATGTGGTAAGACGAGTAATAACATAATCTATAGTGAGTAAGTCAACATCTAGAGGTTGATTTCTTAGTCAAACAAGTACAACCCTGAAATTGAATAAAAAAATTATAATTAACATTGTAAAAAGAAGAGTAAGATTTGATGACCCTTATGTATAGATTATTGGGCATTTAGTAGTAGACTCCCACAAGGTATTATTTGAAGGAAGAAGACATTTGATAGAAATTATTTTGCATGACAACACAAGGATCTCACCTAATATAAAAGATGTTAAAATAAGAAAAAGTTAAAAAAACCATGAGCAACATGTAAACAATTCTTGGACATAACCCAAATAAACTTTTATAAGAAGTTTATTGAAAAAAATTAATAGGAATTGATAATTAGCCAAAGTTCATTAGAGATGTGCAAGTTTTTCTATGTTAAAATCAACTAAACATACCACATGTGATTGTAGAATCCATGTTGAATTTTATATGCATTTTGATTTTTCATCATATAAATTTTAGTTTACATATTGACGAGATTATGCAGAAATGTATGGTGGTTTCTCCACCTAAAAAGTCAAGAGACTTAATCCCAAGTCTTTTATGTCAAAGACCAAAGGGACAATTTTTTTTACCAAAGAATATTTAGATGAAATATGTAACACTTGTAGTGATTTGTCATATTTGATCAACTGTATACACAATGAAATTTCACAATAATTTTGGAAAGTAACTAGTTAATTTTAAGAAGTACAAATATTTAAAGTATGCATTAAAAGATAAAAAATAGTCAACAAGATGTGAGTTGGTTGCAACTTAAGTGTATGGATATGATTTCATGTTTGAATTTAAGAAGAATATTATCTACCAATATGCAAGACACACACAAAGTAAAATGGTTAGATAATCAATTCAAATTTTACAAGGATAAATTCTTAGTTGGGACCATTGTTTCAGTTATGGACTTTGATAAAAAGTACAAACTACAACCAAAAAATGAGATTCAATCTCAGTATTATAATTCAATTCAAGTTAGAATTCTCATGCATATTACACTCATTCACACACCTAATAACATAGAGTACAATATAAATATTTTGAGGGAGTACCACTTTTACATGGGAAATGATAAATCACATTCTCTAGAGTTTTTCCAAGGTTGTTATGAGAAATTTTAAAAATATAAAAATATGAATGTAAGATAAATCATGTTCAAATACACACTACATTTGGTAAGATAACTGGGCAGGATAGTTTAAGAATTCTTGAATGTTTTTTGGTTAAGTATGATTTATAAGAAGAGTGGTATAACATTTTTCAAGTTTATTTGAGGTTGGGATTGGAAAAGGGTAACAATGGTGCAGTTGCATGTTTAAAAAGAGCCATTAAAAAAGAGTATGGGAAGCACAAGGATAGTGTTGATTTGATTGATACTACAAGTATTGTGGCTTATTGTAATGAAATAATTTCTCATGGAATAAATAAATATTATTATGCGCGAATATTCTTTTAGTTAATGGAGGAATAAAATAAGGCAATGCATGAATGTTTTAGTACAATACTTAGATCAAGTGATTTAAAGTCAATTCAAAGCTCAAATTCTAATTCATGGACTATTTATACTAAGGATATGGCATGCTTTTGTTTAGGATATATGGGATTTGATTTGAATGTGAGTCAAACGAATGGGTTGATGAATGTTATTATAGACCCATAATGCCTATGAAGACCAACCATTCATTCCAACCACTAGTGGATCATGAAATTACATCAAAAATTAACTTTAACCACATCTCAGATCTTGTGTAACCAGGTATAATTTATTTTTAATGTAAATGTAGCCTTGAACATTAGTGATATTTTTTTTCCCATTGTGTCCTTAAAAATTGATTACAATTAAAATGCAGGGAAAGTTTTCATAGTAGTATCACCTAAGGACAGTGATAAGGGAAGAGACTATTACTTGTCTCATTGTGTAAGAGGCAAAAAATAATTAACCACAATTGTCACAGATGGAGAATACCTAGTTTATCCCATCAGAGTTATGGTGGTTACAGGAACCTGGATTTGTACATAGTTTCATAAAAAATTAAAGTGATGTTATTTTATGAATTTGAAATGAAGAGAGTGATACTTCATTATTCAAAAAATTGTATCACTATAAAATATTCAATTGATCAAATTCCATGGAATCCTCACAATCATTTTTTGTGGAAAGTTTGTGAATCTAAACATAAAGTGGTTATTGAAACACTTTAAAAATGTTGATATTGAAGGTTCATTGAATTTAATCAGTAAGGTTAGTATTCAACACAAGTTACATTTTTAAATAATTAAGTTACCTTATTTGATTTAGTGTATTTTAATTTGTCATCATGTATTTATTTTTAATTAAAATCATTACTCACACATTTAATGTAGGTTAGTAGTACTAGATGAGCTTCCACCTTCATGTGGTTGGTGCCATGAATATACAATATTATCTTATTGAAACAAATAAAAACATAAAAAATAATACATGGATTTGTAGGACCTTATGGTTCATCTCCACCCTCATAGTTTGCATGCAATTACTATGAAAAGTTTGTTTTATTTTTTTTAGGGATACATTTGGGAACTTATAATTTTAAAATATAGACCTAAATGGAGGAAAAAATGAAGGATGTTGTTTCATATCTATTCCCCTTCAAATGTGTCTGCAAAGACGGTTTGTCAGTTGGGCATGCGAGTCAATAGTTACATGTTCTACTGACCAACTTTTACTCCCTAACGTGATATTTAGAGATGAGATCGAACGTGTCATCATTGATTCCTCATAATGAGTGTAAATTAATATTTTATTGGGTGATCATATTACTCACTTTTGAAATCATAGGAGCTAAGGGTTCATCTATACCCATCAAAATTCACTGACAACCATTGTGCAAAGTTTGTTCTATTTTTTCCCTTTAGAACATGAAGATTCTCTTAAAGGATGCATATAAAACCCTATCAGTTTAAAATTTGGGCCCAAAATTATATTATATAAATGACACATCTATTTTTATATTCCCATATAAACATTTTCCCAAAGATGGTTCGTCGATTGGGTGAGAGAGTCAAAAGTTATGCATTCTACTAATCAACTTTTGGTCTGTAAAGAAAGTTTTGGCTACTAGAGAAAATGTGTTGCCATTTATTAATCATATCAAGTGGTATATAATAATTTATTAGATTATCATATTAATTTTCAATACAATTGTAGTAGCTAACGATTTATCTCTATCCATCATGGTTCACCTGCCACACCTATACAAAGTTTGTTCTATTTTTCCCTTAAGAACATGAAGATTCTCTTCAGGGATGCATCTAGTATCCTGTAATTTTTTAATATGTGAATTTATGGAGAGTGAATAAAGTCATTTATAACATCTATATTCACATCTAAATGTGTCCACAAATATGATTCATCAATCAGGTGAGGAAGTTAACATTTGTGCATTCTACTAACGAACTTTTATTCCCTAAAGTGAGATTTTACTATGAGATAAAATGTGTTATAATTTACTTATCATTAAAAGTGGAAAATAATATTTTATTAAGTTCAAATAGTAATTTTACATGAATATTTAAGAGCTGATGGTTCATCTCTACCCTTCACAGTTTGCCTACAATGCCTACACAAAGTTTGTTTTATTTTTTCTTTAAGAATGAGAATATTATCTTCAAAGATGAATCCATCCACCTAAAAGTTTTAAATGTGAGGAATAATGGAGTTTAAATGAATTATATTATCTAATTTATATTCCCATATAAACATCTCCATGAATATGGTTCATCTATTGAGCAAGTGAGTCAAAAGATACACATTCTAATGACCAACATTTGGTCCCTAAAGAGAGATTTAGTTGCGAGAGAGAATGTAAAACCATTTTTACCTCATCATGGGTGTTATAAAATAATCTAGGGAGTATTTATATAAATTTTCCATGCAACTTTGGCAGCTTATGTTTGTCTATACCCCTCATGATTCACCTACAACTATTGTGCAAAGTTCGTTTCATTTTTCCCCTTAAGAACATATAGATTATCTTTAGGGATGCATTTGACCACCTAAAATGTTTTAATTTTTTTCCTCATAAAGGTTTGAATAATTCCATTCCTATGTTTTATGCCCATTTATATGTGTCAGCGAATATTATTCATCATTTGAGCAAGTGAGTCAAAAGTTGGGTTTTACTAACCAAATTTTGGTCCTTATAGCAAGATTTATATACAAGAACAAATGTGTCTCTATTTATTAATCATAAATATTGGGAGATAATCCTCCAAGGAATTATTAGATGACTCACTTGATCAATTTTAAGAGCCAATAGTTCATCTCTACCCTTCACAGTTTAGTTGTAATGCCTATACAAAGTTTGCTCCTTTGTCCCCTTAAGAATGAGAAGAGTCTCTTCAGGAATGTGTTTGGCCATCTAAAATTTTAGAATCTAGGTCCCTATAGAGCACAAAAAAAATTGATTCTTTTTTTATATGCCTATATATATATATGTGTGTGTGTGTGTGTGTGTGTGTGTGTTTGTGAAGACCTTTTGTCTATTGGGCAAGTGAGGCAAAAGATATGTGTTCTATTGAGTAACTTTTGGTCCCTAAAGAGAGATTTGGATGCGAGATAAAACATGTAACTTTATATCCCTCATAATGAGTGGAATATAATACTATGAGGGTTGCTTATAGGATTCTCATATGCAAATTTAGGAACTAACTATTCATCTCTACCCCTCATAGTTTGCCTGCAACTATTGCTTAAAGTTTGTTACATTTTCCTCCTTAAGAATGTGAAGATTATCTTTAGGGATACATCTATCCACCTATATTTTTTTAATCTTGAGATGTAAAAAGTGTATAATAATTCCATTCCTAATTTTATGCACCTATACAGTCATGCCCGCGAAGATGGTTTGTTTATTGGGTGAGCGAGTTAAAAGATACATGTTCTAGTGACCAACTTTTGGTCCCTAAAGAGAGATTTAGTTGTGAAAGAAATTATATTATTAATTATACCTTATATTTAGAGGAATATAATTATAATTTTGTTCTCATAATACTCACATATGAACTTCAAGTGTTGACGGTTCATGTCTGCCCCTCATAGTTCACCTATAACTTTTGTGAAAAGTTTGTTCCATTTTTCTCCATAAGAATGTGAAGATTTTGTTCAGTAATGCATCTGACCTCCTAAAAAATTTGAATCCTTGGATTGACAAAGGGTGGATTAATTCCATTATTACCTTTATATTCCCATATATACATGTCCACAAAGACGGTTCATTGATTGGGAGAGTAAGTCAAAATTTATGTATTAGACTGACCAACTTTTTATCCCTAAAAGGAGATTTAGATGTGAGATAAAAAGTGTCACCATTTATTCATCATTTAAAATTGGATATAAAACTACATGGGGTGCTCAAAGGACTCATCCATGCAACTATAAGATCTTACAGTTCGTATCTATCCCTCATAATTCATTTGAAATGCATGTGCAAAGTTTGTTCTATTTTCTCCCTTAAGAAGGAGATGATTCTCTTCAAGGTTACGTTTAGATACTTTCAATTATCGATGGGGATTGACAAATAATATTAAAACTCCATTAATTTATTTATACACCCATATATATGTGTCTTCAAAAACACTTTATCGATTTGGCTAGCAAGTCAAAAGATACACGTTCTACTAACCAAATTTTGGTCCCTAAAGTGAGATTTGGCTATGAGAGAAAACATGCCACCATTTATTCCTAATCATGAGTGCAATATAAACATAAAATGGGTGATTATATAACTTTATCATCCAAATTTAGGAGATAACATTTTGTCTCTACCCCTCATGGTTCGCCTATAATGCCTACAGAAAATTTGTTTCATTTTTCTACTTAAGAATGAGAAGATTCTCTTCAACGATGTGTCTAGTCACCTAAAAGTTTTGAATTTGGGGAATAAATTAGGGTGGAACAAGGAAATTACTATATTTATATTCCCATTTATACATGTTTTAAATATTATTTGTCTATTGGGTGAGTGAGTCAAAAGATATGTGTTCTATTGACCAAATTTTGGTCCCTAAAGCGAGATTTGGTTGTGAGATAAAATGTGTCATTGTTTCTCCCTCATATCAAGTGGTAAAAAATACTATAGGGGTGTTTATATGACACACATAAATGACTTTAGGATCTGATTATTCATATTTACCCCTCATAGTTCACCTACAATGCCTATGTAAAGTTTGTTTCATTCCCCCCCTTAAGAATGAGAAGATTCTCTTCAAGGATGCATCCCACCCTCTACAAATTTATACTATAGGAACTAAAAAAGGGTGAATGAAGGTAATAATTGTATATATAATCCCACATATATGTTTCCATGAATACATTAATGTATTTTGTGAGTGAATTAAAAGATACACAATTTAATGACCAACTTTTGGTCCCTAAAGCGAGATTTGGCTATGAGAGAAAACATGTCATCATTTCTCCCTCATCGTGAGTTGGAGAGAATAGTTAAGTGGGTGGTTATATAAATTTATCTTGCAATGGTATGAGATTATATTTTGTCTCTACCCCTCACATTTCATCTAAAACTTTTTTACATACTTCATTCCATTTTCCCCTTAAGAACAAGAAGATTCTCTTTAGGGATATGTCTAACCACCTATAAGTTTCAAATTTGAGGCTAGATGGAGGGTGGATTAAGGACATTATTGTGTTTATATTCCCATATAGATGTGTCTATGAATGTATTTTTTTGGTTTAATGATCGATTCAAAAAATTGTTATACTGACCAACTTTTGATCCTTGAAGCAAGATTTGGTTACGAGAGAAAACATGCCACCATTTCTCCCTCATCACAAGTGGGAGAGAATCCTTATAGGGGTGATTAGAGAAATATTTTTTGTAATTTTAGGAGGTAATTATTCATATTTACCCCTCACAATTAACCTTAAATGCCTACACAAATTTCATCAAATTTTTTCCTTAAGAACAAGAAGATTCTTTTCAGGGATGTGTCTAGTCACCTACAAGGTTTGATTTCAGGCCCCAACTGAGGGTAGACGAATACCATTCCTATGTTTATACACCCATAAAAAATTTTCCACAAATAATTTTCATTTATTGGATGCACGAGTATAAAAAATCATTTTACTGACCAACTTTTGATCCCTAAAATGAGATTTGGCTACGAGAGAAAACATGTCATGATTTCTCCTTGATCGCAAGTGGCATGGAATCCTCTAGGGTATTCTCATAACACATTCCTATGAAAATATATGAGATAAAAATCATTTATAACCCTTAAATTTTCCCTATAATTCCTACCCAAGTTAGTTGGAGAGACAAATGAGTTGGTTTGGGAGATAGTTCCAACTATAGGAGAGCACGCTAAGAGAAAAATGCATTCATTTGTGTGTGTGTGTGAGAGAGAGAGAGAGAGAGAGAGAGAGAGAGAGAGAGAGAGAGAGAGAGAGAGAGAGAGAGAGAGAGAGAGAGAGAGAGAGAGAGAGAGAGAGAGAGAGAGAGAGAGAGAGAGAGAGAGAGATTCCTACATGATTTATATACATTAATGAAATTCACCCATGAGACTGAGTGTAATTTATTCTTAAAATTTATTAGGGGGAAAGGGGTGTGTGAGAGAGATTGAATTTCTATAATATTTTATGATTCTTCAATAAGATTGTTTTTGTTTCCATTATGAGTTATTTTATGTATGTGTTTTCTTCATAAAGTGAGTGTAACATCTGAAAGGGAGTAAGGTTTCAATTCACTTATCTCCCTCATTTTTTTTTACATCAACGATGCTCCTCACACACTCTATAAATCGTACACCCCAAACAAGGTATATGCAATGCTATCAACAAGTGAATCTTTCTGAGACATACCATTTTAATACTATACTCACTTTCTTATTTGTAATTAAATTACATAACAACATCATATTTTAATTTATCTAAATATACATAAGTTTAATTTAGCTATACCTCTTTCATGTCCCATTGGTATCATTATTCATTCCACTATTTGCCACTCTACAATTAATCACCTTGTGTTTTGGAGGACACAATAATTAGTATATTTGTTTCACTCCACAACTACTTGAATTATTAACAAACTCACTCTCACTATTCCAACTCATTTGTTTCTTATATATTTCATTTAAATGGTTGTTTAAAATAAGAGTGCCATAACAAGTGCTTGGTCATTCATTTGTTAACTCCTGTACTTCTCAATCAAAGCAACATGGTACATTATTATCATTAGACTACCATATCAAGTGATTGATCCCAAAGGTTTTTATTCTTTCTTTTTTTAAGTATGTTGACATTATGAAAATATGGGTAGAGTCTATAATATATCCTCCAAAATTTCTAGATCAACCTAGGAGTTGAGTGCATTGATGAACCCCTCCTTTTTCAAAGGTTTAATGTATACTTTGATGTGATGTCTATTGGCCATTAAGGAATGCCTTAAATAATAAACAATATATAACTTCACTTATCCATTGTCAAACACCTATTCAACCTCATAGGGATTAATCCATCTTATCTAAAGTTTAATTTTTTGATCCATGTACTTTGAATCATATACTAAATCCAAATCTATAGGTTGAAATCTCCTTGTTGATGAACCGATAATGTCATGGTATTATTTTGTTATTATGTTACCAAAGAATTAAGTTTTTTCACTCAAATTTGTTTCCTCAAATTAGTCTAAGCCAAGATCCAAAACATTCCTTAGATTTTTAATTTCAAACTCTACAGGGAGAAAAACCTTCTTCCCATAGAACAATTCATAGGGTGCAAACCCTGTAGTGTTCTTACATTTAGTTTGATAATCCCAAACTAACTTCATAAGGTGGTGTGCCCAATATCAGTGGTGTAAGACTACTATCTTGTTCAAAATGTTCTCCAATTCATGATTTGTGGCCTCCACTTAGCCATTAGATTGTAGATTTTATGGGGTAAATTTATGGTGATGAAGTTCATAGTCATAAACATAAGTTGAAATCAGGTATTATGTGAAATTTGATCCTTGATCATCAAATATTTTATGAGGAAGACCGTATATTGCGAAAATATTCTCTTATTAAAATTCAACCAATTTTTCATCTCTTGCATGCTTATGTGCCTTCACTTATACTCGTTTGGTGAGGAATTCTGTGTAGACAAGGATATACTCCTTCTGATTGGAAGAAAGATCTAAGGGACCAAAAAAAATTGTTTCCCATTTCTCAAAATTCTCTAACACTATTTGAGAATGAAGCAACATCTCCTCAAAACCATACAATGCCATCTATCACACTGATAGGTGTACTTTTTTGTGTCTTTGTTCAAAGTGGAACAAGTGTATCCTATGGTGAGGATATTAGTGGTTATCATCCTTGCTAAAAAATGTCCCCCACAAATTTCATCATGAAAATATCTAAGGATATCAAAATATTCATCTAATCTTATGTACTGGTGTATGAATAAGTTAGGGCCACTGTGAGAGAGTGAGCCAAAAATCCATGAAAAGGGTTTAGTATGACACTCCAAGTTACATTTCTCCTTAGGTGAGAATTATTAGGGAAACTTCCTTGAAACCAAGTAATTAACAATGTTTATAAACTAAGGAGTTTGCATATAAAGTGCAAAGAGATATTGATCTAGAAATGAATCATCCAATTTTGGGCTTTGTTCATCAACTGTTCGTTCAAAAATTAAATCAACAACTATGAAATGTGTTTACATTATTACATGTGAGGTTTATAAATATGCATTTATAGAATAAAATCAACACATAAAACATATTTGTGGGCCAATATGCCCAAATATGAAATATGTTCAGAATATAATGAATACCCTTAAGGTAGGGAAACACCATATAATATTCTTTATATGGAACGAATCACCCCATTGTTTCATGCATATTCAAGGGAGAAACCCCCTTATTAGAAAATACACTCCAATTATCAAAATTTTCCTTGGTTTCCTTACACTATGATATGCCCATCCTTATATAGACACTCTTACAATAATAGATGGGTAGGTCAATAATACCAATGGAGACCCACTCATTTCCAAATATAATAAATACCACAAGTTACCCATGTGGATAGGTATATCACTAATCCCGATGTAGGCCCACTCATCACCCAATAAATATCACAAGTCACCCATATAACTCCCTAAAATATATCCACTAAGAGGATCTGTACCACATGTCAACATCTCCACCCATCTCATAATATAATCTATCTAGGTACATCACAAACACACTGAGCATATGAACCCCTTAGGTAATTTATATTTATAATAAGTTGAAATTGTTTAATCATATTTTGATTTGGAATTCATATTTGTGTTTTATTGATATATTATACAATTTAAATAGTCCTAAAGTTTAATACTTTTTAAGCTTCATTAATCCAAAATAAAACAAAACATATTGGTGAACTTGCATTTTATATAGAACATATCAAAATCTTACGCTTATTTAGGGTGTCATCCTTCATTATAGAGTTTCAGATTTATGTATTTAAACATAATTTTTAGACATGATTTTTTATTTTACCTCATTTAAAAATTACACATGGTTGTAGATACACAAATCTGGTCACATATACTTGACAGTGTTGTTTATTGACACATCATAAACCACACGACTTGAACCAATACATGAATATTATTTGCTATTATTTAATTTTTTTTATCTATATGTGAACTTGACCCTTTATTTTTTGTCATTACTATACATAAATTCCAAATTCAAATGATCAAAATGCTTAATATCACCTTAAGATTATTTATAGCTCAAGATATGTCTCCCTGATCTTTCAAGATAGGTACGCACTAGGAAAAAAGGAGCATCATCCACCTAGGGTGGCCATGTCTTATGCCAAATAATGACTAATTTCTAAATTTCAAATCAATCTTTTGGGTCTTCCCGCACATTTCACAAGTTTGGATAAAGAAAATTATCAAAAGGTTCTCTTATAAATACACATAAAATATCATTCATTATTCCTAGTTTGGCATTATCTATTAACCACTTTCATACTATACCACATTTAATAAATATGCCTTATTCTTTCCAACTTCAATATCATCCACAAGGAATAGCCACAAGCCAAGTCTAGAGAATCTCAAATTATATCAAAATCTATTATTTGCAATTATCAAAATCATATTTCTAGCTACATACACAACCAAGAAGCATAATTGCACATTCACTCTAGGTGGGAGAATTATGGGGGATTAATTTCCCTCATTGGAGTATTAGATGCATATGTAGTGATCAATCATTAAGGGGTAATTAAGGTCATCTCATCACATTACACTCCCCTCTTTTTTTATAGGGTTTCAAGCTTTCAAAGTGCCCTAAGGGTTTCAAAGAAAAAAGAAGGAAAACAATGAATTATGCATGACATTATTTGAATCACAATATCTCAACCTACTCGACAGACTAAGACATAGGATGTAAAATAGTCAATTTTTTACCACAGTCAACTGGGACAAGTCTATGGTTAATGAACTCAAACTACCAGCGCTGTTATCAACCTACAATGATCCTATCCATGAATATCTTCTAGTCTTGATTCTAATATGTCATTATCAAAATCATGCTTTCTATATGTATCTATATTAGTCACCAGTCATAATCAATTATGATAAGTCTGTAATCAATAAACTTGAGCAACCTATGTTGTAGTTCAGCTAAGGTGGACCAATTTAGGACCAATTTTAGATTTTATTCTTGAACCTAAGTATACATAGTCACATCTTTTGTTGATTTCAACTAGATCCCAATATGAACTAGGTATATTTATTCTTAAAATTTTCATAATTGTTACATGTTGTACATCTTTAACATTCTAATATCTATCTAGTTTTACACCTATTAGCATCAAAACATTTTTTTATTAAAAATGAGATAAAAATTATTGATGAACCTCTATATCATTGATCATTTTTTTTTATCCTTGGGCTTCAGATTGATTTTTGGTTTGTATACACAAAAATATTGTTTTCAGATTAGGTTTTCAATTTCAACTTAAATATCAATTTATTGTCTTTCTTTTCTTGGTTTCCTATAAACTGTGTTCCAAGAGTTTTAAAACTCATAGGAGTTGTCATTCTATGAAAATTAATCATTTGGTTTACTTGAGCCACAGTGTGAGGGTTAATTACCTAATACTCATGCCATTAGACAACACTATATATGTATTTTAGTTTTTATGTACCCCATAATATATCGTAAATGCTTAGGGTTTTATTTGTTAACCATAGGAAGCCATCAACCATTTGTTTTTTTAAAGCATTGATAAGTGTTTAGCCCTGAGAAGTTACTCTCTACATACCCTAGACACAAGGTATTAAATCTACGAGATGATAGAAGCCTCCATAGTTAGTGTCTTTTGGGTCATTTTCACTATTTATGACTAGGTTCAATATATCTAAGAGTCTACAATCAAACATACCTTGACTAGTTACACCCTTAAACCTTGTCACAAACTTTAGAATTTCAAATTCAAATTCATGGTAATAATGAATGCATTTTTATTACATATTTTGAAGCTCACTATTACATTTTATGCTAATTTTCAAACTATTATTTGGATTCATTATATATGCATCTTAATTATAAAATATCATAAAAATGTTAAATATATAATGTACAATCTCCAGCCTTCTTGAAAACTTATTATTGTAATATCTTATCTTATCTCTTATCAATCACTGACATGAGCTAAAGTTTATCTATGAATCATTGTGTTCTTCCTACTCATAAACATCAAGGTTGCCTTCACTATCATGTTCCTACTATTCACTCACAGATTATATTAGACTTCAATGTCCATGTTGTCAATGCTATACAAAGATAGGTACCTCACATGTTATTTTATAAAAGTTCACTCGATTAATTTTTGTGCTTGGTCATGTGCTTAGCAGCGAAGTCGATTCTAGAATTGATGGAGCTAGGTGCGAGGATAGTAAAGTCTAGCGCATAAAATTTAATCACATTATGGCACTAACATCAGTTTCACATAAGGTGCAAGCCTTGAACTCTCACTTGAAGCACAATAGCAAATGGACTAAGCCTGTGTTGGGATACTTGTATCATGGCACAACTCAAGGTTCAAAGGGACTTAGTCATTAGCCGTAGGAGTTTAGGTGGTCCTTTGACACTAGGTTCTTTAAGGGAGTTTAATAAGTGAAAGTCTTCCTAGTAACCTAAGTCCTAAGGTGTAATTCTATACTTTGAGGGGCTGAGCTCTAAGGGGTACAAGCTGTGGGAATAACTAGTTGGAGTTATTCAAGTACTTGTACAAATATTGGGGATGGCTTGGTTCAAAGATTCATTCCTGGGGTAGCAATCTAATTGTGGGTCTTGAAACCTTGGTACAATCTGGTTCCACCACTTAGTCACTATATAGGTGAGCTGAGGTTGCTGAATGGCATGAGGATACCATTAAAGACCAAGGTTAAACCTCCATATTCCAATATATTATCTGAAAAATACACAAAGCGTAAAGGGAACTAGCTTATAAACATACCATCATGTAGATTACAAAACATGAATTAATAATTCATTCCTTCAATATTAGTCTTCATTAGCTTGTATTTTATCAACAAAGTTCAATATAGTAACAGAGTGTATGCTCTTCCTAACTCTAATCATTCCCAACAACTCACATGTGAGATTCAGCTATACATTCCTATCTCTAAGCTACTATATGCATACTAATAAACACTAATAGTTCACACTCTATTTCGCTAGAACTTCGTTACACGTAATTGGCTCCTTTGATCTTTTAATATAGGCCTTAGTTTATAGGTGAATGGGCATCTCTTTCTAGGTCATATGGGTGCACATCTAGTGCTAAGCTATCATGAGTCCACTGGCTCCACTATACTATCTAGGGTGGATGAGCACATGTCATGCACTAATCTATCATTGAGGGGTCACTATCTCACCTGCCCCACTCTTTGATATCTATGCTTCTTGAGATACCACTTCCAGGTCTTTGTAGGGACATCTTTATTTAAATTAGTGTTATTTAACTACTCATCAGTTGGTACCAAAATGTATAAAAAGGGGAGAAACTACACCAACGATTATCATGCATCAAGACAGGTCTAGTTGGTGTTGTCCACATACTTAATCCAAAAATGGGGCCCAATTTTACCCCATAAAAAATTACTAGTCCACCCTAGACTAATCTTTTAACACCTTATGTACGTAGAACTCGAGCTTTCCTTGTTTCATATATGCCTTGAAATTTTCATAGCCTTGGATAGCTCCCTTAATTTCATTAATGGTGCCATCTACTTTAGTGAATGTTGCCTTAAGAATAAGCACATCCGTGTTTTCCAACTCTTTCCTAAAGGCTTCATGCCTTTCTTTTGCACGCTTCACCTCTCCATCCAAAATCTCTCTCTGCTCACTAGCCTTAGTTTGGAAGGCATGGAAGACTACCTCCAAGTCCTTCTGGTTTTTCACCTAAACATTGAGGAAGTTTATCTTAGCCATTATTTACATGCACTTAACCCTTATCACTGTAAAGGAGTGTTGGAATGGATCTTCTTTCTCTTCCTTTGACTTTTTGAAGGCATGTATCAATTACTATTGCTTGGAACTATAAAAGATATTGTTTGCTTCTTCTACACCTTCTTTGAGCTTATCAAAGAGGTCTTCCACTACATCTAACCTTTTATTTAGTTATATTCTCAAGGCCTCACAAGGGTTTTGTTGCTCTTTGAGTGTTGGCCTCATTCTTGGTATCATATGTTCTATGAGTGCATAGATGTAATTAACCTCCTTCATTGCAGAGGTATCCACACCATCCAGAAGGGATGGATCTGCCTCTTCCATGTGCTCTATTATCTATTTGAGCTTGAGTTTTTTTGCCTCAAGCTCTTTCTTCGTGTCTTTTGCTATCTTTCTCTAATTGTTGGTATGAACATCATTAATGATGTTCTTGCACACCATTTAGGATGCCATCTTTATTAACACATTTACAAAGTGCACGAGTTTCATATCACAAGGATTTAATAGATGATAATCATGCCATTCCTTAGGGTTCTTGGCATGCCAAATTGCCTTTGTTCGAACCTTAAATTCAAGTTCATCTATGTAGTAATCCAATGCCAAAGAGACTTGGTAGCGCATCAGGGTCATAGTAGTCCTTGGAGGCATGCATTCCATCATGTAGAAGTCATCATCCTCTTTGAACTCTTGCTTCACCCTTTCCTTATTTTTTGGATCATACTCTTCATCTTCACCCAGCTCTTCTTCCTTGCTAGCACTGGTGCCCTATCTAGTGTTTTCATATTTTTCCCCTTCTTCTCTCTTCTCATCTTCTCCTTCTTTCTCATCCTCCCCCTCTCTTTATCCAATGTTAGATCCCATGTTATGTTGTTCTTGTAGGGGTTCTTCTGTGGTCTTCTCCCATTCATCTATTTCTTCCTAATATGACCTTGTTTCCTCTATTTAATGCTTTAAGGCACCAATATCACATTATTTTTCTTTAGGCACCACTTTAGAGTCAGGGCATGCCTATTGTGTGGCTTCTTCCATTATCTTAGTGTAGGCATTGGGTGTCATTTTTGGTAATTTCTCTTCTCTGGGTTTTATGCTAACAGAACCCTTCTTCTTTTCTCTTTCCTTTAACATGCGTGCCCTTTCTTTAGGGGTTTCTTCCTCCTCTCTCTCCTTCTTCTTGGCCTTCTCTACTTCATCCTTTCTTGCTACTTCTTCTTTCTTGGCCTTTTATTTTTCAACCTTCCTCTTTGCAGCTTACACGATGCATTTTTTTATATCTCTCTTATCTCTTTGGCCTTTAGCTGATTAATCTCAGCCTAGGACATGCCTTTGGATTTCATATCTTCACACTTATAGTGTAATTTTAGTGTTGCATCAATGTGTTATTAGTCAAGGCCCATGTCTTTCTATTTGTGCTACAACTCTTCTTCCGTTTGCACACCTAAGTGGGTTTCTTGCTTGGGTCCCTTGCCCGTTTCTCCTGCCTAACTTCCTTTCCACATCAACACCTTGTGATCCTCCTCTTTCCTCTACTCTTTGACCTACACCATCTGAATGACCTCATTTGATACCCCTAACTTACCCATTTCTTACTTCTATTCTCATAGCTCCTACATCCTCTGAACTTTGACCTCACTAGAGCTGAGGCTTCTCAATCTTCACCTTGTCTTTTTTGGCTCAATCTGAGGTAGAGGGAAAGGGGTCAGTTCACTTCATGATGACTCCTCATCCTTAGGTAAAATAAAGGTACCCTACCCCCACTCTTCTTCCTCAGACTCCTCTATCTCTTCTTCTTTAGATATATCAATTTTGGGTACTAGGGAGGGAGCCTTCCCTTTCTTTTTATCCTTTACATTGGAGGGGGATTTTGGTGTGAAATGCATGCACTTCTTAGATGAATCTAAATCAAATGCTTTCCCTTATGAGCTGATATTTAGCTTTAGCAGCTTCTTGATCTCTTTTAAGGTCTCCCCTCTCTTCTTCTTTAGATATTTCTTCTTTTCAGTGGGCATTGGGGTTCCCTCCTCCCCGATCTAGATAGGTGGTCTTTTCTTTGCTTAACATTAGACCTGGTACTGGAATCCTTCTTCTTAGCTTCATCACATAGTAGAGCTTATGGATGAATCCAAGGATAGTGACCTCTTGGACTAGATCAATGTCTAGGTGATTTGAGGTGTCTTCTTCATCTTTAATCATGCTACCATCTACATGGGGGAACCTACGCTGCATTCTTTGGATTTATACATCTAGCTCCTTGACTGGGATGCCCATTCTCTATGCATTTAGGATTTATTGAAGCATTTCCTAGAAGTATTCTATTGAGAAGGCAAAGGGAAGCTTCAACTATCTAGACTTGTTCTCATCCTTCAGTGCTAAGTGCATGATGTAGTAGTGTTGCATCATGACAAAAGTTGTCATCCCAAACATGCTCTTGGGACACCCCTAGGGTATGTACCACTCTAGCCCAAAGGCTTTGATATACTGCTCACACCAACACATTATGTGAGTCTTATATTTTTGGCTGAAGGTGGTGGGGTAGGTGTAGTACTTGTATTTATATGTAGGGGACTTGTGGTGTTCTAAGAACACCCACAGGTTGTCCTCACTTCCATCAAGGATCCTGATCTCCTCCATTATGATCAAGATGATGATGGAGCCCCATCTAAAGGTCCCTTTGGCACTATGGCACTCAAGCATGCTCTTTGTTAATTCTTCATTAATCAATTTTGTGATGTCGAGCTAGATTCCCTATGCCATATAGTAGGCTAGACATAGATATGCCTTAGACACACCTAGCCACCATCCACAAGGACATAACTTTGAGCTCACAAGGAATGTTGTCACCCTCATGTTGAGGTCTTCACACTTGTTGATCAGGAACATATAGCCCCTTGAAGTAGTTTAGGAACTTTGTGACTCACTCCACCTCTTCATCATCATCCATCAACTGATGGATACTCTACCTATGTCTAAGAGCCTAGTTTTTCATCTTATCATCTACACTAAGATCTTCATACATTGGCTTGTAAAGTATATGTGGTTTTCATCGACATGTGAGAGAAGGAATTGAATGAGCTCTTCAGGATTTCCAAAGAAAGGAAACTCATAGAGCTAAGTTGTGCCTAAGGCCTTTAAATTATCTTGAATCAAAACATTAAAGAGGGTGTTACCTTTGGGGGTCTTGTATCCACCATCCAATCCTGTGCCAAGTCCTGGAAATGGATCAACATCTGATGGTTATATTATTTCAACTAGTATACATACATGAAGGAGTGCCATGATTCTCCCACTAATACCTCTAGTGGAAATTGCATGTATTTATAGGACATTTTTGTAAGTGCCTCAGTATCCACCACTATGATGCTAACTACCTCAACTATCTACACTTTTATCTTGGTGATAGATGCTTCAGCAATTTTGACCTACTTAGGTTCTAGCTATGTTGACATAGAGATTGTTGCCTTCATTTTCTTCACTATTCTAATTTTGATAGTATTAAACCTTAGGAGGTGTTTCTTGTTGAAGCCTCTAATGGTGGCAAATGCTTCTATAGTTGTGAGGTCTTTGTCTATATGTTTGGCTTTGAGATTTACTAGTCGTTAATGGTAGCCTGATGAAAGCTTCTTTGTTTAACCTGGTTATTTACATGAATCCTTCTTCAATCCTTCACATCGGTATTCAACTTGAATGTGCTCTCTTTTTTTGTGCCTTCGTTCACTCTGAGGTATTTAGATTTCTTAAATTCTCATTGTGATGGTTTTTTCTTGCTTTAGATTTTTGATTTCTTGCTAAGTTTACACTAAGTCTTGGATTAACATAAACTTGGTAACCTAAGTAAGTTTGATGTTTTCCATTTTATACCCTTCTCTGTCAACCACCATTATTAATACAGGCTTAATGGCATAGGTACCTTGATCTTCTTAGAAAATTCAAAAAATCCATAAAATCTTTAAAAATCTCCTATCTTGTATGCATTAATTATGTATCTATGTGCCACCACCACCACCTCATTGAATGCTCCTAATGAATTTTTTGGTGAAGTGAAATGTAATTTAAAAGATAACTTCACACTCCTTCTTGGGTGGATGCTAGTTATATTCAATGACCATTTTATACGTGTGTCTCATTCAACTTAACCTTCACCTTTCTTGTGGCAACCTGGGTGCAGCACCTCACATGCGCATGACTCAGCCTCCTCGATTCCACTTATTTTTGGATACACTCTTCTTCTAAGCAACTCTCATTCCCTGTTTAGTTTCTTGTGCATCATGTTTCCTTGGCCTATCCTACCCCATATGAATCCCTTATGTTGGCCCTCTAGTGCTTTGCTTCTCTTCAAGTTCTCTTATGCACTATTAGATTGTGTGTATTCACTATCGACCTTGCACTCAACCACATTGGGAATCTTAACTTCATGCCTTCTAGGGCATCTGGTGCTAGATCAATTGATGCACCTAGTAAGCTTCATATACCCAATACTTAGATGTCTGACCCCATGTGCTTATGGGTGTAAGTGATTGACTCATTTGATTGGAATTATGTGTGAAGTGATAATTGATAAGTTTTTATGATTGTTACACGCTATTTATTGCCTCTATATATTGTATAAGGGAAAAAATAAAGAAAAAGAATGGTATGGATTATGCCAAACTTTATTTGGGTTAGCTCAAATCAAACTGACTATTGACCAAGAAGTCAGAGTTTTCATGGCATGAGTGCTAGCCTACTACCTATATGGCTTCAATTAATTACCATTAAAATGCCTAGGGAGTATTTCATTGAACAATGTGTGTAACTTACATGTACCTATTTTTAATATGTGTTGGATGATGTATGAACCCATCCATTGGATTTGCAACTTGCTTGGGTGCTTGAAGTACTTGGAATCATAAAGCAATACTAATGTTCCTTCAGTCAGCTCCTTGTGCTTGATGTGCTTATTTTGCGACTAATTTTGGCATGCTTTCTCAACTTGCTTACTCTATTTGGCTTAGGTGCACTTCTCATCCAAGCACTCCAAGTCATCCAACCTTGTGCTTAAATATTCTTATCATCTAAGCAGCCAATTCATGTAATGCACAAGGAAGGCACCATGAATTTCATGGGCATAATTGCTTTAATGCCAAACACTAGTTGAAATGGTGTAACCTTGTTCAAGTGCTTTTAGGTTGTGTAATATGCCCAAAGTATCTCTAAGACACGTTCATCCCAATCCTTATGACCAATGACACATATCTTCATTAGGCACATTCCTAATATTTTGTTAAATGCTTCAACTATGTTGTTGGCCTAAGGATGATATGGGGTGGTCTTGTGATGTACCACCATGTATTTGATCAGAAGGATGCATACTATTTCATTGATGAAATGAGTGCCCCTGCCACTATTCAAACTCAATGAGATTTCATACCTACTAATAATGTTCTCCCATATAAAGCACATGGTTTTCATGGCTATGTAGTCTTTGGTCGGTGTGGCTTTAGCCCACTTGGTGAAATAGTCAGTGGCTGCCAAGATATATCTTGCACCTATGCACCATGTTGTAGGAGTGATTGGCCCAACAAAGTCAATGGCCCATTTTTTGAATGGAACCTAGGCAAGAATGGGGATGAAGGGAATCTAATCCTGATGATTGGGCTTATTGATGTGCTAGAATACATCACATTATTTAGCAAACTCCCTTGAGTCTTGGAATAGGCTTGGCCACCACAAACTTAATTACAATACCTTGTGCACCATTGCATTGCTAATGTAATGGCCTTCTGCAATCCCCTCATATGCTTCTTATAGGATAGAGTCCTGTTCATGTTTTAAAACACACTGATGCATAACTTCATCCCTATTTAGTTTGTATAGTTCCTCATTAATGAGTTGGAAGGGGTGGTGTAGACTACAAGTTATTTCTTTTCCTTGGTGGATAAGGTTTGGGACATCAACCCAGACATTAGGAAAGTAGTAATCTATGCTAGATCTTCAAAAACGTGTTAGAATCTGTATAACTATGTGTCTGGTATGTCATCTTCAATTGGTACCATTGCATCACCAAAGTTGATGTAGGACAAATGGTCTAGCCCCAAGTTTTGCTTTCCATATTTGATGACTATAGAGAACTAGAATTTTTGGAAGAGAACAATCCATCTACACATGCACCCATGTAAAATAGGCTTGTTCATGAGGTACTTAAGTGCCTCATGATCTATGAAGAAGATGAATGGGGTTGCCATAAGGTATTGCCTAAGTTTTTTAAAGGTATAGACCATTTTCAGTGCCTCACACTCAGTGGTGGTATAATTTTGCTCTACCTGTGTCAATTTTTTTCTTGCAAAGGAGATGGGCTAGTCCATCTTGCCCTCACCTATTTGTGCTAAAATAGTGCCAATGGAATATCTTGACGCATCAACATCAATGTGAAAAGGAGTTTGCCATTCAAGAAATTATAGAATTGGTGCACTGGCCAACTTCAGCTTTAGTGTTTTAAAGTCCACCTCTTGTGCCTTGCTCTATTAGAATGGGCCAGCCTTGCGTAAGAGCTCCTCTAAAGGTAATGCAATCTTTGCATAACTCTGTATGAACTTCCTATAGTAGCCACAATGGCCTAAAAAGGTGCAAACATATTTCTACATTGAGGGAGTTTGGAGCTATATTATTATAGCTATCTTTATTGGATCAACATGCAAAACATCTTGTAAATGATGTGCTTGAGCAATGTCCCAAATGGAGTTGAAAATATGCACTTTTTCAAGTTTAAGTACATCCAGAGCTACTTGCACCTCTCAAACATGAGGCATAGTTTGTCATAGTGGTATTTTACAAGACCATACATAGTCTAGTCATCATGATACATGTGAAACAACCTATGGATAAAGTCCTTGAAGGTAGTGATCACTCCCATGGAGAATACAATTGGTGCATTATTGAGTCTAAAGGGCATCATGTTATAGGAAAAATAACCCCATTCAATTGTAAAGGTTATTTTGGACTTATCCTCCTCCTTGATTTGTACCTGATGGTAACACAAAAACCCATCAGTGAAAGTGTAGATCTCATAGCCTATGACTCCATCCAGGACCTCATCGATAAATGGGGTCAGGAATGGATCATTGATGCAAGTGGAATTCAACATCCTGTAGTCAACACAAATATATATGTACCCATCTTTCTTGATGATGATGACCATCAGGCTCACCCACTCAGATTTTTGTATCAGGTAGATGACAATGGAAACCAACATTCCATCAATCTCTATATTTACCTTGGCATAAATATTGGGATACATCTAATATGGGTACTTCTTGACTAGCCTCATGACATCCACCAACTTGATTCTTATTTTCCCAAGTGAAGGGTGGGTTCCCTTCATGTCTTTATAGCTACGTGGTAATAGGTCTTGAAATTATTTCAAGACGTCTATAATTCATGCTAGCTCTAATTTAGACTAGTAAGTGCCTATAATGGTGATCTTTAGCTCACCTTCTGTGTTGATGTCTAATTTAGTGGTTTTGAGCGATACACAGTAGGGTTCATTTCTCTCTTGATGAGAGTTTTCAACTTGACTTGTCCCCTCTATTATCTCAATTTGAAGATGCATTGGATCTTCATCATCTGGGGTGTTTCCATTCACAAGGTGCACAAGCTTTTATCTACCCATTAGAGCCTTCCAATTGTGCTCTTTCTAGGTCTCATCATTTTATTCACTGGAGTCACTATTGAGTACCATATCTTCAAAGAAGGTTAGAATCACTAGTCCCTTTTCCCCAAACATACCCTTTCAGAACTCTTCCAAGATAGTAGTATCCTCAAATAGTACCCTTTAGATGATTTATAATGGTTCCAGTAGCTCTAAGTTCTACAAATAAAAGGATAAGGTGTGCACAAACCTCTCCTTAAATATCTCCCAGTTTCTTGTCTCACAATGCATCTCATTTACAATGTACCATGCTCATGCCCAATTTTATAAGGTCTTATAAAAATTGTACACCCATAGTCTTCTTGGCATATTCTCATAGTAGATAGTCCAAGTTTTTTCGCATAGACGCACATGCATGATTGGGTTAAAATCACTAGTGTAAGTGGGTATGTCTATATCCTCATTACTCTTATCAAACTTGGTACATATCACTACCTTCACATCCTACCAAGTTAGAAAACTAGGTCTCTACACTACCCACCAATGAGTAACAATAATCTTCAAGGAATGCACTAGTGAGCTCATTTGATCTATCTCATTTAGGACGTAGGCTTCAATGTTCTAGACATTTTTTGATGGGCTAGCTCCCTTCATATTTTAGAAGTGCTACAAGCTTCCCTTTACTAAGTTGGAGTACCCTTTTATCCATCCTTTGGGCATGGGAGACCCATTTCCTTTTGAGGTGCTCAATCCTAACCAACCCTGTCCTAGTTAGTCTTGACTCGATTGTGCATACTATGTGGCACCTTTGGCTAGTGAACTCATAGGCCTCTTCAACCCATCACTTGTAGGCTATATCAGTTGTGTCAAAGGCTAATTTTCCATCCATTAAAGCATGCCTTGGTCATTAGGGTTAAGCTTCTTGGTACCTTATGTTGTGATATTATATATGTGATTGATCTCATCCTCAAAATCAACACTTTCCATGTATGGGGGCCCTTGGTCACTTGAAAGAGGAATCACCACTTTCTCATTGTCATTCTCAAAAGTCATGTAACATTTATTAAAGCATATATCTGCGTTATTAGCATAGCACCATGTCTTTCCCAAGAGCACTAGATAGTTGTTCTATTTTGCTAACTTAATGACCTTGAAGTCGGCATGGAACTTAGTGCCCATGATATCTATAATGACACCCATCAAGATCCCAATCAATTGTGCTAAGGTTTTATTAGCCATGAACAACATGTTAATTGAAGGTCTCAAGGGTAGTTGTCCCATCTTTTCTTAGGCATCTTGCATCGAAATATTGACCTCAATGCATGTATCAACTAGGACTTCACAAATCGATGACTCATTGATGGTGGTATCTATCAATAACTCCTAGTCATACTCAACATTTTGAGTATGCCTAACTTTGCATGTATGCTCTATATGCGGTGAAACAAACTCAATCATCTAAGGCACAACCTCTACTTTTGGTTTCTTCCCTAAATTCTTTAGTAATAAATATTTTAGTAGGGGAAACATTCCTTTACTTTGTAGGAGGCATAGGATCTCAGTCAATTCCTACACTTTAGCTTCCTAATGATCTTGCTTCCTGCATGAAGTAGTGCCCTGTGCCTCTAAATCTCTGGCCAACTAAAGTTTGCCCTATAGTTCTATATCACACTCATAGATTATTGTAGGACATCCTTCTACCATGTAGGGTTATGGTATGGTGCAGCTTTTGGATATGACCACATTATATGCTCAGTGAAATTAGATTTACCATATTCTAGGTGCAGATATTGGTTTGACATGAAAGGTGGTTGAGTGGTAAAACCACTCTAAGTCATGGTCTATACCTTATGCATCTCCTTGTGAGTCTATTATGGCTTAGGAGCCCACTTTTCCTCTTTGTATTCATGCCTCACCATTACTATACCTCTGTCTATGCCAGACTGACCTTGAGTCAGCTTCTTGTACAACTGGGCATTCTTCGATTACATGTGGCCCTCGATAATACCTATACATTGGGTACATGGGGCAGTCATAATAATAGTGTTTAGTTAACCCACACTTATAGCATGATCATGGTGGGAACCTTCCCCCACCACATCTTCCTTCTCATCTTTGTGTGCCTTTCTAGTTGCCATAACTTATATTGTTCTGGCCATAACCTTTATTGCCTTGACCTGCTTGATCACCACCTAATGTTATTGCTTACCTCATGCCTCTCTCCATATTTTGGTGCATCTCATCAATGAATCTATAGTTTGTTGTTGAGTATGTATAAGAATCACACATTTTTTAGTAAATGGTGGTGTTTACTTGGTTAGTGCACTATAACATATGGCATTTTCAAGAGTCATGCAACCCATGACAAACCTCATAGTTAAGAAGTAGGGAACGAACATTTATTTGTAGGTAGTTGTTCTTGTTATGCCGTTCTATCTCATAGTCGATGCACCATAACCCACTATGAGTGTCATGTATTGAACCAATGGTCAACTTTTGGAGCTGGAAGACCAATGCAATCTATGCCTCCATAAATAGGTTGATCCCAGTATTGATGTTACCTACCACCTCAACCTAGAGTGTAGCTTCAATCACTTCATAGGGGTCTATGAAGGTCTTCATGGAAAATGCTCTTTTGAATGGTACCAAGCCTCCAATAAACCATTGCACATGTTGGGAGGCGTGAATGTCATATGGAAGCTTAGATAGAAGAGTTTTAATTCATGCATCATACAGGTGCACATTTTTAGATAACCCTTTGCTGATTTCCTTGAGTGTCATGATGCACTACTGCTCAAACTCAAGGATATCAAACTCTTTCAAGATGGCTTCCTTCAACACATTGTAGTCAATCATAGCCTAGTTCAAATCAAATTTTTGATACCAGGTATGGGCATGATCTAGTAGGGTGGTCATGAATTGGATTGGCTTGTGCTCAAGCTAAGTGATGTCATGAGCATGCCATTATAACTCATATTTTAGCACATGATCCATGACATTTTAAACTCCATGATACTTAGGCAAGTGCATCACCATCTCATAATAGATCTATTGAAGGGGTGGCATTGGGTTTGGCATTTTCAACTCTGTGATACTTAGGCAAGTGCATCCTCATCTCATAATAGATCTATTAAAGGGGTGACACTAGGTTTTGAGGTGTTTTCCCCCTTGCATCTGAGTTAGAGATGGCCTTATCGTAACTCCACTTGTAGGGTTGAGCATCGATCCTGATAGGGTAGGCTACATTGCTAAAGTTATAAATGTAGTACCACTTATTGGTGGCACCATACCACTTCCTATGGGTTATTTTCTAGTTGTCATAGCTAACATTATATACATGGGAATGTTTATGCCTATTTTCAATGCTCTTAGGTTGGTGCTTGCTATAATTTGGCATACTGTTATTCAATTCCTTGTAAGGAATTACTTGCTCAATCTCAAATTATTAATCCAAATTTTGGACCATATCAAAGTATATGTTGATAACAGGTTCAATTACAATTTTTCTTTCTTCTAATGGAGATTATAGTGCTTAAACTTATTTTATAGGTTCAAAAGGGGTAGGTGCTTTTGGCACATTCTCGATTGCCACATCTTGTAAGAACCCACTATATCCTGCACCTCACTACTAAGTTTGATCTCTTACTTCCTCTTCTCTCTCTTCAAACTAATGCAATTCAAAGGATCCTTCCCCATGCCCTTACCACTCACTATAGGTCTTATCAACACTTCCAAGTTTTAGATCCTCCATCAACCTATGCTTTTGCTTACTATAATTCAACCTCTAGAGCTCTCAGGTGTCAAATTGTTCCTCTTCCATTGTACCTTACCTACACTTCCCCTTCTCATCCTCCATGCTTGCTCATATGCATAAGGACTTTAGCCTTCCATTATTATAGTTTATATACCATAATCCACCAAAAGCTTCTTCATTTTAGTACTAAGGCTTCTTATGAATTCGCCCTTTGGTTCGTGAAGAAAATCATACTCTAATTTTTTTGGGCACGATAAGGTCGACACTACGAACTTCAATATGTAGCTATTCAATGTGCTGCTCCACCACTTGTCCACAACATATATCCAAACTTCATCTAGGTTTTATAGCCTCTCTACACACTCTATGTTCCACTTGATGTGATGTCCATAGTTGTACCTTCTAGTAGTAGTTTAAGTGACCAACCATCAATACCCATGCTTAGGTATTTTGCAAAAGAACACTTCATATAGGGCATTGTACAAGTTGGCTTGTACTTATTTTCTTGACTTTTACCCTTTGCATGTAGGATGGTTCTACAAGAAACTACAATTTCTCTATCCATCACTCGAGGTTCTCGATCGATAGTTGGAGCATCACTCTATTGCACCATTATAGTAAAAAAATTTAACACAAGTCTTTGTAATGGAACCAAAATATTTTATAAAAGTTCACTCAATTTATTTATGCACTTGGTCATGCACTTAACTATCAAGCCAAGTTAGTTCTAGACTTGGTAGAGCTAGGCATGAGGATAGCAAGGTCTAACACATAACATTTAATCACACTATGGTGATGGCATCAGTTTTACATAAGGTGCAAGCCTTATGTGCTCACCTGAAGTGAAATAGTAAATGGACTGGGCCCACATTGGGATAGTTGCATAATGACACAACTTGGGGTTCAAAAGGACTTAGTCATTAGCCATAGGAGTTGAGGTGGTCCTCTAATTATAGGTTCTTCAAGGGAGTTAAATAATTTTAAGTCTTCTTAGTGACCCAAGTCCTAAAGTGCAAGTTCATACTTGGAGGGGCTAGGCTCTAAAGGGTGCAAGCTGTGGGAATATCTAGTTGGAGTCATTTAGGTACTTATGCAAATCTTGTGGATGGTTTGGTTTAAGGATTCATTCCTAGGGTAGCATTCTAGGCATGGGTCTTGGAACCTTGGTACAATCTAGTTCCACCACTTGGTCATTGTATAAGTGAGTTGAGGTCACTAAATGGCATGAGGATGCCATTAGTGACCAGGGTTGAACCTCCATATTCTAATTTATTATGTAAAACTACACAAAGTGTAAAGGGAACTAGCTTATAATCATACCATCATATAGATTATAAAAAATTAATTAATACTTCATTCCTTCAATAGTATTCTTCATTAACTTGTAGTTTATAAACAAAGTTCAATACAATAACAAAGTGTATGCTCTTCCTAACTCTATTCATGCCCAGTGGCTCACATGTGAGCTTAGGATATACATTCTAATCTCTAAGATACTATATGCATACTAAGAAATACTAATAATTCATGTTATATTTCACCAGAGCTTTACTAAACTTAATCACCTCCTCTGATCTTCAAATGTAGGCCTTCTTTTATAGGTGAATGGGCATCTCCTTCTAGGTCAGATGGGTGCATGATGAGTGCTAAGTTGTCATGAGTCCATTGGCTCCACTACACTACCCAAGGTGTAAGAGCACATGCCATGCATTGATATATCATTTAGGGGTGACTATCTCACCTACCCCACTCTCTGACATCTGTGCTTCTTGAGTTACCATGTCTAGGTCTTGGCAGGGATGTATTTATGTAAATCAACTCTATGTAACTACTTGCTAGCTGGAACTAAAATGTACAAAAAGGGGAATGACTACACCAAGGGTTGTCTTGTACCAAGATATGTCTAATTGGCATGGTCCACATACTTACTCCAAAAAGGGGACCCAATACATTTTGCATCAAAATGGAGGTGGTCAACATGTTCCTCCTCAACCCCCTCCACCTCCCACAAGGAAAGTAAATCAATCTAATGGTTATGATATCATTGATCCATTAAGGATACCCTTTGATAATTTTATTTTTATTTTAGAGCTATTAAAAAGATCAATAGTTTGAAAAGATATATTATATGATGATTCACATGATACAAGTCTCCCTAGTGACATACAACCAACATCATTTGCTTCTATAATGAATATAATTAAGGATTTCAACAAGGTCATCGCCTTCAATAATGAATACATACCTCCTAAACAAATCATAGAGAAAGATATTCCATTATTCATTCAAGCTTAAATACATGGAAATATAATCAAGTGTGTGTTGGTTGAGAATCGTTCAAAAGTGAATATTTTCAGCTCTATTGTCTCATAACAACTAGGCATGAGTATGATTAACATTCATAAATTAGAATATAATATCATGGGATTTGATAATATTCCTCACCAAACACTTGGATGTATCACATTGGATTTATTAGTAGGTACCAAAATAGTTCCTACTATTTTTCAAGTCATGCCCAACCAATTACACTTCAAATCACTTCTAGGGAGACCTTGGATTCATGCCATGGAAGCAATGCCTTATAGATTCCATAGATATATAAAATTTATACATGAAAAATATTAATATACTCTTTATGTAGATGATAACCCTTTTATATATTACAAAGTAACTCAAAATTAATTTGAGGATCATTATATTATACAACATGCACAACCCATCACACTTGATCAAGTATATACATATAAGGTAGGTGAGTCAAGTACAAAACATGAAAATACACCAATAACAAGCAATAAATAATATACACATAAACCATTTCTAGTTATTATACACAAGAGGAAAAATTTTCATTTTCCCCTCTTTTAGTTAATTTTGAAGATCTTAATTTCATAGTTACAGATTGGTACAATAGTGATGACAATGATATACAAACCCCAATAGATGACAAGTTGTGCAAGTTAAATTTCAATCCTATCAGTCCAAAATAATACCTATAGCATACTCTATTTGTATATGTGGGAGTTGGCATATATTAACGATGATTCGCATATAATAAAAAAGGATCAATCATAAACTACTATGGAGGCATAATCTTCTAAGGATAAAATAAAGTCTATAGTTCAAGATAATCAAGATAATCAAAGTGTTAATAATATAGACATCCAATTCCTAACACCATTTGTGTTTAAATTATCAATCTTACTCGAATTACACTCAAATGCATAATTTAGGCCAAAATCACTAAAATGCGCTAAATGGTTCAAGCTTGTTGTATACAAGTGCCACTTTAGGCCAATGTATCCATAAATGGGGCATTGAATTTTATGTGATTCCTAACTTTTCTTAAATAATTTTGAGCCAAAATGATGATTTCACATTTTGGTGCTCTGGATCACTTTTTTCTTCTAATTAGTTAGTACACATCACGTGTCTTTGTTATTTATGTCAGCAACATCTTAAATGGGATAACGGTCTGTACGCATCTAACATTACCTTTCAACTTTTTTTGAGTCAATTATGACCTAATCATATGACTTTCTGATCATTTTGATTAATTTTGCATCAATTTTTAAAGAATCGCACTAAATTGATCAATCCTACTTAGGCAAATTAACTCAAATTAACATCATAAGTAAAAATTCCATGGAGTAAATTGAATATATCTTTATTGGAAATTGATTTTGAATATATACATCATCTAATGACATAATCAATGGGGTGGCATCCATAAGCCATAAATGCAACAAATATTAGGTTTATGGGCACCCATGCCTAATTAATGCCTCTTCTTCCCAAACATTTATGAGAATATTTATGGATTTATTATGTAATATTAGATTAATTCATGACCATACATCTCAATCTTGAGATGGATATTCATGGTTGATCCTAACCCATTTAAAAAATCTATAAATATAATGGCATAAAACATCATTTTAAATCTTAAATTGTGTAAACTTATAATAAAAGATTCTCTCCACAGGTCATTTGTGTAGTTTGATTAATGCTTTATTTACAATAGGATAACTTCATATGATAGACATAGATTAAACTTTTTATCTTGGGCATGGTGATCTTGAGATAATGGAAGATCTTGACATCCATTGTTGACAAAGACAAGAACACAAAATCAAGGGGAAAGACATGGTTGAAGCCACTTTTTGGATGGTGGAATCACTTGGGAAGGTAATATGCATATGTGCTTTCTTTCAATTGATTCTTATTATCATTTCCAAACCTCATTGAATACATTGGCCTAGATTGTTAGTTTTTATGCATGATTTTGTGTTTTTCATGATTAATGTTTGAACTAATCCTCTTTATAATCTAACACTACATTTTGGCATGCTATGAGAAGGAACTGATGGGACCATAGTGTCCATTCAAGTAAGGAAGATATCTTGGCAATCTTAGATTTCCATCACAGTCATTAAAACATCCTTTAACAACAATTTTAAAAAGTACAAATTTGATGAGATATGTTCATAGTCATTTTGAGGCACCTAAATTTGACAAATACAAAGGAAAAGGAGGGCCTTGTGAACACATTCAGGTATTTTTTATATTATGCCAAGAGGTTGCTTAGAGTAACATTTACTTACTTTGATTTTTCCCATAAAGTTTAATAGAGCAAGATCTAGATTGGTTACTTAATTTACCCAAGGGATCGGTTACGGATTAGAAATACTTATCTGAAAAGTTTGTCAACCATTTCTCATATAACATTGAGCATGAATTGACCATTATTGACTTGTACAAAGCCAAAAAACATAAAGGAGAGAGATTTGTCACATATCTACAGATATGGAGAGCATTATTAGGTTACTTTCAACATAATTTTCTAGACAAATAGTTGGTAGACATATTTACAAATAACTTACATCTCAAGGTCATGCACAATCTATGACTTGCTTGTGCTAATTCATTTGAAGAGATTATAGATAAAGGGGTGTAGATTGAGAAGGACCTTAATACCATGGGCCTTTTCAAGATTTTTGTGTAGGTTTAAACTTTAAATCTGACCCAATCTTCTATTCCAACAGTTGTATAAGAGAAACCTAAGGGTTCAATAAGAAGAACATGGTAAGAAATGGTATGACTAAATCAAGACATGTACAAATGATGCAGGCCCCATCAGCCCTAAATGTACAATTATCTCCACCTTATACACCACATAATTTTCAAATACAACCTCTAAAGAGGACATTTCACAATCAATACAAAGTCTTTAGCAAATTGGGAGAACTTGTTGAGATAGTATTTCAAAAGTTCGTAACAGTTAACCTGATTGTATGGCCAGTACCAAGGTCATTTCCTCAAGATCAACCAAAACCATATTGGTACAAGGAGAATGAATGGTGAAACTTTCATCATGTTTTTGGACATGGTACATATCAATTTATCCAATTGCGGCACCTTATTGAAGATCTAATTGAGAATGGTGAAGTTGAGATCAAATTAGCTCCACAAGGCACTAATCAGGATATGGGAATCTACCAAGATCCATTTCCTCAACACAATCAACCACCACCAAGGAATAAACAATAAAACCAAGGAAAAAATTAGAACTATAATTAGGGATAGAATCATAATCAACATTATCATAATCAGGATCATAATACCCATGTTAACAACTTGGGTTGCAACAATATGCCTTATGGCTATAACAACACCATGGGACACATTAAGCAACCCAGATTACCACTATTACTATCAAATATTATGAACCATATAATGATCCTCATAGTAGGGGACCCAATATTATAAGGTCAACATCCTCTCCCTTTAGTAATATTACATCGAGTTCATGTAATTATATTACGATTTCATTTACACAGGTTACAATTTTTGGATAAAACCCTTCTTCTAATTACAATGGCTCCTCATCGACTTGAAATTGTAAAAATGAAATTAGATGCCCAAAAGTCACCCTCCAAGGCCCTTCACCTTTATATTTTGATTATATTGGCTCCTTTCCATGTCTAGGTTGTGCAGTCACAGCTAGATGCTCGTAAGTTACTCTCCAGGTCCCTTTACCCTCTTCTTCCATAGAAACCAATGTGAACATTATGCCTTTATATTTGAATCCTAATACTATTCTAGCCAAATCCAAACCATCTCATCCCACTATTGAGAAATCTTATAGTCTATCAAACCAACTAAGAAAAACCCTTATGCAGATTTCCATTTTAGATCTCTTACATACATCTGAAGTCCATATAGCTATCATGAACAACTTAGCTATCATGAACAACCTTTTACAAGAATCAATTGTTCCTAAAGATATAAATCCTAAACAATTCCAAACATTAGTTAGAAATTTATCTTTGTTTTTTTAGCTCAAATTTGATCAAAAAGACATGTCCACCCTAGGTTCGAGCTATAATAACCCACTGTATATTGAGGTAATCATTGAAAACCATAAGATTAAATGGGTTTATATAGATAATGGTTCAAGGTTGAACATAGTGTCCCTCAAATTGATATAAATATTGGAATACACTATGAAGGACATCCAACTAGAGATGATCACAATAAAGGCTTATGATAATGTCGAGAGGGAGTCTTTTGGTACTATTTAGTTGTTGATCATTATTGGGTTTATTTCCCATCACACATTGCTTCATATTGTGGGCATTGATCTACCTTATAACATAATTCTTGGTCATCCTTAGATATATAAAGTATAGGCCATTCCATCCACCTTGCATCAGTGCCTTAAGTTTCCCCACAATGGGATCGAGGTTACGATTCTTACTGATTAATGACCTTATCAGTATTGCAAACATCTTGAGGCTGAGTATCACAATTATAACTATTATCCTAGTTTTAAATTTATTATAAAGAAGAACAAGGAGATAATTTAACATCCACCTCTACCCAATTATATCAACCCTAGTGACTTTATGTCCATTTTAGCTGATCCATTTCTTGCAACCCTTATTATTGAAGATGTGAGTATTTCCACATATCGTCTAAAGAACACCTTCCATGTTGCAACATTGCCAAAATATCCATAAATTTTTTGTAAACCCAAACCTTCCAAGAGCCCAAATAGATCCAACTTGAGCTGGAAATTGAAGAAAGAACAATGAAAACCACCTGTGGTATTTGTACCTACTAATTCGCCAAAGAAGAATCAAGAGGCTTTCATAGAAGGAGACTAGGTGTATTTTGAAGGTATTACTAATTGATTTTAGAATCCAAAATATCATATTCCTAACTAGATCATGGATCATCTTGATTATACAAGAAGTAGCCTTGGCCCATGAGCACAAGGAATCTTAAAACCTTTATTAGCTAGAGTACCTAATCTAAATTGTGATCTCAGATTTATACTACTAGGGGGTGACCTCATGACTTTTGATAGTGATTATTTTGAATCAACTAGTGATGAGACTCCTGACAATGATGTTGCATCCCATTATAGCCTTTTTGATGAGATCATTGACTGAGATTTATTTGACCAAAATGCCATTATGACCATAACACCTCATTATCTCATTGGAGCTTCCCATCCTAAAGCAAGAACCCATTCCACTATTGGATCTTCCCTTACTGAAGCAAGACCTCATTATTACCTTTGCCTTTGCTATCCTGAACTCATTGATTGGGACCAACAAAATTTGGTCATATGCCTTGATGTGTTTTATAACGAAGAATCAATTTTAGAATACATGGGCCTAAGAGATTGTTTCTCATTGGCAATCACAAACAAGGATTTGATTTTTCATTAGATCCTTTTGCCTACTTTGGAGAGCAAGAAAACTTTCTTGTTCATAATAAAGATAAAACATCTATATCTTTGGTTGAAAACCTCTTTGAGGCACACCTTGATCAAGGAAAAAGTAAAGATAAAGATAATCTTTTGAGGGAAAACCTATTTTAGGCACTCTCGGGTCCGAAATGTTATTTATCCCCTTAGGACATAGAAGGTCCACCAAGTCCCAACTCCATAGCCAATTTAAACATCTCTTTAGAAGAAAAAAAAACTATTTGAGCATCTCTCTCTTGAGTTTATTAAGGCTTTTACTTCTTGGAAATTACCTAAGATGGAAAATTTAGATTCATCACATTATCTAGATCTCTAGGAGGAAAATCAAGAAATTGTAGTAGAAGAAGATGATCACAATCACACCTTACCTACTATTCTTGAAGATGGATCCACACTACTTGTGGATAACATAGTTGAAGTGAACTTGGAAACATATGATGATCCCAAAATTATTTATCTTGGAGCTTCCCTTACTAAAGTATAATGTGAACACATTATATCCATTTTGATGGATTTCAAAGATATTTTTGCATGGGCATATTCAAACATGCCAGGCTTAAACCCACACTTGGTAGTGCATTGCCTTGTTGTTCATCCAGATGCCAAAAAAGTTAAACATAAATTGAGAAAGATACATCCACACGTCACCCTCTTGGTAAAAGATAAATTATTGGGATCAGGGTTCATCAGACCATTGGACTATTCGAAATAGATATCTAACATTGTTCCAGTCATCAAGAAGCCACAAGGCATACATATTTGTACAAATTTTAGAGACATCAAAAAAGAATGCCCTAAAGATGATTTTCCTTTGCCCATCATCGACATGATCATTGATTCTACTACTGGGTATGAGATGTTGTAACTCATAGAGGTATTTTCTAAATATAATCAGATTAAGATAGCCTAATAATATCAACACAAAACTACATTCACCACTCTGTGGGGAATATTATGTTACCAAGTCATGCCATTTATCTTGAAGAATGCTAGATCCACATATCAATATGCCATGATTGTCCTCTTCCATGACATGATGCATGATATTGTTGAGGACTATGTTTATGACATACTAGTAAAATCAAGAACACGTGTTGGACACCCTGATGTTCTATGAAGAATTTTTGAGAGGCTTTGTGAATATAAAGTCCAAGTGAATCCTAAGAAGTGAATCTTTGGAGTCACTTTACAGAAATGGATATGTTTCATTATATCACAAAGAGGGATTGAAGTTGACCTTGCTAAATTTAAGGCCATTGTTAAAATTCCTTCACCTTCAAATCTTAAACAACTCAGAAGCCTACAAGGAAAGATCCAGTCGATCTATAGGTTAATTTCTCAATTGGCAGATAAGTGCCAACCATTTAACCATATCTTAAAGAAAGGGATCATGTTCCAATGGGATGAAGACTATCAATTATCATTTGTGAAGCTCAAGACATATTTGGCCAACTTACCAATTTTGAGACCGTCAACACCTAGACAACCCATGCTTCTTTACATATCAGTAACTGAGCATGCACTGGGGGCACTTTTGGCCCAACATAATCACCAAGGTAAAGAACATGTAGCCTATTATTTAAGCCACATAATGGTGGATTATGAACAAAATTATATGCCTATTGAGAACACATGTTTAGCTATGGTGTTTTCTTCCTAAAAGCTATGTCATTATATGGTAAACAATAAAACTATTATCATCAGCAAGATGGATCTAGTCAAGTTTTTATTATCTAAGGCAACTCTCACATGATGTATGGCTAAGTGTGTCATGCTCCTTAGTGAATTTTATGTTGAGTATCAGAACCAAAAATCTATTAAGGGGTAGGTTATTACTGATCAACTTATAGAATCCCTATTATAGGTACTCAACCACTCAGATTTAACTTTCCAGATGATTCTATCATGGCAATGGAAGAAGTGCAGTGTGACCCTAAATAGTGGAAGCTTTATTTTCATGGTTCCTTCACTTCTCATGAATCTGAAGCTGGTATATTTTTGATTACACAATAAGGGGATTTGATTCCCAAAGTGTTTCACATTAATTTTCATTGTACCAATAATATGGCCGAGTATGAGGCACTTAATGTAAGATTATGTCTTGTAATTCAGTGGGATATTCAACACTTGATGGTTTATGGTGATTCCTAATTAATCATCAATCATACCACTAATCAATATCAAACTAGAGATGACAAGCTTGCTCCTTACAAGTAGATTGTTGATAATCTCAAGGTTCATTTTAATTCTCTATAGTTTCAACAAGTACCAAGGGCCAATAACATATCTCTCGATGCAATGGAAATGATTGGGTCAATGATACAGATTGATGATGGAGATAAAGAGTACCATTCTTTTAATTGAGAATTTTTTACAACCTGCACATATTATGCCAAATTCAAAAAGGGTATGCACCATTGTTGGTCCCAAACCCCCACTTGAACTGCCTTGGTATCAAACATTTTATAATTACTTTCATTATCATGTTTTTACACCTGACCTATCCAATAACCAATAAAAACTCTTCCATCACCATTTAGCTCATTATACCATCCTTTGAAACATGCTTTATTACAAATGCTATGATGGAATGTTACTTCATTATTTATATTTGAGAGAATCCAAGCTAGTGCTGAAGGAGGTACATGAAGGAATGTGTGAGGCCCATACCAACGGTGTAGTCTTAGCTAAAAAACTCCTTATAATAGGCTATTATTGGCCAAAGATGGAGATAGATGATTTTAATTATGTGTGGAAATGTGTTCCTTGTCAACAACATATAAATTTAATACACACAACTTCCTTAGTGCTATAGCTGATCACAACACCATGGGCATTCTCAATTTTGGGCCTCGATCTCATTGACAAAATAAACCCAACCTCTTCAGATGGCCATAAACAAATGTTAATTAATACTGAGTACTTTATTGAGTGGATTGTGGCCATTCTTCTCACTTACATTATTAAGAAGCAGATAGCCAAATTCATTCATTACCATATCATTTATCGATATAGAATCCCAACACATATTATATCCGATGATGATAGATCCTTTGTAAATAAAGATGTTAAAGACCTCTATGAAAAATTCAAAATCAAGCACAATAAATCCATGCCATATAACCTACAAGGTTATGGAGAAGTTGAGGTGTCAAACAAGACCATTATATCCATTTTAAAGAAGATTGTCAATGATGCTGGTCATAATTAACACTTGCAAATATTTCTTGCCCTTTGGGCTTATCAAACCAGTCATCAAACACCCATAAGAGCCACTCCATACTCTCTTGTTTATGGCACAAAAACTATTATCTTGATAGAGATCAAGTTACCTTCATTGAGAGCATCTTTGGAGCATATTGAAGATGATGAAGAATACATAATCTCAAGTTTACAAGAACTAGAACTTATTGATGATAAGCATTTGGCTACCCTAGAAAACTTGCAAGGCTATCAGAATAGATTGCAGAGAAGCTATAATAAGCACATTCTCCCTCAAGAGTTTGAGATTGGTGATTTGGTCTTGAAAGAGAACCAAAAGAACACAAATGTTGAACTAAGAAAAAGAGTAAGTTCCAATCTAATTAGTTGGGATCATATGTTATCACAGTGAACTATGGATCAGGGTCATATTAATTGGCTACACCAAATGGTAAATAACTTCCAAAGCTCATGAAAACTATGCACCTAAAGAGGTTCTATGCTTGATAACTTTGAACCATTGTCTATAAAACCCCTTACTTGGGGGCAACATGTGCTGAAGTATTCTACCATTATATCTTGGACCATCCTCTCATGGACCATATTATTTTGACATACCTTATTAATTTCATGACTTTGGATAGTGAAGGATTTTGGACCTTGACAATTTGAACATGTTTTATCCCATCTTGGACCATTCTATTTGAGAACCATATTAATTATGTATCATCCTATGGACCCCATTCATTTTGGACTGTTCTCTTTGAGAAACACATTCTTTGTTATGTATTGGGCTTATTATAACACAAACACCTTTATCCATTGACCAATTATGATCTTGGTTACGAATCATGTGTATCATGATCACATTTAATGCCAGTTTTATAAAGCAGATCAAAATGGATAGTATTTTGTAGCTTCTTTTATAGATGAGTAAACACAAATTCATCTTCAACTAAGGATATTTGTCTATTAGATGATCCTTTAGATATATCTTATGTTGTACATTATTTTACTATTTTGATATTGTTTCATAGGCATTATGATCATGTGCCATTACAGTCAACTTTAGCTATTATTAGAGTTCCTAGTTAGTTCCCTGATCCATTATTTATTTTTATGACTATCATTGCAGCCAACTTATATGATATTAGAACTTCTACTCTCAGATGAACATCTCCTTGATAATTTGGTTCCCCTTTGTACATATTTTATCAGAAAAAACCAAAAACATTAGAAAATGATCCCAAAATAACAAAAACATTATCTTACCCTTTTGTACATTCTGATCCTCATGCTCTTGTCATTTTTCAATTAATCATCCTCATGCTCTTACTATTTTGCAATTATCTTGTCCCATGCACTTGCCATTCTAAAATACCATTTTGATTGGTACACTCTCACCATTTTACGAGCCCATCCCTTCCCTTTTATTCTACAACATTTATCATGTTTTTTTATCATCACCATTTTTTTCTATCCCATTTCTTGGGAAAACTACATTTAGACTAAAGTTTAGGTTGGAACATGCATCAATGGAATTATGTAAGTAGCATCTACTTGTCTTGTACATCTGGAGTCAACTCGGCCAACCCCTTCCTTTTCTTCTCTTTCCCCATTTATTTCATATTGTTTCCTTATTATTTGGATGCAAATTTGTGTCCTTGTTCTTGCTACACTATTGTAGAAATAAACGCCTCTATTACATGTGCCTGAACAACTATTTTTTAAACCACATTAACTTGGTTTTTATTTATGTGTGTTTATTTGAGTTTTATTGGTGCTTTGTTGTGCTTTTTGGTCTCTTTTTTTATTTCTTCTTTCCTTTGGTTTTTTCTTCTTGATTCTTCCTAGTCTTGTGTTTTCCAGTTTGATCTTGTCCTCTTCTTTTGTTTTTAAAAATATCTTGATGGTCCACATGGATCTTGATTATTTATATCTTGATATCATGTTATTAAGATGTCCTTTCTTTGTTTTTAAAACATTATTGTTCCTAATTAAAGCCATATTGTTAATATCTTAATTTTAAGTTGGGTTCATTTATGTTTTATTTTTATCTTTGTTTTTATTTTTGTTTAAATCTAAATAGTCATAACTCTGGTTTTGATATTTTTTTACCATTATCCTTAGTTATAAGTATTCACATTTGAATCAGATCTGTGCAATTAAAATTCCATGTCCTTATAAGTTCTTTATACTTATGATGCCTAATTTATTTCACTATAGCAAGAACTTTGTGCTTTGGATTCAAGTCTTAATGTCAATATGGCTTCGATGAATAGCTCTCAAGATCACCATGCATAAACTAGGCTTAATAGATTTAGCACTTTGACTCTATGCTTAGACATACATCTCTTAGCATATATCATGAGTCTCATCTAAATTTGGTTAGTTTTCATCATCCCTCATTCCATTATCTCCTAATTCAGGATGAACTACATTCGCTTGAGGTCCTTTTAGACTATGTAGGCAGCGCTTGGATACCTAGCATAATCTTAGGTTAGCTTGGCCATATTTATTTTTATTTTCATCTCTTCCATCACTTTGTACATCATCATATGCCTAGTTTTTATGGCTTCACAACCATTAAACCATCATATCTATGTTTGTGCCCACTCATATTTAATATATGAATTAGGTTATATCCTTGAGCTATTGCTTGCCAATTTTCCCATGCTGGGGCAAAACATTTGAACCTATCATAAGAATCAAATCGCCCCTACAAGGGCAAACTATTCTTTATCAGTGATAAAAATTTGCCCTACTGGGGAAAACATGTTTATCACAAGATTATATTCATTCTAATAGAGCACATTAGTATTTATTCTATCTTTGGAGACCATGATTATCCTTTTATTATAATTCCAAGCTCTCCACACTTTTACCCATGATGGAAATATTTTAGTATGTAACTTATCTTGAGATTGATCAATTATGAAGCGCACAACTTACACCCTAACTTTGGGTGTGTTCAAAGTGCATCTCTTCTATTTTTGGATTTTATCCTTCCCTTTCCCCCATCTTTGGGGCCTATTATATTCTAATTATATTTTGATCATTGATGGAATAAATGCATGAAAGCATTAGCTTGTATGGATGTAATTTTTTCTATGGGTTAATCTCACTTTCTCTTTCTTTTCAAGAGTGCATCCTTCTCTTTTATCCTGGTATGTCATCTTGAGGGGGCATCATGGGTCATTTCCATTTTCTTCTTGACAAATATTTGATTTTAGAAGACATTTTTTCACCTGAGTGTATTGTTACACCTTCTTAAATAGGGGTAAAATTTAGACATCCAATTCCTATCACCATTTATGTTGAAATTGTCAATCTTACTTGAATTTCACTCAAATGCACGATTTAAGCCAAAATCACTAAAATATACTAACCAGTTTGAATTATTTGAATACAAGTGTCAATTTAGGCCAATGTATCCCTAAATGGGGTAATGCATTTTATGTGATTCCTAAATTTTTTTAAATCATTTTGAGTCAAAAAGATGATTTTTGCATTTTGGTGCTCTAGATTACTCTTTTCTTCTAATTCATTAGTACACATCACGTGTCTTTGTTATTTTATGTTGGCAACATATTAAATGGAATAACAGTCTGTATGCATCTAACATCATCTTCCAATTCTTTTCGAGTCAAATTATGACCTAGTAATATGACTTTCTTATCATTTTGATTAGTTGTGCATCGATTTTCAAAGAATTCCACTAAATTGATTAATCTTACTTAAACAAATTAACTCAAATTAAGAGCTTAAGAAAGAATTCCATGAATCAAATTAAATATTTGTTTTTTAGAAATTGATACTGAATATCTTCATCACCTAATGACATGATCAATGGGGTGGCATACATAAGTCATAAATGCAATAAATATCAGATTTATGAGCACCCATGCCTAATTAATGCCTCTTCCTCCCAAATATTTATGAAGATATATATAGATTTATTATGCAATATTAGATTAATTCATGACCACACATCTCAATCTTGATATGGATGGTCATGGTTGATCTTGACCCATTTGAAATATCTATAAATAAAAGGGCATAAAACATTATTTTTAAGCTTAAATTGTGTAAACTTATAATGCAAGATTCTCTCTACAAGTCCTTTATGCAATTTGATTAATGCTTTATTTGCTATAGGATATATTCATTTGATAGGTATAGATTAAATTTATTATCTTGAGCCTAGATTATGCATGGTGATCTTGAGATAATAAAGGATCTTGGCATCCATTATTGATAAAGACAAGAACACCAAATCAAGGGAAAAACACATTTGGATTAGCTTTTGGATGGTGGAATCACTTGAGAAGGTAATATGCATATGTGATTTCTTTCAATTGTTTTTTTATTTTCATTTACAAACTTTGATGAATAGGTTGGCCTAGATTGTTAGTTCTTATGCATTATTTTGCGTTTTTAATGACTAATGTTTGAACTAATCCTCTTTGTAATCCAACACTACATTTTGGATCCCGATAATCCAAAATGTAGTTTTGGATTACAAAGAGGATTAGTTCAAACATTAGTCATGAAAAACATAAAAGAATGCATAAGAACTAACAATCTAGACCAACCTATTCAATGAGGTTTACAAATGATAATAAGAAGTAATTGAAAGAAAGCACATATGCATATTACCTTTCTAAGTGATTCCACCATCCAAAAGAAGCTCCAAGCATGTTTCCCCCTTGATTTGGTGTTCACGTGTTTATCAACAATTGATGCCACACTCCTCTATTATCTCAAGATCACCATGCACAATCTAGGCTCAAGATAAGAAATTTAATATATGTCTATCAAATGAAGCTATCCTATTACAAATAAAGTATTAATCAAACTACACAGATGACTTGTGGGGAGAATCAACATCACCTAATGACATGATCAATGGGGTTGCATCCATAAGCCATAAATGCAACAAATAACAAGTTTATGGGCACCCATGTCTAATTATTTCATATTCATCTCAAATATTTATGAGGATATTTACCGATTTATTATGCAATATTTTATCAATTCATGGTCACACATCTCAATCTTGAGATTGACGATCATGGTTGATCCTAACCCATTTAAAAAATCTATAAATAAAAGGGCATAGAACATCATTTTTAAGTTTAAATTGTGTAAAATTATATTGCAGGATTCTCTCCATAAGTCATTTGTGTAGTTTGATTAATGCTTTATTTGTAATAGGATAGATTCATTTGATAGGCATAGATTAAATTTATTATCTTGAGCCTAGATTATGCATGGTAATCTTGAGATAATAGAGGATCTTGGCATCCATTGTTGACAAAGACAAGAACATTAAATCAAAGGGAAAAACACATTTGGAGCAACCTTTTAATGGTGGAATCACTTGGGAAGGTAATATGCATATGTATTTTCTTTCAATTGCTTCTTATTGTGATTTACAAACCCCATTGAATAGGTTGTCCTAGATTGTTAGTTCTTATGCATTCTTTTGTGTTTTTCATAACTAATGTTTGAACTAATCCTCTTTGTAATCCAACATTAAATTTTGGATTACATTTTGGATTATTAGTTATATTATTTTGTTATTATTTAATAGGCATTATTTCGTTATCGAGATCCTCACTCTCACTAATTTATGAGCATGTGTCATTACAGCTGGCTTTAGCTATTATTGGAGCTCCTAGTTAGTTACCTATTCCATTGTTTATATCCATGACTACCATTACAATCAATTTAGCTATTATTAGAAATTTTATTCTTGGATGAGAATTTGTTTGATTATTTGGTTCCCCTTTGTACATATTTTATCCCAAAAATACCAAAAACTTAAAAAAATTATCCCAAAAGAACAAAAACATTATCTTACACTTTTGTAAATTTTGATCCTCATGATCTTACCATTTTACAAGTAATAATCCTCACGCTCTTATCATTTTTCAAGTATCTTGTTCCATGCACTTGCCATTTTGCAATACCTTTTGATTGGTATGCTCTATTCATTTTATGAGCCTATCTCTTCCCTTTTCTTCTACAACATTTATCATGTTTTTTTATCTTCACTTTTTTCTTCTATCCCACTTCCTAGGAGAACTACATTTGGTTTGAAGTTCAGGTTGAAACATGTGTCCATAAAACTATGTAGGTGGTGTCTACTTGTCTTGTACATCCAGAGTCAGCTCAGCCAACCCCTTCTTTTTCTTCTCTTCCACCATTTCATCCATGTTAATTCCTTATTATTTGGAAGTAACTTTGTGTCCTTGTTCTTGATATGCTATTATAGAAAGTAACACCTCTATTAAACATACTTGAACAACTATTTTTAAACCACACTAACTTGGTTTTTGTTTGTGTGTGGTTATTTAAATTTTAATGTTGTTTTATTAGTTGTCTTGGTGTTTTGTTGTGTTTTATTGTATCTTATTTTATTTATTTTTCTTTCCTTTGGTTGTGTCTTCTTGTTTTTTCTTAGTCTTGTGTTTTCCTGTTTGATCTTGTCCTCTTTTGTTTTTCAAAAACATCTTGATGGTCCACATGGATCTTGATTATTTATATCTTGATCTCATATTATTAAGATGTCCTTACTTTGTTTTTAAAACATTCTTGTTCCTACTTAAAACTAGATTGTTCATATCTTGATTTTAAGTTGGATTTAGTTATTTATGTTTTGTTTTTATCTTTATCTTTATTTTTTGTTTAAATGCAAATAGTTGTAACTCTGATTTTGGTCATTTTTTTACCATTGTCCTTAGTTATATATATTCAGATTTGAACCAACTTTGTGAAATTGAAATTCCATGTCCTCATAAGTTATTCATACTTATGATGCTTAATTTATTTTGTTATAGAAAGAACTTTGTGATTTGGATTCAAGTCTTAACATCAATATGGATATGATGAAAAACTCTCAAAATAACCATGCATAAATTAGGCTCAATAGGTTTAGCACTCTGACTCTATGCTTAGAAATGCATCTCTTAGCATATATCTTGAGTCTCATTTAACTTTGATTAGTTTTCATCATCCCTTATTCCATTATCTCCCAATTCGAGGTGAACTACATTGGTTTGAGGTCCTTTTGGACTATGTAGGTAACACTTGGATACATAGCATATCTCGAGTCAGTTCAATCATCTTCATTTTTCTTTTCATCACTTTATGTATCCTCATATGCCTATTTTTATGGTTTCATAGCCATTACACCATCGCATCTATGTTTGCACCTTCTCATCTTTAATCTATGGAATATGTTATATCCTTGAGATATTAATTGTTAATTTACCCATGCTAGGGCACAACATTTGAACCTACCATAAGAATCAAATCAGCCCTATAGGGGCAAACCATTCTTTATCAGTGATCAAAATCCATCATACTAGGGCAAACTTATTTATCACACGATCATGTTTGCTCTAATGGAGCACATTATTATTTATTCTATCTTAGGATACCATGATTATCCTTTTCTTATAATTAAAATATCTCCACACTTTTGCCCATGATGGCAATATTTTAGTGTGCAATTTGTCTTGACATTGATCAATTCTGAAGCACACAACTTACACCCTAACTTTGGGTGTGTTCAAAGTGTTCCACTTCTATTTTGGTTTTATCCTTCCCATTTCCCCCATATTTGGGGCCCATTATATTCCAATTATATTTTTATCATTGATGGAATCAATACATGCAAACATTGGCTCATCTAGATGTAATCTATTCCATGGGTTAATCTCATTTTCTATCTCTTTTCAAGAATCCATCCTTCACTTTTATCCTAGTATGTCCTCTTGAGGGGGCATCATGGATCATTTCCATTTTTTTCTTGACAACTCTCTTCTTTGAAAAGATGTTGCTTCACTTGTATTGTCAATCTTACTCGAATTACACTTAAATGCATAAGTTAGGCCAAAATTATTAAAATGCACTAAACAGTTCGATCTTGTCATATATAAGTGATGATTTAGGCCAATGTATCCCTAAATGGGGAAATGCATTTTATGTGATTTATAGCTTTTCTTAAATCATTTTGAGTCAAAAAGATGATTTCGCATTTTGGTGCTTTGGATCACTCTTTTCTTCTAATTTGTTAGTACACATCACGTGCCTTTGTTATTTTACATCATTAGCATCTTAAATGGGATAATAGTCTGTACGCATCTAACATCCTCTTTCAATTCTTCCCAAGTCAAATTATAACCCAATAATATGACATTCTGATCATTTTGATTAATTATGCACCAATTTTCAGATAATTGCACTAAATTCATTAATCTTACTTAGGTAAACTAACTCAAATTAAGATCTTAAGTAAGAATTCCATGGATAAAATTGAATATTTATTTATTGAAAATTGATTTTGAATATCTGCATCACCTAATGATATGATCCATGGGGTGGCATCCATAAGCCATAAATGCATTAAATATCAAGTTTATAGGCACCCATGCCTAATTGATGCCTATTCCTCCTAAATATTTATGAGAATATTTTTAGATTTATTATGCAATATTAGATTAATCTTGAGATGGACGTTCATGGTTGATCCTGACCCATTTGAAAAATATATAAATAGAAGGGCATAAAACATCATTTTAAGCTTAAATTATGTAAACTTATAATGCAAGTTCTCTCCACAAGTCATTTATGTATTTTGATTAATGCTTTATTTGCAATAGTATAGCTTCATTTGATAGGCATAGATTAAATTTCTTATCTTGAGCTTAGATTATGCATGGTGATTTTGAGATAATGGAGGAGCTTGGCATCCATTGTTGACAAAGCCAAAAATACCAAATCAAGGGGAAAACATGCTTAGAGTCACTTTTATATGGTGGAATCACTTGGGAAGGTAATATGCATATATGTTTTCTTTTAATTGCTTATTATTGTCATTTTAAAACCCCATTGAATAGTTTGGCCTAGATTATTAGTTATTATGCATTATTTTATGTTTTTCATGACTAATGTTTGAACTATTCCTCTTTGTAATCCAATACTACAAATACTTGTTGTAGTATTAATTCACAAAAACAAGAAGAACAAATTTAATATTTATTTCTAAAGGTTACATCACTTGAAGACAAGATTGTACATACTTTTAAGCTTCCAAATGTTACCTTTTCTCAAGAGCAAGTACAAGCCAAATAGAAAAAGCATGTCAAAAATGATAGTTAAAAATGGCATAATGTGAATAGGACATGTTATTAAAAGAATGAGTAAAAAATAAAAAATCAAAAGTGGAAAAATTCGAACAAGAAAATTTTCAAAGATAACATAATGAACAAGAAATGTCACATAAAGAGAAATTATAAAGGGACAAACTAAAAAATAATAAGTTTTTACATGAGCAAGCACCAAAGGAGAATTTTCAAAAATAAACTCAAACTAACTAAGATGATATATTCACAAAATGTTTCTTACAAAGGCCATTAAAAAATAGGACACATCAAATAAGATTAATATGGTTCCAAAAGAGGTAGTTAAAAAACATTCATCATATATAGAGCTTTTGATTGTTAGTCTTCACATGATGGAAAGAAATGTATCAAGGTTAATGTTGCCTCTTTCCATGAGGCCAATACATGGATTATGACACTTATTCAATATATGGGGTATAAAAAATAAGATTTGGGTAATATTATAGGGCCTCAATGTTGTATTAGATCTTTTAAATTGCCAATAACACTCAGGTCAAAAACATGTTCTTTATATTTCACATTTACCCTACTTTGTATCAAAGTAATGCAAAATTGGTAAAATTATGGATGAGAGAAATGGGGGGAAATTTTGGAAAAAATCATTACTCTATCACATTTGACCATGAACTAAAATGGTTACAAACTCAAGATCGCATGAGTACATTAACCAAGAGTAGATAAAAAAAAACTACTTCTTAAAGACTATCATTCTATCAAAGACAAATACTAGGATGAGAAATACAAGCATGAGAAATGATTAGATCGACATTCCAAAATAACAATACTAGGAAGATGATTATGATCTCAGTTGGTATTACACTCTTAAAAACATAGGACCTACACATTGATATCTTATCCCAGTTGAAGGTTTAACACAAAATTTAGATGTTGCTTACATATGTTATGTAGGAACCCCATGGGAACATCCTATGAACCGAGTAATTATTTAAGTTTCCAAAAAATTTCACTGTGCATAGCTTTCTCATATCTACTCATCCTTTTTATTTGTATATTCTTATATCCATTTTATTTGTTTCATTTTATCTTTACCTCTTTGATTGTCTATTCTGATTAAAACATCCATGACATTCATCCTAAAGTACACATCTTTCAAAAAAATCTACTCGATCATTCTTGAATATTAGTTAATCACACATACTTTGAGTTTACATGATCACATACTCTTACATACTACATGAGCATACATCTATTTTTTCCCATTGGAGTCACAAAAATTCTTATCTCCGCATATGCTATTGAGCTACATTATTATGACATACATATACAATGAGGGCACATTTTTTGCTTTCACTTTCTCCATATTGCCATCTTATCACATCTTGGGCACATCATGTCTTGACACACGTTACAAATTGTTTGGATCCCTCTCTCTCTTCTATTTACTGAATCCGTAGTACTTTTATTTAAAACATATCTTAAAAACATAAAAAAATTCAAATTGTTCAAAAATACAAAAATATCAAATATTTCAAAAATGCAAAAACATTCAAAATATCTTCAAAAACAAATGACCTAAGCATAACATGAGTTTCTAGTTTACGTATTTACATATGTTACTTATTACATATTTTGGTAGATAACATGTTCATTTTCAAACACATGCATTTCAAAAGGTATATGAGAATGATGTAGGACATACATTATATATGGATTCCTAGATGTTAGATTCCCTTCTACCTAGTGGCCATACATATGTTGGGGGAATATAAATTCTACAAGTTAACATTATAGCAAAGTTATATCTATTTATGACCTCAAATTCCATGTTGAGCTACATATGCTACAATTATTTTGTTATTTTCTCATATTGTATATAATGCTACATAGATATGATACTTTTCTATATTATGACATTGATACATATGGATGAAATAGACTAATTGTCACTTGTTCTATGTTCCTTCAATGTTTTTTACTTTCTTGCATTATAGGCTAGACATTACTTGATTATTGTGTATGGCCCTTGGCCCTTGCGTGAAAATTCCTTGAACATATTTATGAGATTTGTGTTTGGTATGTGCAAAATTTTAACATCTTCATTACTTTTGGCCTTCATCTATGTGTGTTGTGTAACATTTGAACATGCCCCTTGTTTGCAACATTATCAACATCCTTTACTTATGAACCTTGGCCTTGTTTGTTACGAAATATTCATGTCCATTCTATATGACTCTTGGCCTTATCTTATGACTTTAAGTGACACTGTGTGACATTGTGTGTTGTTATTGTTGAGCTTTATTATGGTCTCATAATACATATTATACACTTTTACTAGGTAGTCTACTTCATATATGGTTACTTTACATCATGTTTCATTTCCATATCTATATAAACATGACTCTTGTATACCTCACATTCAATATGTTACATACATGATTCAATAAAAATTACATTTATATGATGACGTAATCTCCACATGTTAACCCTATACTACATGATCATATCTTTATCACATGATATAGTTAACTCTTATTTTGAGACAAGCGATTGTAGGCTACATCCTTCATCTCAAAACATGGGCATAATGATGGGATTGTATTAGAGATCCAATCTTCCATGAATGGAAAAAATTAGATTTTATATAGATTACGTGGTTTAAAACTACAAAATCTAGGATTTTAAAGATTCAAATAATGCAAAATATTTTATAACAGATTACATGTTCTCAAAGATTAGAAGTAAATAAGAAATCAAACACGACATATATTGGCACATTGATACAAATCATGGGGGCATATGACATGAATATGCAATCACCTTTAAAATACTAAAATTACATATTTATATACACTTTAATGCATATATGCATGGGCATATAAAATATAGTTACAAGATCAAATTACAGGTTGAAAATATAGTGATAATTGACCTTATAGGTGCATGGCATTTTATATACTGTGGCACAAGATTAAAGGGATATGATACTTATTTATTATCATGATTGTTCAAAGTTTCAATGTTCAAAAGGCATGATACTTGTTCATGTACATTTTCAAAGTTAATATTTTCAAAATTCGAAGAGTATGATGCTTGTTCATACACATTTTCAAAGTTCAAAAATATAGTTCAAAAGCAAAAATGTTTAATCTATATGTTTAACCCAAAAATTTGATAAATGGGGATAGGGTTAATAATATAAAAATATCTTAAGTATAAGGATCATAAACTAATTTATAGTAAGCCAATTAATTGTAAACTCATATACATGAATATTCTAAATTATAAACATGAGATATGCTAAATATAGAAAGTACCAAATTTGACATATGTTCAATTTATTGCAATACCAAATAGAAATGACACTTAGTTGGGTTTTAATATGTACAAGTAGGTCTAGGTTGGACATAAAAAAAAGTGTACAAGATTAAGATTTTGAGACATTCATCAGATTTTGGAAATGATGTTTCTAGAGCTATAGACACTATTATCGACTTTGGGACACTATTGTCAATGCTATTATCCTATATAAAATATCCAATGTATATAAACATAACCAACTTCATCATTATAGTTTTTATATCACTTTCATATTATGTTTCAGATTTGGAACACAAGTTGTCACTCTCTTCTTATCATCCAAACCCTAACTCTTCACCCTTTTTCACCCTTAGAATTAATTTTTACCAAAAATGGGTTAGTGGGATCATGATGTTAAGTTGACCTCAAAATCCTCTCTATCCATGAGAAATACCTACATATCCAATACTCTAAGGATGGCCTCAAACTTACATAGTTTTCTTCTATGTGTGGGAGTGTGTGTGAACAATATTGTAACATATTATATATAGATGCAAGTAGTGATCTATCTTGTAACTTGACAAATACCACTCATGAGTTATTATTTGGATGCTTCAAACTTTTTTTATGACTACTCCTATGACTGATATAGAAATAAAGATGAATAGGGTAGAATAACTTAGTTGTGTGGTTGATTGAATGAGTCTTGGTAAGTGTTTACTTGTTATTTTTTAGATGAATAATGAGAAGGCTTGTACTTATACCACACCTTTTGAAAATATCTCACAATATGGTTCAACAAGACAAGTAATCCAAACCATAGGTTTTGAATAGTTTTTGATTTATATGAATTTTTAGTACTAATCATTAAATAAGGATCTAGACACTAGTGTTAATGCTAGTGTCCTTGTGTGGCTGGTAGTGTCTAGAAGGCTAGAAAATATATATTGATCTATAACTTGATAGTGAAGGATATATATCAATTTTTGAGATTTTTTTAGTGTACTAGTTGTTTGGGTCATTAAAATAGTATGGGCCATAGTATAAGATAATCATTTAGGCATAGTTAAATGGTGAATGAGAGCTTTTTGACAGTGGGAAGAAACAAAATTGAAGGGTAGATCCCTGATTGGTATTTGTCAAATGTACAGATTGAGATGCCATAAATATTTAATTTTAGTATCTAAATTTCATCCCCCTTTAATATTATAATGCATAAGGGTGAGATTAATAGGTTAAAGAGAAAAAATGTTCACCTAGGTGTGTACAACACACCTTGCCTTTGCTTGAGCCCACTTTGATTTTTTTTCGGTGTATGACCTATAACCAAGAGCATGTTATAGTAAAAAATAAGTGTATATAATCTAAAATTTTAAATAATTGAAATGTTTGAAAGAAAAGTTAAGAATGAAAGAGTACACTATGTGTCGACATAACCATGTTGCCTCTTTATATTTTGTTTGGTAGAGATGCTTCCTTATGAAGCATTAGAGCTAGGAAAGATTTAGACCTGAATCATGGATATCTGAAGAGGAATATTGGAAGGTATTATGTCGCCAATCTAGTGTAAGGATGAGTTCTAACATGGCCATTTGGATCACTAAATCTTAATCACACAAATCAAGTGTGAATATATATATATATATATATATATATATATATATATATGGTGAGGGTGAGTGGTTTAATCAACTCATACTATAAATTTGGTGAGGTTAGATAATTTAATCAATACAACCTATAAATCAAGTGAGGTTGAATGATTTAATACATTTAACCTATAAATAGAACCAACTACTACAAATAAAAAAGGTTTGATAATAGTACTTCTTGGTGTATTTGGTGCTTATTAGTGATAGTAACCTAGAGATATAATTAGAAATTTTTTAATTTTTGGTGCACTAATAATATGCACCTTTAATTTGTCTCAAACTAAAGTATGTGTGTCATAAATCTAAAAAACTTAATTTAAAATATATGTAAAAATAGTGCAATGTATAGGATTCTAACCCAAGTGTATATTCGAATCATGTAACTGTAATGGAGATTGTGAAAGTGTGGAGGTCATGTCTTTATGACATGCCCCAACTAAAATCTAGAGATACTAAAAACTAAGTGTAGATGTCATGTCTTTATGACATGCCCCCACTAATATCTGGAAATTATGTAAATGTGGAGTTCATGCCTTTATGACATGTCCCCACTTTTGAGGTGAGGGAAATAGAATATGGTAGGAACCTTACCTTAAAATGATATGGTAACTATATAATCAGTGTATGAATCTTGTAGGATATAAGAGTAACATGTCCAAGTAGATATATCAATGAAGCTCATAGTGTGTGATCACATCAAGCCCTAAGATGTATGATATGTATCATGACAATGTTTAGAGAGTAATAATACAAGCTCAAAAAACAATCAAGCACACACACAAGAGTACTCAATGTAATGCAAAGTAATGGTCTAAGGAAACCTCATATAAAGGGTATGTTCAACCATCATGCAATCGAAAGGAAATGGCATTCAAATGTCTAATCAAGATAGAATGACATATTAAAATATCCAAATAACATACAATGGCATAGGTGCCAATGGGCAAGGAACATATTCATATGTTCCACAAGAAAGATAATGGCAAGAAATAAATACACTCAAAGAAGTGACAATGTGAATAAATTGGGTGTAAACAACTAACATAAGTATATCATACTAGTCCTTGCATATATGTGTTAGCAAAATATGTCATGTAACATAGCATATCAAGTACCTTGTAAAAGATATGAACATGGATATAGACATATGTAAGTATTATTATATAAGCTAAATCATGATAATGTATAAATGATCATAAAGGATATGTAACATGTATCCATCATGATCAATGAAATAGTTTCCCCAATGTACTAAATGATGTGGGTAGAGGATAGATCCACCATCTATAGGTGAATATATCATGTGTTTATGGTATTCCTATATCACACTCAAATATGCATGAAACATATATGTGTATATAAATGAAATGATATGTTATCCATTAACATGATGCAAACAACATAGATGCCAAGTTGTTAATAAACATGGGAACACTATTTTTTTGTATTTTTTGGGTTATTTGAATATGTTTGTATTTTATTGAATACTTAATTTTTTTGGATTTTTGGAATATTGATAGAAATTTCATAAGTCATACAATGATCTCAAAATGAGGATGAGAATCTAGAAGGAGTGGTAAATGAATAACATTTCTTGAACCAAATGTGCCATATGTAGGCATAACAGAATCAAAAGGTATATCATGTTATTTTGGTAAATTTATAATTGATCTATTTGTTTAAGAGATATTTTAATTTTTTTCTAGTAACCATGGTTTTCCAAGTTTTAAATTATATTTATTAAAAAATGGACCAATATGTAGTACAATAGAACATGAATCAAATTTAAGTGTGACATTTCATTGAATAGATCCAGCACAAAAATCAAATGTAGTCGTTTTATTACCAATTGTAGTCATATAACATGTTAAATTTGGTAGCTTGAGTGTGGATTATGACACCTAATCCAAAGGTTCCTCTTGCATGATCTCATGACCCTTATAGGTACCTTTTCATTGATTCTCAGTCATCTATAGGCTTTTAAGACCTCATTCCATCTTAGCCAAGGCCCATTTTCCAAGATTATTCTAGCCCCCTAGGTCCTGAACCTGTAGGATATGAGTGTTGGGTATGGAATATAGCTCTAGACCCTAGGGTGTCCCCTTTCCAACACACCTATCCAATCACCTTTCGAGCCTAGATTAAAATTTTTCTTTGATTCCTCTTCTTCATTGTGTCAACCTAGCACGATTACATTTAACCCATGACCAATAAATCTCCATAAAAGCCCATTCAAAGTTCATTTAAAAGGGTTGGTAATTATTTTCAAAAGCAAGCAAGAATACAAGAAAGAACACTAAGGCAATCTTCCCTATTCTTTGCATATAGCTAACCAATACAATTACAAGTTCATTCAAACCCTTACACCAATTCCTAGTCACTTCAAGCACACCCAATTTAGCATTTTTACATTTGCATAACACTATTGCATAAATCACATCAAGTGAGAGAACTACATATGGATCGATCCCTCTTAAGGGTATTGGTATGTAGGCAGTATGCCCACACAAGGGGTGTGGATACACGTTCAATACATCATACACACACTAAAACCCCTCTATTTCAAGTTTCATTCAAGCATATTAAAGATCTAGGTTTAAGATTAAATGAACTCTATAAGGAGCTCCGTTGATATTCAAAACTTGAAATTTCACAAGTGGACTAATATAGGGACAACAGATAAAATCCAAAAAACTCAAATCTCTACGACCAGTTTGGATAATAATGGTAGGACCTAGACTATATCACCAGACCCTGAAGTGTCCTATTTTTGGCACTCCTATCGTTTCACCAAATGAAAGCTAGATCCTGATTTATGACAGTGTCCTAGTCCTAGACAACTAGTACTAGCTTCTGTCTCGATCATCTCAGTCTAGTTTAAGCTAGGTTACATTTCTCTTCATTTATTACTATTTTTAGAAAGGTTCAAATTGCAATTAAATTATACAAATTAGTAGCTTAATTATTTCATTAGTATTTACTATTTTTATTATTTTATACCCTTAACTAAATTAGGAATAATACTCCAATATTCCCAAAAATAGTTAAACTATTTGGTGAACCTGACTTACTTCATTTGCACATAAAAACTCCAGAAACCTTAGGGTAAATTCCTTGCTAATTTTTCCAATAATTTTTTGATTTTTAACTTGCATATTTAAATCAAAAATTTAATTTAATTTTTAAAATTACATAGTAATTTAAAAAAATATATTTTATTCAAAACCCTAGTTTCACATACTAGGTCCCTTGAAATCAAGAATTTTCCAATATTTTTCTAATTTTTTACTTACATATTTAAATAAAAAATTCAATATAATTTTTAAAATTTCATAGTAATTTTAAAAAGTTATTTTTCTTGAAACCCCTAGTTGCACATACTAGGTCCCTTTAAATCAAGAATTTTCTAATAATTTTTTGATTTTTTACTTGCATATTTAAATCAGAATTTCACTTTAATTTTCAGAATTCTAGAGTAATTTTTTTAAAAAATATCTTTTTTCAAAACCCTAGTTGCATATACTAGGTCCCATTGCTTATGAGATGTCACCTTACAACTAAAATCAGATTTCACATAAAAATAAAAATGGATCTCACTTATTTACACATATTTTTTACATTTCTTGCAAATAATGAGACTGTACTCAGTTCTATCATGTACATGAACAATGAAGTTTACCATATGTTACTACAAAGCTTCATTCTTTCCCTTTCATGCTTAATTTCTGTAATATGGGATGATATTAAGAAAGTTATTGTTAAACATAGTAAGATCCCTCTCCTTCATAGCAATGTTTACTTGTCTTTAACACAACATTTCATTACTTGCTTTCTATCTCTCATATGGTAAAATTTTAAAGTTTATCTTGCTACACATATTATACATATCATGACAAATGTAAAAGTTTTTTATACATTAGTGCACCATTTCATGCTCTCTATCACTTTCTTTCTATCTCTCATGTAGAATAATTTTTAACTTTATCTTGCTAAACATGTTAGAAATATCATATCACATATCAAAGTTTTTTATGCATCAAATGCACAATTTTGTGCTCTCTATCTCTTGTTTTCTATCTCTCATGTGGAATGTTCTTTATAATCATATTGTTATACAAATTCTAACTCCACTTACATGCATTTCATCCCATATACATGGTTTCTACCTAGATGTATCTAACTTTTTTGCTACTTTTGAGTATCTTCCTTCTCCTCCTCTCCCCCAAGAGGGTGATAGCTACTTTCCCTTTAACCAGGTCCATGTTATCATACCTCTAAAAGGTGAGGCAGACTATACTAGTGTTCCTAATGCATACATTCAACCTATAGCTTCTTCAAACCATCTTCAGCATATGTGCTTACATGTTCAATCGAAAGCAACTAGGGTTTGCATTTATGAGACTCTAAAGGATCAAATCACCAGTATGATCAAGTTAATTTTAGATTTACAAATGTAAAATCAGATATTACATAAAAATATCACAACATTGGAAAATTATATTATAATACAAAGACCTCAAACGCACCCTAGTGTCAATCATGTATATGCACCTTCAGCTAGTCAATTGGTTGCAAGCAATGTTACTTATCAAAATAAGAAATCACAACAAAGTAACTCTAGAAATAGTGATTCAATAAGTGCTAAAAGATCAAATAAGATTTCAAGTGAGGTACTAAGGGAAATGATTAAATATAAGTTGATCAAACTACCTCCTCTAGATCCATTGAGAAGATCTAGATATTATTGTGCATGTTATAGAATGCATGGGCATCACACAGATTCATGTTTGGTATTAAAACAAAATATACAAAAAATAATTGCTAAGGAGGACCCTATACAAGGTAAATTAGTCAAGCAATCCATAGTGACACAGGAACACAATCACAAAGGGTCAAATTTAAAAATAGTATAAAAGTGGTTACCAAATCACAACTCAAAACAACAAAAGGATCAAAAAGCAAAATTAGAACAAGAAATAGTACCATAAGCATAGGTAAAGCATGAAAAAGATGTAAAGTTATCTCTCTAAAATGAGGCTCAAATTTCAAAATAGTATGGGTTTGGTCAAAAATATCTACAACAATTTGATTATCAAAGTCAAGGGTTGGGCAAGCAGGCTCAAGGCATCATTACTCCTATTCTAGCAATTGATAATGTTTGTCACCAAGGTTTGGGATTTATTGAACATCATAAGGAAAATCATTCATAGACATAGTTAATCAAAGGAAAAGATCTAGATACAATAAAATTCAACATTAACATTCCATTAGTTCAAAATCAAGATGATAATCATGAGTAGAATAATACAAGTCATTATGATTTCCAAGATACCAACAATGAATCCAAATATTCATAGTCATATTCATAGCCATTACCTTGTGCTTCACATTTATGCATGATTATTTTGTTTGATACAGGACACCATGATAAGGAGTCTTCCATGAGACTCACTGGTTAGTATCATCTCTTCTTAGCCTTACTTGTACCTAATTTTTCATAATTACTTGTATATAGCTTCTTTTCAATTATTTGTACATAGTCTCCTTATGATTGATTGTACGTAGTTCAAATATCAAAAATCCAAAAACATTCAAAATTTTAGTTTCCAAAAAAATTCAAATAATATAAAAAACCAAAAATATTTCAATTGTATGAATCATCCATGCTTTAAATTTTTACTACCATGCTAAACTTACATTTTGTTCTTCTATGCTATTATTTGTCAATTTATCTACATTACCATACTTCACTTGATCTTCTTTGAGTGTGTGTAGTGACATCCAGGTCCTTGATTACTTCACTGTACCCATTAAGGGGGCATTTTACTTATATATTCTAGACACACATTGATATATTTACCCATTGGAGGCATCTTTTACACGACTACACCATCTAGGTTATGTCATTCCTACACCACACACTCTAGTTATCATGTTGATGTACATTATTTACTAGCTTACATAGGTTACTTTATTGACACTCACTAGTATATAACAATTATGTATTTCTTAGCATATACTTAGTCTTATACTAACATGCCTTGCATACTTTCACTTTTTGCTTTGATTAGTTAGATTTGATTGTATTTCTAGTAGTTACATGCTTTCCTTTCTTGATTTATGTAGCTAGATGTGATTGCATTTCTCATTTTTTATTTTATCTTTTATATGTGCCTTAAGAGATTTGCCAATTTATTTTGATTCTATTCTTGTGTGTGCCTCAGGACATTTTCCAATGTCCTTTTCTTGTACTTCACTATGTGATTATGTCCATAATGCCAACATTGCTTGTTTTTAATTCTATATGTGTCAGGAACCTAGAACAATAAACATGCTCCGATGCCTACTTAGTCAGGATCTTGCTCCACCAATTAGAGCACATATGATTACTTCTTGTATTAGCAACTAAACACGGAATTCAACAAGAATCAATAAGTAACTAGAAATATGAAACAACACAGGAATTGAGAGACAATACACAATTGTATTAATAATCACTCAGAAGAATATACAATAAAGAAGATGCCACTTCTTCTTCCACCTCAAAGGTTCGCCACACCTCAAGACCTTCTTCCCTCTCTCTCTTGGTCCCAAAAATCAACTCCAATATAGAATTGATGTTCACCTCTCCAACTAGTCAGTAACACGCTGCCAGTACACCAAGTACACAACCGTACTCCAAGTAGATCTCCCGCTCTCTGCTGCTACCTGCAAATCACTAGACCTTACTCACCATTGTAGATCTCCTATAAAAAGTCATGCACACATGCTGAACAAGATCATACACATATGAAGAACATTGCTGATTCTCCAAACCAATACCCACCTTGGTACTGTGGCACTAAGAGGAACGCACCATTGCTCTCTTCTCTTTGAAGGAGCTTATTGCTCTCTTACTCACTAGCTACAAGTTATACAATATAGCCCATGAGTCCATATATAGATCTCATGCTTACAATAATTAGACTAACCTAATTACAATAATTAGACACGCAACTCAAGACCAAAAATAGCCTTTGCATGCAAACACTCCGTTTAACGAACTAACTATCCATGGAACAAGCAGTTCTGGAAATGCCACAGGTGACCGACGTCAGTCCCTGACTTCCTGGAGGTGACCGACATCGGCTGACATCCTACCGATGTCGATTTCCTTCCTGTCCACCCTGCCGTCGTCGGTTGCCTTGTGCACTGCACTATGCTGATGCCGGTCTCCCTGGAACTCAGCAACCTCCACCCTATTTGCACCAGTTAAAGCTTTTAGCTCCACATCCTAACAATATCCCACTTGGAGATAAATAGCTGCAACTGTACCTATATCTGTACACTATCTAATTTGTACCTTGGCTTGTATCCCTCTTCAAGATCAATCCTAAAGACTAACCACCACACCCTGTGATGCTCTAACCTTTATGCCTTTGTCATCTAAGTACCCTACCACATCCGCATCTACAAACCTATGTAGAAAATAACTTGAACCTCCATAGCATGTCGACCTACCACTGATCCCTGTAAGAATCCACTGAACTGCCCTTCAGTACCTCTTCCTCGAATTGGCTCCATACTTTTTGACAACTCCCACTGCTTTGGGAAAACTCAGGTCTACACTAGACCTCATGTGATTTTGAACACTTGTTCTAAGCTCTACTTGAACTGTCCAGCCCTTGGTGTGCTTTCTGATTCTGCATCCTGCATCATGAACCCTGCCAACACCGTCTTCACATCAGCTCCCACTGGAGATAAAATCTCCATGTCTCTTATGCCAAAGAATTTTGCTGCTCTAAATTCTTCTTGACACACCTCTGAACTAACCTTACCCTTAGCTCAGCAAATCCCTGTATGTACAGAACCTGCTAGCAAGTCACCCACATACAGTAACTGGATAATGTCGTGACTCATCATCCATCTGGTAAGACAAAACCACAATAGTTACACTGACATTGACTGAAGCCATGCTTAGTCATCCACCTGTCAAAACCTGTACCACTGTCTTGCAGATACCTCAAGACCTTATACCTTGGCCTTTTGTCTCACGTATCCATCCACTCTCTTCTTTAACTTGGGAATCCATTCCGTCTCTCAGTGCTTACTTCTAGCTGACAACTCTACCAACAAACACCTATTTGGTTCTTCTCCAAGGACTCACACTCCTCATCCATGCCAAGCTCCCACTGTATTTGGATTCTACCTGCATTGCCTCTTCGCATCTTCCTAGTTCTTGACCATCAATAAGCAATATAAAGAAGGTGAACAACGAATATGAGGTTCACTTACCCTTTCTGACCTCGATATGAGCATTTGAGACTTGTTGACAGCTTGATGTCCACCCACCATCTGTTCCAGTGACCGATCTCGGCCATCTCCCAGTCTGCTCCCAACTGATGTCGGCTCCCTGTACTGATCTTGATTGCCGACATCATTTCTCTGGTCGATGCCAGTATCCTTTCTATCAACGTCGATTCCTTCATGACCGACATCGGTCTTCATGTTGCCGATGTCGGTTACTATTTGACCGACGTCGGTACCTGTGTTCATTTGTGAGTGATAACATTTTACCCGTGAGCTCTCCATGGATCAAAACCCTGTTCAAATCAACATAGCCATGCTCAAAATAATTCAATTCCCTCACCTGATCTCTGTCCGTCATCTCCTCCATGAACACCAAGGCTTTCCAGTTTTTTAGCTTGTCAAAAACATTTGTCTTTCACTTGAGAACCTGCATTCCCCTCCTACATATGTGACCAAGCCCATGAAGCCACATCTCTACAACAAAAGGTGAATCAGTAATAAAGTAGATAGATAAAGAATACCTACTTTCTTACCACCATCTTATTCAAGTGTATCCACTGTGAGAGTTACAGTGCATCTCCCATCACCCAAATTTCTTGAAGAAATTAGACTCATCTCCAAGACTGGTACCTGCATGACTTCCTTCAACCACTGTGTGTCATCCATCTGCAATTTCAGCTTCACTTCCCCTTCGTCAATCATCTGACAAGGCTCTCCAACCCCTAAATAAATCTCTCCAAAGTCTCCAAAGACATACCTATGAAAAGATGCTCTATTTTGGGCTACATGGAAAGAGGCAAAAGAATCTATAAACAAAGATTCCACTTTATCCAGAACATCCTTGCAACATCACCTGTAACATATGCTTCTACGCGTTGATCTTCTACCGACCAACAATTTTGTTTTACCTGCTCTTTCTTTCCATCAATCAGACCATTCGTGCTATTCAATTTCTCCATTCATAGCTTACTTTATTCTGCCATTGCTATACTCCCACTCAATCTGAAACCCCTACGAGTGACCTGTAATCAAAAACACTACCAGATCTGAAGCCACCTGTTAGTCAACCCAACCAAGAGCTCTGATACCACTTGTCAGGAACCTAGAACAATAAACATGCTTTGATGCCTACTTAGTCAGGATCTTGCTCCACCAATTAGAGCACATATGATTACTTCTTGTATTAGCAACTAAACACAGAATTTAACCAAAATCAATAAGTAACTAGAAATATGAAACAACACAAAAATTGAGAGACAATACACAATTGTATTAATAATCACTCAAAAGAATATACAATAAAGAAGATGCCACTTCTTCTTCCACCTCAAAGGTTCGCCACACCTCAAGACCTTCTTCCCTCTCTCTCTTGGTCCCAACAATCAACTCCAATACATAATTGATGTTCACCTCTCCAACCAGTCAGTAACACACTGCCAGTACACCAAGTACACAATCATACTCCAAGTAGATCTCCTACTCTCTACTGCTACCTGCAAATCACTAGACCTTACTCACCATTGTAGATCTCCTATAGAAAGTCATGCACACATGCTGAATAAGATCATACACATATGAAGAACCCTACTGAGTCTCCAAACCAATACCCACCTTGGTACTGTGGCACTAGGAGGAACGCACCATTGCTCTCTTCTCTCTGAAGGAGCTTATTGCTCTCTTACTCACTAGCTACAAGTTTTACAATACAACCCATGAGTCCATATATAGATCTCATGCTTACAATAATTAGACTAACCTAATTACAATAATTAGACACGCAACTCAAGACCAAAAATAGCCTTTACATGCAAACACTCAGTTCAACGAACTAACTATCCATGGAACAAGCAGTTCTGGAACTGCCATAGGTGACCGACATCGGTCCTTGACAGCCTGGAGGTGACCGACGTCAGCTGACATCCTATCGATGTCGATTTCCTTCCTGTCCACCCTACCATCATTGGTTGCCTTGTGCACTGCACTATGCCAAGTCGGTCTCCCTGGAACTCAGCAACCTCCACCCTATTTGCACCAGTTGAAGCTTTTAGCTCCACATCCTAACAATCTCCCACTTGGAGATAAATAGTTACAACTGTACCTGTATCTGTACACTATCTAATTTATACCCTGGCTTGTTTCCCTCTTCAAGATCAATCCTGAAGACTAACCACCACACCCTATGATGCTCTAACCTTTGTGCCTTTGTCATCCAAGTACCCTGCCACATCCGCATCTACAAACCTATGTAGAAAATAACATGATCCTGCATAGCATGTCGACCTGCTGTTGATCCCTATAAGAATCCACTGAACTGCCCTTCAGTACCTCTTCCTCGAATTGGCTCCATACTTTCTGACAACTCCCACTGCTTTGGGAAAACTCAGGTCTACATTAGACCTCATGTGATATTGAACACTTGTTCTAAGATCTGCTTGAACTGTCCAGCCCTTGGTGTGCTTTCTGATTCTGCATCCTGCATCATGAACCCCACCAACACCGTCTTCACATCAGCTCCCACTGGAGATAAAATCTCCATGTCTCTTATGCCAAAGAATTTCACTGATCTAAATTCTTCTTGACACACCTCTGAACTAACCTTACCCTTAGCTTAGCAAATCTTTGTATGTACAGAACCTGCTAGCAAGTCACCCACATACAGTAACTGGATAATGTTGTGACTCATCATCCACCTGGTAAGACAAAACCACAATAGTTACACTGACATTGACTGAAGCCATGCTTAGTCATCCACCTGTCAAAACCTGTACCACTGTCTTGCAGATACCTCAAGACCTTATACCTTGGCCTTTCGTCTCACGTATCCAACCACTCTCTTCTTTAACTTGGGAATCCATTCCGTCTCTCAGTGCTTACTTCTAGTTGACAACTCTACCAATAAACACCTATTTGGTTCTTCTCCAAGGACTCACACTCCTCATCCATGCCAAGCTCCCACTGTATCTGGATTCTACCTGTATTGCCTCTTCGCATCTTCTTGGTTCTTGACCATCAATAAGCAATATAAAGAAGGTGAACAATGAATATGAGGTTCACTTACCCTTTTTGACCTCGATATGAGCATTTGAGACTTATTAACAGCTTGCTGTCCACCCACCATCTATTTTAGTGACTGATCTCGGCCATCTCCTAGTCTGCTCTCGACCGATGTCGGCTCCCTATACTGACCCTGACTGCTGACATCATTTCCTTGGCCGATGTCGGTATCCTTTCTACCGACGTCGATTCCTTCATGATCGACGTCGGTCTTCATGTTGCTGATGTCAGTTACTATTTGATCGATGCCGATATCTGTGTTCATCTGTGAGTGATAAATTTTTACCCATGAGCTCTCCATGGATCAAAACCCTGTTCAAATCAACATAGCCCTGCTCAGAATAATTCAGTTCCCTCACCTGATCTCTGTCTGTCATCTCCTCCATGAACACCAAGGCTTTGCAGTTCTTTAGCTTGTCAAAAACATCTATCTTCTACTTGAGAACCTGCATTCCCCTCCTACATATGTGACCAAGCCCATGAAGCCACATCTCTGCAACAGAAGGTGAATCAGAAATATAAGTAGATAGATAAAGAATACCTACTTTCTTACCACCATCTAATTCAAGTGTATCCGCTGTGAGAGTTACAGTGCATCTCCCATCACCCAAATTTCTTGAATAAATTAGACTCATCTCCAAGATTGGTACTTGCATGACTTCCTTCAACCACTGTGTGTCATCCGTCTGCAATTTTAGCTTCACTTCCCCTTCGTCAATCATCTGACAAGGCTCTCCAACCCCTAAATAAATCTCTCCAAAGTCTCCAAAGATATACCTATGAAAAGATGCTCCATTTTGGGCTGCATGGAAAGAGGCAAAAGAATCTATAAATAAAGATTCCACTTTATCCAGAACATCCTGTGCAACATCACTTGTAACATATGCTTCTACGCGTTGATCTTCTACTGACCAACAATCTCTTTTTACCTGCTCTTTCTTTCCATCAATTAGACCATTCGTGCTATTCAATTTCTCCATTCATAGCTTACTTTCTTCTACCATTGCTATACTCTCACTCAATTTGAAACCCCTGTGAGTGACCTATAATCAAAAACACTACCAGATCTGAAGCCACCTGTTAGTCAACCCAACCAAGAGCTCTGATACCACTTGTCAAGAACCTAGAACAATAAACATGCTCCGATGCCTTCTTAGTTAGGATCTTGCTCCACCAATTAGAGCACATATGATTACTTCTTGTATTAGTAACTAAACACAGAATTTAACCAGAATCAATAAGTAACTAGAAATATGAAACAACACAGAATTGAGAGACAATACACAATTGTATTAATAATCACTCAAAAGAATATACAATAAAGATGATGCCACTTCTTCTTCCACCTCAAAGGTTCACCACACCTCAAGACCTTCTTCCCTCTCTCTCTTGGTCCCAACAATCAACTTCAATATAGAATTGATGTTCACCTCTCTAACCAGTCAGTAACACGCTGCCAGTACACCAAGTACACAACCGTACTCCAAGTAGATCTCCCGCTCTCTACTGCTACCTGCAAATCACTAGACCTTACTCACCATTGTAGATCTCCTATAAAAAGTCATGCACACATGCTGAACAAGATCATACACATATGAAGAACCCTGCTGATTCTCCAAACCAATACCCACCTTGGTACTGTGGCACTAGGAGGAACGCACCATTGCTCTCTTCTCTCTGAAGGAGCTTATTGCTCTCTTACTCACTAGCTACAAGTTATACAATATAGCCCATGAGTCCATATATAGATCTCATGCTTACAATAATTAGACTAACCTAATTACAATAATTAGACACGCAACTCAAGACCAAAAATAGCCTTTGCATGCAAACACTCGGTTCAACGAACTAACTATCCGTGGAACAAGCAATTTTGGAACTGCCACAGGTGACCGACGTCAGTCCCTGACTACCTGGAGGTGACCGACGTCGGCCGACATCTTGCCGATGTCGGTTTCCTTCCTGTCCACCCTGCCGTCGTCGGTTGCCTTGTGCATTGAACTATGCCAACGCCGGTCTCCCTAAAACTCAGCAACCTCCACCCTTTTTGCACCAGTTGAAGCTTTTAGCTCCACATCTTAACAATATGTATGTGGTATTTGAACATGCCTTGTATGCTTGCTTTTTAGTTTGAGTGACACGTGCCCATTTTTATTGTTTGCTTGGCCCCTTGTAAACTCTTTTATGCTTCTTATCTCTTAACTTGTGTGCTTGTTTCTTGCTTGCTTCTCATTGTTTAAAAATGCCATGATCCACATCATGCATTAACTTACTTTCTTGGATGCCATGATGGACATCATGCTCCATCCCTCCATGGAAACTAACAACTAACTAGACATCCAGTTCTAGTTCATAATCTTGCACATGATTTTATATTATTTTATCTATCTAGGCATACCCCTGTTGATCTAACAATCTCCATTACAAACTATGTTATATCTTGAGATATCTTTTCAATTATCATTTCTATATCATGCATTTCTTAGCATAACACATTTATAGGTCTCTTTATTCTGAGGGAATTCATTGTAAGGTCTCCATTCCTACCTTTAGAAGAGGGTGAAATAAACAAGGGTTTTGTCACAGAGACTAGAACTCTTATCAATTAAAAAAAGTAGTTTTCAAAACACTCAAAACAAGAATCAAAGGTCAAACCAGGCATAATAAACCAAAAAATAGTGATGATTATAGAATAGTCATCAATTTCAACAAAGGATAACAATACTAGACATAGACAATAGTATCAGACACCAGGGTGTCCTATTTTTTATGCTTCCATCGAAACAACAAAAATAACTAGACTTTCCAAAAATAGGCATAAAAGTAGGTTTAGCTACAGTTTTGTCACATATAGCTCAATTTATATTTAGTGGTTTCAATATAATTTTTCTCAGATAATCTATATATAAGGGGCATCATGCACGACATGATGGCTCTTGCTTCTAATTTTAGATAGGGTAGTTGGTATGACTTCCAAATTAGAATCTATGTTACAGACACCAGTGATTGGGGGTAATGTGCAAGACACATTGGTTTTATTTTCTTTTGAGTTCAGTATTTTACCCAAGCACTCTTATCATGTTGGTTGCCTTATTCCATCTACACATGGTTGGCATCATTTTTGAGTGGCTATCATACAAGCCTAACCTTCACTTTTTCATGTGGCTTCTATAAAGGCCTATTGCCTAGTTTCAGAGTGGCTTTCATACAAGCCTAATCTCCTCATTTTATATTGGCCAAGAGTGGATTAATTTCCATCATACATTTGACTATCCACACCACATTGTCAAATTTAGAAACATTCATGGGCTTTCGAAGCCATCTCATAAGACACACATTCATACCAGTATCAATTCATAGGTTCACTTCATATGACAATGATGGAGCCAAAGGACTAGCTAGCCTTTGTATTCTTGAGTGACCTACTTAGAAGGATTTAACACAGTCTAAACATCAATTAACAGATACATGACCACCTAGATTCACTTAGTGGACAATGATGGACCCAAAGGACCATCCTTTGCATTCTTGAGCCACTCTCGGGGAATTGAGCACTCAAATCCATTCATAATATTACTTTTAATACAACACATACCCAACATATATAACACATCCAACATCACTCAGCACCACAACAAGTTTTGTATTAGTTTATGTACATGATGAAGTGTATTCATTCCTTTCTCTTCATCTCTCTCTTACTCAGCTTTTTACATTCTTATTTTAGATATAACATATCTCGTAAGAGCTGATCTACTCTTTGTATTTTTCTTATAGATATACACTTCATGTTGTGCTCTATCTACACACACCCAACATCACATAGCTTCATAGGCTTCACCCTTGTAGGTAAGTTCAGGTATGCTTTTTACTTTTCCTTTATCTTAGTATTTCACTTTGTTGCATCATTAGAATAAAGGGGGGGAATATGTAGTCATATAAAATGTTAAATTTGGTAGATTGAGTGTGGTTTATGATGCCCAATCCATATGTTTCTCTTCCATGCTCTCATGACCCTTTTAGGCACCTTTTCAGTGATTCTTAGTCATTCATAGACTTTCAAGACCTCATTTTAGCTTAGCCAGGGCCCATTTTCCATGCTTATTCCATCCCTTTAGGTCCTAAACATGCAAGATAGGAGCATTGGGGGTGAACTATAGCACTGGACCTTAGGGTATCCCCTTTCCATCACTTCTATCTAATCACCTTTCAAGCTCAAATTACTATTTTTTACTGATTCCTCTTCTTAATTGTGTTGGCCTAACATGATTGCATTTAACCCATGACCAATAAATCTTTATAAAATCCTATTCAAAGTTCATTTATAAGGGTTGGAAATTATTTTCAAAATCAAAGCATAATACAAAAAAGACCACTAAGGCAATCTACCCTATTCTCTACATACAACTAGCCAATATAATTACAAGCTCATTCAAACCCTTACACCAGTCCCTAGCCACATCAAGCACACCTAGTTTAGAATTTTTACATCTACATAACACTATTTCTCAAAACTCAATAAGTGGGATAACTACATATGGCTTGATCCCTTTTCAAAGTATTGATATGTAGGAAGCCTGCCCACATAAGGGGTGTGGATACATGTTCAGTGCATCTTATAGACACTAACCCCCCCTCTCTCTCAATTTTCAATCAAGCATATTAAAGATCTAGGTTGAAGATTAAATCAACTCTACAAGGAGCTCCATCGATAGTTAATACTTGAAATTTCATAGGTGGATTAATATAGGGACAACAGATAAAAATTTAGAAAACTCAGATCTTTGTGACCAATTCGGACAAAGAGGCAGGACCTGGACTATAGCACCAGACTTTGAAGTGTCCTATTTTTTATGCTCCTATCCTTTCACTAAATGAAAGCTAGATCTTGATTTAAAATAGTGTCCTAGTCCTGCATAGCGAATACCAACTTCTGTCTAAGCCATCTCAGTCTAGTTTAAGCTAAGTTACATTTCTCTTCATTTATTACTATTTTTAGAAAGGTTCAATTTGTAGTTAAATTATAAAAACTAGTAGCTTAATTATTGCATTATTATTTATTGATTTTATTATTCCAAACCCTTAACTGAATCATGAATAATAATCCAATATTCCCAAAAATAATTAAATCGCATGATCCATGCCACATCCCAAAGATGTAAATAATTTTTAGGTACATATATTAAATTCACATGTTGGTTCAACTATGATATTTTAACATTGATTTCCAAATATACAAGGTTAAATGATTTAATGCTTTGAGGAATGCTTTTTTATTATTTCACATGAAGGCACACATGGAACATTATCTTTTTGATGGTTGCCATGATTTTTTATGAATATTTATTTTGTACCCATTCTTGTTCAAGTTTTTATTTTCTTGCTCCATTTGTGTATTTTCCTTGGACCTATTTCCACTCATAGGTTCTTGTTCTTTTTCATGAAAAAAATAAATATATGCATCTTTGAATGATTTGCATTAGTATTTCTAATATATCCTAAGCCTTAACGATCATTATGATCAACTGTGGCGATAGGATGAGTGATTCCTTATGTATGTTTTCCCAATCCTTGACCATGATAACCAAAGAGTTGTAAATATTATTGTCCAAAGTCATATAATTTTTAAAGGTGAGTATCATTGTTGAGATGGAGATTTGAATCCATTTCATCTTGATCACTTTGTAACATTGGTTGGTTTAGTTTTACCTTTTAAATATTTTCTTGCTCTAATTTCTTCATTTGTGACTATTTTTTATTTGAATTATCTTCTGGTAACTATATTTGTTGTTTTGTCACTTTTGTTTTAGGAGCGGTGCTCATAGTGTGAGTGGATTATTTGAGTGATGTATTTATTATAGGATCACCACTATCATAGTACTTTGTATTTTGTTCTTCAATGAAAAATAATAATTTATATGATGTCGTTATATGATATGCACAATATTATTTTTATATTCTAATAGAATGTATAGGGGTAATTTGATTACTTTTTTTCAAATAATTTTTCTTAGGGTTTCACTTGGACTCTTATTATCCATGTGTTCATTTTTTTAAATCACTAGTTGTAGATTAATTCTCTTTTAGCTTCTTATTTTGATATGAAATATTTTTAGGAAAAAAATACTAGATGAGGATGCAAACACATGATTAACATTATCATATTTTGGATTTTGTAGATATGCAATCTGATTTTTCAATATTTGATAATTGAATTGAAGTTATTTTTCAACTCTTCTATTACCTTGCTCATAAGGATGATTTGATATTTTAAGGATTCTCAAGTAAAAATTATAGGTGCTCTAAATTGAATATGCATACACACACCATCTAGATGAGATTTGGGAGGTGGAGGGGATTGAAGAAAGATAGGTACAATAATATGTACCACCTTACCCCTTGGAGTAATGATAGCATGGACCTAGTTAGAAGGAGAGTAGATATCACTCTCCTTAGGGTTAGCAAGAGCAAGAGGCTCATTTTTATTCATTTTAAATGTTTCAATTAATGATATGAGAATAAGATAATAAAATACATACAAATAGTAGGGAACAATCCAACATGATAGGACAAATTAGAACTGCATAATTACTGTGAACTAAAACCCTAAAAGGTTGAAAACCTCAAGGAAAACTTAGTAAGATTTTTCACAATAAGAATGTAAAAAATTTAGGAGTGTTGAGTTGTGGAGCTAAAAGCTTCAACTCTTTGCAAATTGAAAGGAACAGAAGGTTGCTGAGATCCAGGAGCACCGGCATCGGCAACAGGATTGACGTTGGTTGTGACCAGTGCAGAAGGCCACCGGAGACGACAGAGAGTCGGCTGACGTCGGCAGAACCAGGCAAACAGGGACCGGCGTCGGTCGCCTGTGTGTTCTAGAACTGCTCGTTGCATGGACAGTTAGTTAAGTGAATGAAGTGTTTACATGTAAAGGCCAGTTAGAGTCTTTGGCTGCGAGGATAATTGTCTAAATTAAGAGTCTAAGTTATTGTTTAACTCTAGGATCTATTTATAGACCCATTGGCATGTATTGTAATTGGAATAAGATAAGGAAGGCAAGGAAGTTCCTTCTAAGTGTAAGGTCATTGAGTTGCAGGTTGTTGCAAGCTCATAGGAGATCTACATGTGTGAGTATGGTCTATTGAATTGTAGGTTGCAGGTTCATGGGAGATCAACTTGAAGTACTTTAGAGTGCTTGGTGAACTGGTAGGGTTATTACTGACTAGTTGGAGAGGTGAACACCAATTCTGTTTGTGAGTTGGTTGTTGGGATCATTTTTTGTGTAGGAGAGTGTTGTGTGAGAAGAATTACTGTACACTTGAGGTGTGGCAAACCTCTGTAAGGTGAAAGAGTGTGGCGGCTCTTTGTTGTATTCTTTTCTGTAAAGTGTTAATACAAGATAGTGTATTGTCTCTCATATTTTGTGCTATTGGTGAATTCTAGTTACTTGTATTTCTGGTTATTTCCACATTTATAATTGCTTATATTTGATAATCATACTATGCTCTTTCTGAGGAGCAAGATCCTAACAAAGTGGGATCAGAACAGGTGTTGTTCTTGTGATCCCCCAACAAAGTGGTACCTGAGCATGTTTGTTGCTCTAGGTGCCTGACAAGTGGTATTAGAGCTGTTGGTTGGGATACTAACAGATTGGATTATATCTAGTTAGTGTGTTTTGATTACAGGTTACTCACAGGGTTTCTGTTTGAGTGGGAGTTGAGCAATGGCAGAAGACAGTAAGCTACGAATGGAAAAGTTTAATGGCAAGAACTACCAATTGTGGAGGATGCAGATTGAGGATTTTCTGTATCAAAAAGATTTGTACTTTTGGGAGGGGTTAATTGCAAACCCTCGGATATGAAAGATGAAGAATGGGAGGTTCTTGATCGGAAGGCTCTAGGATCTATTAGATTAAGTCTTGCATCATCTGTGATTTCCAGCTTATCACAGTGTAAGACAACGGTGGAGTTGATGGAATCTTTGGCATATTTATATGAAAAACCCTTAGCTTCTAATAAGGTATTTCTTATGAAGCATTTATTTAATTTGCAAATGTTGGAAGGTGGATCTGTACATAGCCATCTTAGTGATTTCCATGGTTTAGTAAACCAGCTAAGTTCAGTCAATATTGTATTTGATGATGAAATTAGAGCTCTCTTAATCTTGTGTTCATTACCTGAAAGTTGGGAAGGTTTGGTAATGGCAGTTTCTAATATTGTGTCTCCTTCAAAAGTCTTAAAAGTGGATGATGTTGTGAGTGTGATCTTGAATGAAGAGATACACAGGAATAGCACAGGTGAATCATCAAGAAATGCTTTGAGTGTTGAAGGCAGAGGAAGGCAAAGAGAGAAGATAGAGCATGGGAGATCAAGGTCCAAGACAGGCAGAAGATCCAAGTCCAGGTATGGCAGAATAACCTGCTGGAAGTGTGGAAAGCAAGGGCACTTAAAGAGAGATTGCAGATCAGGTGAAGATCAACATGAAGGACATGAAGAAGAAGCAGATGTTACAGATTACGTTGCATGGGATGCTCTGGTATGTTCTTTGGATAAAGTAGAATCTTGGGTTTTAGATTCTGGTGCCTCTTTTCATGCATCCCCACATAGGGAATTTTTTCATGAGTATGTCCAGGGAGACCTTGGAGAAATTTATGTAGGGGATGGTAAGCCTTGTCAGATTGTTGGCAAAGGGAAAGTGAAGCTGAAACTGTAGACAGGTAACACATGGGTGTTAAAGGAGGTCATGCATGTCCCAGTTCTGGAGTGAAATTTGATTTCTGTTAGAAGTTTTGGTGATGAGGGTTGCACAGTAACTCTCACAGCGGACTCTTGGAAGGTTACCAAGGGTACACTTGTTGTAGCTAGAGGTAAAAAAGTAGGTACACTTTATCTATCTACTTGTACTACTGATTCTCTTTCTGGGTTATCTACTTTAGCTTTAGATTCAGAGATGTGGCTTGATAGGCTTGGTCACATAGATAAGAAGGAGATGCTTGTTCTTGAGTCAAAGGATATGCTTTCGGATTTGGAAGGTATGAATCGTGGTTTTTGTATACAGAAGAAGAAGGTGACGTTTCTTGAGGAATCCGATGTTAGTGACAAGAATAGGAAAGCCTTGGTTTTCAAGGAGAAGGTGACGGACAGAGTTCAGCACAAGATGCAGAAGAATTCTGAGCAGAGCAAGGGTGATTTGGACAAGGATTTGATCCAAAAAGAGCTCGTGAGAAAAAGTTAGGTCTCACTAGAAAAACACAGAGACCGACATCGGCAGGAAAACTGGCGTCGACGTCCAGATAGGGACCGACGTCGGCTATGTGTAGACCGACGTCGGTGACTCAGGGCAGATAACGACCGGCATCAGCCAGGGAAACTGACGTCGGTAAGGAGGCAGTCGCAGGGAACTAACATCGGTCGGGTGCAGACTGAGATGTGATCGACATCGGTTATTGAGATGAATTTTGGGTGGACAACAAGCTGTCAAGGTGTCTCAAGCGCCCATATGGAGGACTGAAGGTGTAAGTAAGTTCTTAAATTCATCATTTCCCTTCTTTACACTACTTGTTGCTCACTTATGGCATAAGACCAGGAAGTTATTGAAGAAGCAGAATAGGTAGATCCAGAAAATAGTGGGAGCTTGGCATGGATGAGGATGTGATTCCTTGGAGGAGAACCAAACAAGTGCTTTGGGTAGAGTGGCCAGCTAGAAGTAGGCACTGAGAAACGAATGGATGTTCAGGATGAAGAAGAGCGGAAATGGATACGTGAGATGGAAGATCAGGGTATATGGTCTTGTATGAGTTGCAGGGCAATGGAGGTTTGATCATTGTGTTTCTCTTTACCAGGTTGGATAATATTAGCTACATTATCCTATTTCTGTATGATGTGCTTGTTGCAGGGTTACATATATAGGTATTGCTGAACTAAAGGTAAAGCTAGTTCAAGTGTATGTCATGGAGAATCTGGGAGCAGCAAGATTCTTTGGCATGAGTGTGTTCTAGAGACATGGTAGGTCATATGTTGACTTTGTTTCAGGATGATTGTGTGAAACCGGTTAGCACGCAGATGGTTGGACAGTTCTATGAACTGTGTCTTGATTCACATAATGAGGTTGAGTGCATGGTATGTACTAAACCTGAGTTTTCCCAAGTAGTGGGAGTTGTCACAAGTTGGAGCCAATCTGAGAGAGAACCATTGGAGGACAGTTCAGTGGATTCTTATAGGGACTAGCAGTAGGTGCACATGCTATGTAGGTTCAGTTTATTTTCTACATGGTTGCAGATGTAGATGTGACAGGTGATTTGGATGACAGGTTTTACACTACAGGATTTGTGGTGGTTGGTCTTCAAGAGTGATCTTGTGGAGGGATACAAAGCCAAGGGAACAAACTAGATTGAGTACAGGTATAGGTACAGGTTGCAGCTGTTTATCTCCAAGTGGGAGATTGTTGAGTTATGGAGCTAAAAGCTTCAACTCTTTGCAAACTGAAAGGAACAGAAGGTTGCTGAGATCCAGGAGCACCGACGTTGGCAGCAAGACCAACGTCGATTGTGACCAGTGCAGAAGGCCACCGGCGACGGCAGAGAGTCGACTGACGTCGACAGAACTAGGCAAGCAGGGACCAACGTCGGTCACCTGTGTGTTCCAAAACTGCTCATTGCACGGACAGTTAGTTAAGTGAATGAAGTGTTTGTATGTAAAGGCCAGTTAAAGTCTTTGGCTGTGAGGATAATTGTCTAAATTAAGAGTCTAAGTTATTGTTTAACTCTGAGATCTATTTATAGACCCATTGACATGTATTGTAATTGGAATAAGATAAAGAAGGCAAGGAAGTTCCTTCTAAGTGTAAGATCATTGAGTTGCAGGTTGTTGCAAGCTCATAGGAGATCTACATGTGTGAGTATGGTCTATTGAATTGCAGGTTGCAGGTTTATGGGAGATCAACTTGAAGTACTTTAGAGTGCTTGGTGAACTGGCAGGGTTATTACTGACTAGTTGGAGAGGTGAACATCAATTCTGTTTGTGAGTTGGTTGTTGGGACCATTTTTTGTGTAGGAGAGTGTTGTGTGAGAAGAATTAATGTACACTTGAGGTGTGGCAAACCTCTGTAAGGTGAAAGAGTGTGGCGGCTCTTTGTTGTATTCTTTTCTGTAAAGTGTTAATACAAGATAGTGTATTGTCTCTCATATTCTGTGCTATTGGTGAATTCTAGTTACTTGTATTTCTGGTTATTTCCGCATTTATAATTGCTTATATTTGGTAATCATACTGTGTTCTTTCTGAGGAGCAAGATCCTAACAAAGTGGGATTAGAACAGGTGTTGTTCTTGTGATCCCCCAACAAAGTGGTACCTGAGCATGTTTGTTGCTCTAGGTGCCTGACAAGGAGATTATATGGGTTTTTTGAAAATATAAGAAAGGGTTTTTAAGAAAAATATACAATAAAAAAACCTAGACAATTAGGGAAAAATAGTTATTCCTTGTGCACTATATATCAGGATGTACTAAAAATAGTTAATTTAATTTTTGACAAGTCCATATATAATTTTTACAAAAAAATAAGTTTCTTATTATATCAAAAAAACCATTAAAAATATGCGAGGAATTTTAAAATTAATCTATTAAGAATGAGAAAGAGGCCAAACAATGTGAAATGTTTTGCAAGCAAAACCCTAGAATATTCTCAATAAAGAATCAATAATTATGATAAATCAAGAATATATTTTAGAGATATGAGAGAGGGTTTTTAAATAAAATATGCATTTTGATAAAACCAAGATATTAATTAGAAAATAGGTACACCATTCACCTTTTATGTCAATATTTAGGAAACATAATAAATTGTAAAATTAGAACATAAATATAGAATTTGAGCGAACAAAAATAGGTTTTTAAATATACCAACCCAAGTAAAAGAAACCATGAGGAATTTTAAAATTGTTTTGTCATAAATGCAAAATACACCAATCAAATAATAAAAATTACAAGTGTATGAACATGAAATTTTAGCAATTAGAAGAGGGTAAAACCCTAGGGTAAAGATTCAAATCTAAAAAATCAATCACATCAAGTTGAATCCCTAGAAGGCTAAAAACCTTAGATCAAGCTAGGATTTACATGGAAAGACATAGTGGTCAGGTTCACCAAATATTTAACCCTAAATTTTGATTGGAGGGTAAAAGGTTAAGAATATGGAAATAACTTAAACATAAGAGTGATAAACTAATCTATAGGAGGCCAATTAATTTCATACTTAGATACATGAATATTATGAATAATAAAATAAAGATATGTAAAATATAGAAAGCACCAAATTGTTAAGATCTTAAATTGATTGCAATACAATTGAGAAATGGTATTTAATTGGATCTTACTATGCATAAGTAGCTTTGGATTGGACATAGGTAGAAGTGTGCAAGATCAAGATTCTGAGACATTCATCAGATTATAGAAATGATGTTTTTAGAGTTGTGGACACTAATGTAGACCTTGGGACACTACTATTGATGTTATTATTCAGGATGCAATGCTATTATATTGTATAAAATATCCATTGGATATTGATGTGACCAACTTTACCATTTTAGATTTTATATCACTTTTATGTTAATGTTTTCATATATGTAACATAGGTTGTCACTCTCTTCTTATTGATCAAACTCGAGTTATTCACCCTTCTTCACCCTTAGAATGAGTTTTGTCAAAAATGGGTTAGTAGGCTCACGGTGTCAATCTAACCTCAAAAACCTATCTATCCATGAGCATTTCCTACATATCCAATACATAAAGGAAGGTCTCAAACTTATACAATTCTCCCTTATGTGTGAGAGTGTGTATTAATAATGGTATAATATGTTATACATAGATTAATGTAGTGATCTAGCTTGTAACTTGACAAATGCCACTCATGAGATGTTCTTTGGATGCTTCAGAACTTTTGTATGATTTCTCATATGACTGATATAGAAATAGGGAGGAATAGGGAAAAATAAATTATTTGTGTGATTGATTTAATTAACCTTGTTAGGTGTTTACTTGGTATTTACTAGATGAATAATAAGAAGGCTTAGACATACATTTATACCACACCTTTTCAAAATATATCATGGTAGGGTTTAATAAGACAAATATACTAAGCCATCAGTTTTGAATAGTTTTCAATTTGGATGAATTTTGAGTATTGGGCACTAAATAAGGATTTGGATCCTAGCATCGATGCTACTGGGACTTTATGGTCAGTATTATCTAGAAGGTTAAAAAAAGGTATGGGTATATAAATGGCAATGAAGGATATATATCAAGTTAGAGGTTTTTGTAGTGCATAGGTTGTCTAGGTCATCAGAATGATATGGTTTAGAATATAAGATAATTATTTAGGCATAGTTAGATAGTGAATGCAATACTTTTGATAGCGTGAAGGTAAAAAACTGAAGGGTAGAGCTCTGATTGGTATTTTACAAATGTACAAGACCAATATGATATAAATATTTAGTTTTAATATCTATGCTATAAAAAATGTAGTATGAAGGGGACATGAATATTATTCATTCTTTTTCAATGATGAAAATATAATCTATATCTATCTACAATAGTGTGATTTGAATCTATTATAGGTAATATGCGTTTAAGTCTAGTGATATTTAGTGACCTTGGCATTACTTCTAGTAAACCCATTATGTGGTTCCATATTCTATTATGGGTGATGTACATTTGATTTTAGTGACACTCAATGGCTTTTCCATCCCTTCTATCAAACCTATCATGGCTCCACTTTTTTGGATTGGTACATTGGGTATTACTCCCCATTCATGAGAGTGGGAAGCATGCATATTTCCAGCTCAAAGGCTTGATTAGTTATTCAAAAATGGGACTTGATCACTCTTAATTCACCATTGGTTCAATTTATCCAAGTTCTTCAATAAGGGGAAAATATCTCCATCATTAGTTATAGTTTATAGGGAAATTTCATTTCATATCCATACATGTGTACTCCCTCCTTGTTCTCTTTTTAATTTTCAAGGTTCAAAATTTTTAAATTTCAAAAACAACAAATGACTAATTCATGTGTTGTAGGGTTTTATTAATTTCAAATTCCAACACAATTTGAGTATCATCTCAAATATAAAGTGTGTTGTACACACTTAGGTTCAATTATTTCTAATTTACTCTAGTAATTTCATTACTAAAATAAATGCAAAAAATGCAAACACATAAATCTAATCATAGGTACTTGATAATGTTAATTCTTGACACATCTTAAACTACATGATTTGCATCCAAATACACAACTCTTATTTAAAATTACTATAATACATTTATCTATATGTAAACTTGACCCTTTGTTTTTTTTTCATTACTATACATAGCTTCCAATTAAAATGATTAAACTAATTAATATCACCCTCAAATTATCTCTAGCTCAAGAAAGGTGTTCCTGATAGTTTTTGATAGGTATATGATAGGCAAACATGAGTGTTTTCACACTCCTATCCACCTAGAGTGGCCATGTCCCACAACAAATAATGGTTAGATATTAAATTTCAAATCAATATTTTGGATCTTCTTATGAATTTCACAAGGTCAACCAAAGTAAATATTTGATAGGTACACCTATAAATACACATCAAAGGTCATTCATCATTCCTATCTTGGTATTATTTATTGAGAAATTTCACATTATTTCACATTGATCAAATATGCCTTATTCTTTCCAAATTTAAGATCATCCACAAGGAGTAGCCACAAGTCAAGTCTAGAGCATCTCAAAGAAAGTCAATAGAAATCATTGTCAAGTATCAAAGACATGTTTCTAGCTGCATACACATAGTCAAAGATCATAGTTTCAAAATCAATCTAGATGATAGAATGATATGGGATTGATTTCCTTCATTGGAGTATTGGATATGTGGGCAGTGGTCATCATTAAGAGGGTAATTGAGGTCAGCTCAACCTATTACAATCCCCTCTTTTTTACAAGTTTTAAATATTTCAAAGTCCCCCAAGGGTTTCAAAGATAAAATAAACAAAACATCAAATTATGTGAAATATAATTTAGTTCACAATATCTCAACCTACTCAGAAAGCTAAGGTACATGAGGTAAAATAATATAATTTTTTTCATAGTCAACTAAGATAAGTCTAGGATCAATGGACTTGAGTGGCCTACATTATTGTCCACCTACAATGGTCTTATATCCTTTGGTCCTACTTCTGATCTACCACTATAAAATAAAAAAATTGTCAATCTTGGTCAATCACTAATCATAGTCAACTAGGACAAGTGCATGGTCAATGGACTCTAGAGGATTATACTTTAGTTTGGTTAGGGCATACCTATGTAGGAATAATTTCATATTCTTTTATGGATCCTAAGCATGCACAGTCACATCTTTTGTTGATTTATACTTGCAGGCATTTGAATCAATCAAGATAGATCCCAATTTGAGCTAAGTATATTTATTCTTAGTGTTTTTTAAAAATAACTTTCCACATGTCAATTGGTAAAATCTAAGTTGTTATATGTACATCTTTACCATTATAATATCTATCTAGTTTTACACTTATTAACATTACAACATTTACTTGTTTTATTAAAAATAGTGTAAAATAATGGCTATAATTGATATACATAATTTTTATTTTTAATGCAAGTTATGATTGTAATCATTACATGTTATTTGCATTTAATATGTAAAATCCATAGTAGATGTATAGTTCTATGGGTCAAATATTTAATCACTAATAAGGATAAAAATAAAAATGAATAATATTTAGCCTTTCTTAATTCATATTCTTACAATATTCAATATGAGTTACTTCATGTTACCACTAAGCACCAAAGGGAATTCATGACTCATTTTATTCCTCCTCACCTAGACCTCAAGGTTGTACCACCTACCATCCCACCCCCATTATTCACCCAAGGTTTATATTGGATTTCATAGTCCATGTTTTCACTAATATAAGAGGTAGGGTGTCCCACCATGTGTAGTAGAATGGAGGTATTAAACATGTTCCTCCTCATCCCCTCCATCTCCCCTGAAGCCATTCATTCAAATAAAAGGGTATAATATCATTGATCCACTAAAAAACACCCATGCTAGGATCTATATCCATGAATTACTAAAAATATCAACTATTTACAATGGACATATTATATGAGGTATTGCATGAACCTACATATTTTTCCTCTATTATGGATACATGAAATGGTACATAATAATTTATTTCCTTTGAAAAGGAAGACTTGCCTACCAAAAACATAATAGATAAAAATATCCCATTGTTATTCACGCTCAAGTCAAAAGTAAAGAAATCAAATGTGTATTTGTAGATAATGGATTTGGAATGAATATCTACAACATAACTTTCTTATAATAATTGGGTGTCAATATGGATACTATTGAAAAGTCAAATCAAATAATAAGTAGATTTGGTAATATTCTATGTCAGATTCTTGGATCAATATCATTGGATATGACAATAAGACCCAAGATATTATCTACTCGTAGCACTAAATCTAAATTATATAGCACCTAAGTCTTGTACACTTGGAAAATACATATCATGGATTTACCTTCAACTTTTATACCTTCTTGCTGCTAAAAGACTCACATACACTATGTATTTGTGCCAAATTTTTATTTCTTAGTCTAAATAGTGTTATTATAATTACCCAAGGCTTCTATCATGCTCAGAGTGTTGTAAAGCTACTTATATCTTTACATGTTTTAGACTTGTGCCTATTTTCAATCTTCCTAGACACTTGCATCCTAGTCATACACCTACATCGATGCAAATTTCATGTGCTAACATGAGTTTTATGTGCCCTAAATTAATAAAATTTTCAAATTATAACATGTCCCTATGGTTGATCAAGTGATATATTCTATGATAAGACTAATATATATGTATGATCAATCCTCATTCATTCCTCACCTAATAATTTTATACCTCTCACAAGGAAACTTGTCAAAAGCATTAAAGTGAGCAAAGCTTCCCTATTATTTCCTATTTCAACATTAGTCATAGGTATAAATCATCTACAGTTTGAAGTAATAAATAAATAGCCCATAATTCCTATTTTACAAGTTAAAATCTAGGATATTATTTTACTTACTTTCCACACATTGTACCCTTGTACACACAAAAACTAAAACATTAGGGGAGAAATACATAAGTCTGAGGCCTTCTTCAGATTAGTGTCTATGTAGACATTTAACATTAACAAAGGATTCTTTGGTGTTAGCTTGGCAACGTGAGCCTACTAACCCATTTTTCCTAATATCACTATGAAGATGAAGATCTAGGTTTTGATGATTTGATAAGAGTGACATCTAATGATATATATCTGAATGCATCAAAGTGAAGGTGACACAAAACCTAAAATATTTTATGAAGTTGCATCCAGATATAGTAGTTATTTCATACTGACACCTACATCCAAGTTAGATAGAAGCATTAATGCAGTTTTCCAAGGTTGATGCAAGTGCTTGAGGACACAGACGTCAAATTTCTAAAATTTTACAACTAATCTAAAATCTAGATCTGATCTTTTCTAGCTTGTTCAACATTAGATCCATATACACATAGTAAAATAGCTAAGAAATCTTGTTTCCCATTTATTTCAATATTAATCACTAATTGTACTTACTATTTTTGGCATATCTTAGTATTTAAATTCAAAATATTATTTATTTGAGTTTGTAATTAATTGGCCTACTATAGATCTATTTCTACCCTTATTCTTATTCATTTCTATATTCTTAATCCTATACTATACCAACCCATCTCTATTTATGGTTAAACATTTTGGTGAGCCTGATGTCTTACATTGCAACTCCTAATGCACTCTAGGGTTTTTCTATTTTTTTTAATCTCTCATTTACTATAATTTATTTTAAAAATTAGAATTTATTTTACCAAAATCATGTTTAATATAGCTAAAAAAAAACTTATTCCTTTTCCTAACTGTTATGAGGGTGATTGATACCATCCCTTTAACCAATTCCATGTTATCACTCCTTTAAGGGGTAGGGTAGATGTTACATGTATGCATATTCAATCTAAAGCACACAAGGTTTATGCTTGTGAATCCTTAAAATATCAAATCACCAATATGAGCTAGTTAATAAAAGAGTTACAAAATTAGATTACATACATGCATAATCTCAACTATGCTAATGTTAATCATGTGTTTATCTCTTCATCTAGAAAGGTTTCTTATCTAAATAAAAAGATAAAATATAATACATCTAAAAAAAGTGATTCAAAAGGTGAAAAAAAATCCAATAAGATTCCAACGAAAATCCTAAGGGAGATGCTTTAAGACAAATTGATTCAATTACCTCCTCTACATCCTATAAGGAGATCTAAATACTGTTGTGCATATCACAAAATACATGGTCATCATATACATTGTTGTTTTACATTAAAGAACAAAATTCAATGTCTTAAATAAAGTGGTGATCCTGTCGTTGATACATAAATCAGGAAAACCACTCACATTATGAGTACCTCTCCTAAAGAACAAGTACAAAAACAACAAATATGGGTACCAAATGACAATTTAGAACACAAAAAATTACAAATGTAAAAACTAGAGCAAGATGAGATTCAAAAGGCCATGTCAGAGCAAGATATATTACAAGAAGATCAAGAAATCAAAGCACAAATCAAATACTCAAACAAATCAAACTTTCAATAAGGAAACTCCAATCTATGGTGTAGTGAATTTTTCATACACAGATGCTCCAAATGGTATATCACAAGTTTAAGAATAACCTAAGAAGTTACATTTATCCTATATTAATGATTGCATTAATGATTATAATCCTAATAATGCATAAGTTTGGTATGATCCTAATGATACTACTTATGCAGCATATGAATATGACACACCTGATACATGGCCTTCACAAAGGCAACCCCTTACAAGATATTTGGCTTCTAATATCATTTTTCCTTGTATATGTCTTATTTGAAAATATTCCAATAATACCAAAAAATATAAAAATCCAAAAATATCTTCTTCTTTAACACGTTTTATGATCTCCTTTGCATCTATGTTGTTGGTTCCATGTTGGTAGATGGAATATCAATACTTTCTATATACACATGTGTTTCACACATAATTTGAGTAAAATATAGGCATACATAGATACATGATTTATTCCTATACAGCTGTTGGGTCTTCCTTCTACTACTGTCATATAGACATTGGGGGCATTTGATTCTTTGAGTTTGATATACATACAGGTTATATAGTTCTATGATCACTTTTCATTATCATGATTGAGTTTATATAGTTACACATGCCTTTATTCATTCTTATATATTTAATAGTGTATTTGATATGCTATGTACTTGAATTTTTTTACTAAGACATATATTCAGAGGCTAGTATGTTGCATTTATGTTGGTTTCTTATGCTTTTTTTTTATGCACTTCCTTGAGTGTCTTGTATTACTTGTTGAGAATTTGAATATACTCCATTGTTTGTGGCCCCTATGCTTTTGTTTGCTTAATTTGACATTTTCATATGTCATTAATTTTTTTAGTGACATTTTAATATGTCATTCCTTAATTTTTAGACATTTGACTAAGTCATGTCCCTTCAATTGTGGAGCATTTGAACATGCCCCTTGTTTGAGGTCTTCTTGGACCATTGTCTTTTGATTTGTTTTTGAGTGATCTTGTGTGTGTACATAAATACTTGTTGAGCATGTACTATTACTATCCAAACGTTTCCATGATCTATATGATGCATCTTAGGGCTTGATGTGATCACATTATGTGTGTTTCAATGATATATCTATCTAAACATGTTTCTCATATCTACTACATGGTTCATACACAAATTATATGGTTATCTTATCCTTTTGAGGTAAGGTAACTACTAGTTTCTACTTCCTCTCACCTCAAAAGGTGAGGCATATTAGTGGGGGAATGTCATAGAGACATGGCTTCCACATTTTTCATAGTTCACAGATTCAGATATATAGTGGGGGCATGTTATGGAAACATGTTCTCCACATCTATCATAGTTCACATATTCAGATATATAGTGGAGGCATGTTATGGAAACATGTTCTCCACATTTTTCATAATTCAACTATTCAAATATAAAGTGGGGTAATTTTATTGAAACATGTTCTCCACACTTATACTATTTCTTAGTTTTAGATTTTAGTGGGAGCATGTTCTCCACACTTACATAGTTTCAAATTGGGCAAATTACATAGTTATATGATTCAAATACACATTTTTGGTAGAGTTATATACATTGGTACCATTTATATACCCAACTTTTAGCATGAGACATATATAAAGTGCATATGTTATGAAAATAACACTTAAATAGCAAAATTAAAATCAGATTCAAATTTCAAAATACTTATACATACTTTAGCTCACCAAGTTGGACTGTTATGGGTTATTATTGAGCTAATCTATTGTAGTAATTGGTTTACTTTTGGTATGTTTGAGGTGATTAAATCACTTAATATTTCTAATTTTATAGGTTAAAATTTATTAAATCATCTAACCTCACCATATTTATAGTGTGGGATGAATTAGATCAACTCATGATCACCAAATTATAAGTATGATTGGGTTGCATGGTTTAACTAATCTCAACTATCAGGTGGTAATTCACCTTTTCTCCAAGGTTGGGGGGAGTTTGTATTTTAACCTCTATATATATGTGCACTTCTAGTTTTATATTTATCCTAATCTTAGTTTAAATGGTTCATAATGATACATATTTTCAAATCAAGTCTCCAAAAGGAAAGGTGGTTGCATCGATACATAGGTGTACTCCTAAACCTTGCACTTTCTATTTCAATCATTTAAATGCTTTCAATTTTAGATTATATTCACTAATTATATATTGTAACATGCTCTTAATTTTAGGTCATTCACTAGCAAAGCACTCAAGTTGGGCTCATGTAAAGGCAAGGTGTGTTATACACACCTAGGTATGCATTTATTTGCCTTTAAACTAGCAATTTCAATACTTGATAAAAGAGGGAGTAAATGTAGACACTAAATCTAAATTATATAGCACTAAATTTTGTACATTTGGAAAAAATATAATGGATATACCTTCATCTTTTAGACCTTCCTACTACTGAAAGGATCATAGACACTATCTCTCTATGATAAGTTGCTTATCTCTTAGACTGACTAGTGTTATTCTAATGACTTTGGCCTTCTATCATACTCAAAGTGTTGTAAACATGTTTATCTACTATCTCTGCAAGTTTGGGACCTGTGTTATTTTCCAAATTCCTAGACACTTGTATCCATGTAATATGCCTATGTCGATGCAAGTGTCTTGTGCCAATGCAAGTGTGCCAATGCAAGTGTCAAGTGTATTACATTCTTTAAATTTGTAAATTATAACATGTCCCTATGGTCAACCTAAGTACTTTAATACAAGATATTTCCTGATAGGATTGGTACATATGCATGATCAATGCTCATTCATTCCTCACTTATAAATTTCATACCTCACACAAGGAAACTTACCCAAAGAATTTAATCAAGCATTCAAGTGAGAAAATATTCCCTATTCTTTTCTATTTTAATATCAATCATATGGACAACCCATATACAGGTCTGAAATATTGGAGTAACCCATAAGTCTTATTTTCCAAGTTACAAGCTAGGTCATTATTTTGTTTGCTTTCCACATATTGCACCATTATGCACACATAATCCAACACATTAGGTGATCACTACATCATTTTGAGTTCCTCTTAGGATTAGTGGATATATAGGCAACACCCATTGATAGGGGGTCTTTAGGGTTAGCTTGACACCATGAGCCCACTAACCCATTTTTTCTAAGGTCACTATGAATATGAAGAGTTAGGGTTTTGATTATTTGACAAGAATGATAGTGAATGATCCAGATTTGAATGAAATAGAGTGAATATGGCATATAACCCATAATAGTCTTGGTAATGACATCTAGATCTAATAGGTATTCTGTATTAGACACTTATGTCCAAGTTAGATAGAAGCATTGACACAAGTGTCTAAGGCCACGTAGGTCAAACTTTATAAAATTTGATGACTGATCTAGAATCTAAATCTAATTTGTTTCCATCATGTTTTAAATCATATCTACATGCACACAATAAACCAACTAAGTACTCTTATTTCCCATTTGTTACAATATCAATCACTAATTTTACTTACTATTTTTACCATATCTCAGTATTTAAATTTAAAAAATTATTTATTTGAGTTTTTAATTAATTAGTTTGGTATAAATATGTTTATTACCCTTATGCTTATTCATTTTTATATTCTTAACCCTATACTATATTGACCCATCTTGATTTAGGATTAAACACTACTTTATTTTAAGTCATTTTTGATCATCTATATTACAATTTTCTTTTGGTTTGACCTTGGATACATGTTATGGAATTCATCCCATTACTCAAGTGTCTGAAGTTCATGCATGATGAATATTTTTATACATGCCCCATAGAAAATGATCCTTTCAAATGTTGTAAAATGACACAACATAATACCTCAGATTTATGTAGATTTTATAATTCCTCCATCACAACCTATCCCAATAGATAAAATTCATACATATGAGGTTGGAGAATAAAGTATATTAAATGATAAGGAGCCAACAATGACCATTAATTAATAAAAAATTAAAGAACCACAATTTAATATAGAGAAAAGAGACAATTCTAGATCTACCCTTGTTAGTCAATTCATAAACTGTAAATTGCACAGTCATAAATTATTATGATAGTGATGACAATGATAGTGATAGTAATGGTTATATATATATATATATATATATATATATATATATATATATATATATATATATATATATATATATATGTATATGTTAGCTAAATGTTGAACTTATTGATCCATATTAGTACTTGTCTCATAATATGTTGACACCTATTGGTCTAGGAGATTATCTAGATAATTCATATATAAAGAGCATTCATAATTTAAAGGTTCTACTCAAGCACAATCTACATGGAAAAAATAAAGATAATAATTATAAATAATCAACATAATTTGAATGAAAACATTTATTGCAATGTTATTTCACACCAGGACCCTCATATGTTAAATACACAATCAAGACAACCATTCTTAAAATCAAGCATAAATTAGGCACAAGAATATTTATACATTCTACATATAAAGTCTTAGAACACACGTATTTTATTGAATTATGTGGAGTTCTTGGATACAAAACCTTAAAAAAATTTATAAGTAATAAGTTTTCAAAATAAACCAAACATCATAATGAAATGTTATTTTATAAAAACTTGATTCCACTATCGAGTACCAAATATAAGCTATGAGACATCTATCACATTAGGAAGGCAAATTATATTGTGATAACCAAAGACTCATTGGGTGTGGAACAAACAATTATATAACAATGCAATAAAAATTTAAAAAACATAAGGATAAATGGATCATCAAGGTAATCCAACTAAAACAAGAACAATTGTCCATTATTTATAGCATAAATTAGTACACAAATACAATAGGAAAAATTCATAAGTTTCCACGATAAGAAAACTTGACTATATAATGTACATTAAGGGTGTCTATCAGTGATATATTCAGGTTGATGATACAAATCCCTAACCATGTGTGATATTGCATTATTGAGATAATTGGGACATGGTATATATAAATAATAATGCATTGCACCTTTTATAGGGTCAATCAGTACATATAATTGTACCAATTACTTGTGGGCCAAAGATCATGAATACATGCAAATGGGTGATACACCTAACCAACCATTTGATGTTTAAATTGGTATAGAAATTGTTTAAACATATGTAGGATAGAGTGGATAAACCAAATCAGTACATCACCTTCTTATATGAAGTAAATATAATCAGGATTCGACATGATGGTAATAATGATAAATAAAAAGGCAATTCTTCAATTATAATGGCGAAGACAACACATAAACGATCATACATAATGGAAGAAGATGCAATGTGTTGGGATAACCTTTGAAAAAGTGCAAAGGTCAAATAAATTCCAAATGTCATAGACCCATTTTATCATCATTATGAATTATATGTTTAACTTCTAACCATGCATTCAAAATATTTAAAAAATATAAAAAAATCAAGATATTCAAAACATCCAAAATTGGGACCTAAGTGTGACATGTTTACTAGTTTTCATTATTAATAAATGTTATTTATCACATGTTTGGTATATTGTATATCATTTTTATTACACATATGCATTTAAAAATATATATGAGTGAGATGTAATTAATAAAGTTACACATGATACATGCATGCATAAATACCTAACATTCATATACACAGGGACCATGCCAATGGTGGGGACATATGATTACATAAGTTACATTGTTACAAGTTATATCTTTCTATGACAATTTCATTTATCAATTTCACTAATTTATTACACATGTATTTCTATTGATTATATTATTTATTGTGATACATTTCATGGATATGCTACTATGTTATGATGTGGCATTGACATAGATTGATGTTATAGACTAGTGCAACTTTTTGTATGCTTCATTGTTGATTTTTATTTTTATATGGAATAATAACTGATTATGCTTGTTTATCTTTTTTTTTTGCTATATGACATTTTTTGATTGAGTGTATAATTGTATGCCCCTTTTTGTGGGACCTTGCCTTCTTTTACTATATTGTTTGATTTGTTTTTCATTGTGTGGCTCTTTCTTTGGGCCTTTACTTTTATTATTTTATATTTATTAATTTATTTTTCATTTCATGAATCTTTATTTGGGCCCTTACCTTGTTATGTTACATTTGATTGTCCATTGTGTATGGCATTTGCTTATGTGACATTGAGTGTTATTACACATGCTTCTATTGTGTGCATCATGGCCATAACATTGTGTGCTTGTGAGTGGATAAAACTAAGATTTTGAGCTAATTTTTTTTATTTTTTGGTGTTTTGATCTATATCACACACCTTATTTTATTGTGTGTGGTTTCATGATCCATATCATACACCTTCCTACATAGTTTATTATTCAATGTTTATATCAATTATGGTTATTAATACATGCCTAATTGTTATATCAATATTGGAATAACACTTGTATGCCTTGCATTACATGTTTCATATATACTTTCATGATATATTCATTACTATGATATAATATTACCCATATTTAGTGCATGATTCTAAATGATTACATCTTTCTATATAACATGATGTGGTTAACTCTTTTCTTTTGAGATGAACAATTCACATGATACATCTCTCACCTAAAAAGATGCATACTAGTAGGATTTTCATATATTTTTAATCCTCCATTTACAATATATTCAGGTTTTGGGATAGATTTCATGATAAAATAGAGTTTTTGTTAGTTCATATTATCAATTTGGTTTATATTATGGGGCATACATTTTCAGATTGGAATTTTTTTTTGAGGCATATGCAATGCATATCCACAGATTTTACAGGAACACAAGTAATATTTTTTTTAGATTTTTAAGATTTGGGACAAATGACATATAGATGCATGGAATTATTTATCATTTTGGTTTTGATTGGATTAGATTATGGGGCATAAATATTCTTCATGCACACACACTATTAAAATTTTATAATTAAGAGCATGGAATTGATGGTTCTAAATGTTTCATATTGAATCTATAAGTCTAGGGAACTAGTTGATTCATGAGCCTAGCATAGGCTCCCCCTTTCATCTTGTGGTTCAATATTAGTTAGATCAAGAATGTGGTTGAGGTTATATGTACTCAAATGCATACCACTACTCTTAAGGGATAATTCATTTATTTTACCAACCCATGGTCCTTTCCTTAGTTACTTTCACCACTGGGGCATGATTACACCAAAATTATCCATATGCATCAGAAGGAAACATATTTCTCTAATGCTTCATCAAGACATATCATATTCAACAGTATGACAAGGAACAATGCAATTCACCCACTTAAAAGTGTATTCCTTTTTTCCTCTTTGAAAAGTTTCAATTCTATTTCATATTTCATTTTCATATATGGACATTGATTGTTGCATGTTCATTGTAGGTTTTCTTAGATTAAGTTTTACATTTATAGAGTTTTCCCAAAGATAAAGTGTGTTACACATACTCAGGTACATCTCTTTATCATTTTGCTCTAACATTGTATTTAATTTTAATACTAAAATAAAAGGGAGCATTTGTATACACTAAAGTATCATATTAGACACTTGAAAGTGTCAATATTGACCTGCCTTCACATTATATGATTTGTGCATAAACTTATGGCTCTTTCACACCTTTCTATTATATCCACATCCTTTTCATACATCTGAATTTCCTAATTTGATATCATCCACCTACAAGAATTCCCTAGTCTATGTCTAACCTACTAAAAATCACACTTAAACTATCTCCATATCAGTATTTTTGGCTTTCAATAAAATCCATCAAACTTAGTTACCTAAAAAATTATGGAGATGTCCAACTCTGATGAATCTATCTCTATACCAAGAATCATTATTTAATTTATATTTATGAGTTGGCTTGTACATTTTGCATGTTGATGGTGTGAGAAAGTACTCAAAGAGTACCATATAGTTTTATAGTATTTCTAAGCCTATTTAATGATCTATCATTGTCAATAAACCATATTATAATACTTACAAATTCAAAGGGAGTGACTTAAACTTCTTAATTTAGAAATCATTCATAGGGAGCAGTCCCTATCCAAGTCTGAAGCACTTAATCCAAGCCACGTTTATTATTTTCCTAGTATTAAAATCTAGATTATAGGTTTCATTAATTCAAGGATCACCATTTCACACATTCACCAAATGGAGAGAACTACATAAAATTTGACTTCCCGCTTTAGAGTATTGGATATGTAGATGACACTCAACCATTCATTGGGGAGTGGTTGAGGTCATATTAACCCATATTCTTCCCCCTTTTTAAGCCTAAACCTAGTTTCAAAAGTAGACCTAGGATTTTAAATAGAAAGATACATGTTTTCAGGATATCATGTACATAATGAGCCTTGATATCACATACAAAAACAAATTACAAGTAAACACATTAGCATGTACTTAAATAGAGGTGCATTATACTCATAGATGAATCTTCCAAAATATAATCATTATCATTTGGCATAAGTTTCCATGGAACTCCAGACTCATCCTAGTAGTTGTAGACACCCAATTCCCATTTTAAGTGACTCAATGTCTACTTTCAACCCTTATTGTCGCCTACACACTATCTCAGTCATGTATAGAACAAGAACATTGCTTAGTATATTAACCCCTTAGGTAATTTGTATCTAGATTAATTAATAATTGTCTAATTATATTCTACTTTGGCATTCAGATTAGTGTTTTATTACTATACTTTATATAATCTAAATAGTCCTAAAGTTTTATACTTGTTTAGGTTCATTAATCCAAAATGAGATAAAACAACTTCTTACTTTTTTATACCACCTTCTTATCAAAATTATTTTTTGTTGTAAATGAAGTAAGACACATTTCCCACTATCACTTGTCACTCTGGTATTGGGCATAAATATGCACAAATACACACCACAAAAACCTTGCATAATGGAATAATAATTATCTCTAATACCAATTTGATCCATAATTATCATAAATATTCTATAGCTAACTCATTAACATAAATCTTAATATATTCCTAACAATACTTGATTGTTTAACATATTGTCTCACTCATGTATTTCTTATAACAATTATTAATTATGTTTATTATTAAAATGAATGTGTTACATATAGAAAGGAGATTGAATATGAAAATTATTACAAAGACACAAGAACACACATGGATAAAAATAAGGTTTACCTTGGAGAAACATAATAAGAGAAAACTACATAAGAGTGACTGATTTCCTCCTTTTTCCACTATCTCATTCTGCCATTATAAGTATACTAATTTTTCAGACATTATTTACATTAAAACATGTCCAAACACCTATACATACTCTATAAATTTCTCACTCACACTTCCTTAATGCACTCCAACTCCAAAACCACATACAACCAACTAGAAGGACTGATAGGAAACATTACCTTTCTTATAATGATCGTATCAATGTACATTTATTTAATTTCACATCATATGAAACTTGAATGGGATGATAAAAATATTAAGAATGGGAAGAGAAATTAATTGTAGCCATTAATCCACCTATTATTTATCTTGGTATAAAAGCACCACTTTGTGTAAGGTGAAACTGTTGCAGTAGTTTCATAATTGTTGGAGTGGTTACATAATCACCACTTAAACATTGACATCATTGATTATTATTGAGCATTCATTATATATATATATATATATATATATATAAATATAAATCACATATAAATATAAACATAAACATTTAAAAATATATTTAAATTCATAAAATGTCATCTCAAAGGCATTATTTTTTAACAATAGAAAATATAAATTTATAAACATCTCACAATTACCCCATTCAACATAAACTAATAGAAAATTCAAAATAAAATTAAACAAAATAGAATTCAATGCCCTATATCCTAAAAAAAGATCATATTTTTTTCCTCATATGAAAAATATTAAACAATAAAACCTTGAAATATAAATCTTTTAATGATTCACACTTTCAACCCACTGGTAACATTATTCTAATTACATTGAATTCACTATAAATCAAGCTAAAAAACCCTTTAGTGCATGTTATGATGTTTAAAAGAAATTTATGCTAATATAGGATAGTATTTCAAGAGCTCTCAAGTTTAACAAATCAATCATGATAGATAACATTATGTTTTCAAATCACAAGTTATTATATATGGAATTTCAGTCTAAATTATAAATTTTAAGGATGTATGAAATGTAAATTTGATATAATTTATAAAATTTATGAAATATTAACAAAGAATCCATTTATTTTATTAGAGAATGGAATTTTAAATAACTAACCTTCTTTTAGCCATAATATGATAGAAAATTTTGAGGAGGATTTATTATATGATTTTATAATATATTATAAAATGTTTCACTTATTGATCAAAACTTAGATTAGATTGTTCAATAAGTTTTGTTATTTTATCTGCAGGTTGAATCATTTTAGTATACAAGAATATAATTTAATCACAATATAATAGAAAACTTTGAGAAGGATTTATTATATGTTTCAATTAATCAATATAACACAGTCTAGCCATTTTTATAATATACTATAAAATGTTTCACATATTGATCAAATCTTAGATCAAGTTGTTCAATAAGTTTTTTTTAAATTTTATCAGTAGGTTGAATCATTGTAATATACAAGAATATAAAGTGAATATAAGAATTAAAATATCAATTATGTGAATAATTAGAATTAAGAATAGATAATTCGGTTATGAAAATAGAAACTCTATATTAATGATTATGATTATCTTTTTTTTAAATTTATGAGCCATTAAATAATTTTTTTACATCACACTAAAATTAGACAAATTATTCAAAGAAGTGTGGTTTAGTATTTGGCCCTTTTATAGAAAATAAAATTTGTTTGTCTATTTTTTTGGGTCAGTGCTTTGACATGGGCATAAGGTATTAATGGGTTTCTAAACAATCTTTTCATTTTAGGTTTTTTATAATAAAAAACTAACATGCAAGTTTCCTTAACCTTGAAATATACACATGAAAACATAGTTTAGTGATGAGACCTATCCTGTTGTCAATAAATTTTTCTTAATATTTATAACTTAATCGTTGTTGACATGTTTAAAAAAAATAAAAGAATAATGACCTTCATAAGTTTTATTGAAAAATATCAATTCTTTTATGTATACTATAAGTCAATATTTCTTGATTATGTTTTAAAAAACAAAAATAAATAGTTGCTAAAAATTGTACTTACACTCCTTGAAAAATAAATGAAACTTTTATAATCTTAGTGGTAACTCAAGCTTATAAAAATTAGTGTTATTTCAAATTGTAAATATTTTTAGTTAAATAGCATGGACAAAAAAAAATTGCAATATTCAAAAATTTGTAAATTTTTACCAACAACTAATAAAATAAAAAGAACTTAAATGATTAGTATTTAATATAAAAAATCACTTTTTAATACCTAATCACTCATTAATTAAAAAAAACATTGCTCAAATTTGACATAAATCAATGGAATAGATATCAAAAGAGACTTTAACAACAATGAGATGCACCAAAATTTAAATTATAAATACCATTTAGACTAATAGCTAATATTCATCTATCTATTTCTCTTCAAACATTATATTTATACTAACAAGAAAGAAAATAAATCTTACAATACTTTGAAAATTGAAATTGTCTTAATATGGAAAGTAATGAAAATGTAGAACTTGCTAGCTAGATCCTGTATCTAAAAACAACAAATCAAGGCTTTAGATAGCTAATGTGTTTTTATCTTTACACATCTTCATTAGTCCCGAATGACACTTAGTTATTTAAGCCACTGAGTTTTAGCAATTGAAATTTTAAGATTCTCCTACCAATAAATGTGTAACTAATAAATTACCAGTTCCTTAAGAATACTTGTGAATGTAAACTATATCCACCAACCAAAAAACTTTAAGTCATTTTTTTATTATATAATGATTATTTCGATCTTTAATAATGTATCTGTGACATTTCTTATTAGCACTTGTGTATGTTCCACCTTTTTTTATTGAAAAGAGTTTATATATTTATAAAACAAGATATGGTACAATGCTAATCATACAAAAAAATAGATGAAAAAGTCACACCCCGTGAGCAAAATCATACCAAGGGTAAAATAATTACTTGAAATAAGTCAAAAAAGTGGTCAGAAAGTGACCACACCCACAAAAAATTACATCACATTTGTAACATTGGGTCTTCCTACATTGGATAGAGGACCCTGAATCCAAACAAAAAATATAGAGACATTCCATGGCATTTCTAATAGATTCTTCTTCCTCTTAAAGTGTGAGAAAAGAGTCATCCATAAAATGACCATTTAAAATTTATTTATCAGACTGAGGAAGGGAGATACCTTTCACCAGACCCTTAGTAGCATAGTTAGCTAGGAGGTAGCTAAATGCTTCTACTGCAAGAACATATAAGAAAGGGGATTAAGGACATCCATGTTGGATAGAATGATGAAGTTTAAACTAATAATATTGGGTGTCATTGATAGTGATACATGCCAACATCCTAAAATAGCATATTAATAGTCTAAACAAATTTGGGGCCAAAACCAAGTGCCTAAAGCATGGCCAGAATGAATGGTCACTCAATGCGGTCATAGGCTTTCTCAAAATCAATATTGATAAACAAAGACTTTTGATTACAAATTCGAGCCCATTCCATACCTTCCCAAACATTAATGACATTATCCAGAATGAACCTATTTTAGATGAAGTTGGTTTGCTCACTCTTAATAATTAAAGGGAGAATATGCTTCACCCTGAGAGATAAAGCTTTATAAATACTCTTATAGGAGACATTGAGCAAGGTAATAGGCCTCCAATTTGTGATAATTTTAGGATCACCAGCCTTGGGAATAAGCATTATGTTACCCTAATTTATAAGGGTTCATAAATAATTGGTTAGAATAACTTCAGAACAAACTTGATGAAGATTAGGACCAACAGTATCCCAAAGGGTTTGATAAAAATCACATGGGAAACTGTCAATTCTTGGAGCTTTTTCATTATCATCTGCTTAACATCCTCATATAAGCCACTGAGAAATTATGGCCTATCACATGCAACTCTTTGAGAGTTGGAGACTTTACAGGGAACAACCGAGAGTCATTAAAGGAGAAATACCTCCCTCTATAGAGAAGAAGCTTTCATTGAGAAAACACCATGGTAATGATGAACAAAAGCTTTCAAAATGTCAATAAGTTTTGTAATTATAGTGTTTCCTTCCTTGACAAATTTGATTCTATCAAAAACTCTCCTAGATCAGAGAAGGGTAAAAAAGTCCTTAGAAACTTTGTCACCAATTTTCAACTAGTGCATATGAGCTCTCGATTGGACACCTCTGGCTTTGTGTACTTCCTCAATTTGGAGTTTATGTCTCTAGTGTGCCACTTGAGTTTTAAAGTGGACATTTAAAGGTGACTACTCCAACTCCTATGAAGCCCAAATATATTCATAGTTTGTAACATTATGTAGACACCATCTGAAAGTGACCACTTATTTGTCATAGATTCAAAGAAAAGTAAAAATACAAGTAAGAGCATTAGACCACCACTGAATCCAACTAGTATCTCCCTCTAGCTGAGGGACCAAATTCCAAATGATGAAAATATGCCCTACCATTCTTTCATGCTTGATGTGGGTAGTATTGAGATAGAATTGCATGGATTTAGGCTTAACTTGAGGTGAAGTCCACTCAAAATAAAAGTAAATAGGGTGATGATCTAATAAAAAGGCATCAACATTGACTAAAACTAGCCTATCTTGGATTGGGGAAAAATAGAAAAGATCTTTCTCAGCTAACAAAGCTTTGTCAAGGCACTGAACCACCCTATCTTCTCCTTATCTAAATTTGGACCCGGTGAACCAAGGGGAGTCTGAATTCTTCCTCCATTGATGGTTGGGATCAAATAACCCAAGTTTGGTGTAACATCTCCACTAAGATTTACTAGAATAATATAATAATATTTTTTAAATTATATTCCACATATTCTTTCATTATATTACACCATGAGAATCTAATTAGTGATCTTAGTATACACACTATGTTAAGCATAAAGTAAACATGTAACTTCTATTAGTTACGGATCACTATCAATATATGAAACAAATAAGCAAACCTTGACTACATTCATTCCAAAAAGTAATTACATAAAATCCAACCATGACTGGTATAAATAATACAGCTATTGCTATCAATTTACAAATTATTAAATAATTATATTTCATTAAGAATAATGTTTCAATAATCATAAATACAATACAAGATACAAGGCTCCATGGAGCATGAGTCTCATGAACTCCAATATCTCTGAGAATCTCAAGTGTAGTCTTGAAATAAGTACTATTTTGGGGAGGGAGAGAATCATCCAAGTGATTTTCCATACCAACCACAAACCATTGATCCTCCGCACAATCCCCCAATCAAGGAATGACCTCCCTTTATGGATGGGTAGATAGTGATGGTGCAGGAATCCAAAGAGACAAGTTAGTACCTATATGTTGTAAAGTTCTTAATACATATGAAATGACAATGTATAAATAAACATTAATTTGGCCAAAGTTTTTAAATAGTTATTGATCTATAAGATCAGTCAAATTCAGACATACTGCTTGATCGAATTACCTTCATCTAGCATAAGTGATGCTAAGTAAGCTAGTGAAATCCATCTCACTGCTTAGTTAGTACCAACAATGCAAGATTTGGTTAATATAAATATAACCAATAGATTCATGCAAATTATTTTTTATGAGTAGGCATAAAACATGCTAAAATATAAGAATAATCAGTAATACATACATTTAGTTTGTCAAATGTATGAATGAATCTCTAATATATTATTTATCACATAAATAATAAGCATAACAAGTATAGTTTATACCAATCGAGTACAATATATACTTAGACTGCATGTTTTCTAATTTTTGTAAGTAAACTCATATGTAGTACAACCAAAAATATCATAGTATATTATATCTTTGTATACATCACTCAATTAAAAACAACCAATTCATTTTTTTCACCTCTATTCATATTCACTTATTTCCAAGTCATGATCTAATTATGGTAAAAATCCAATTAAAATATGATACCTTATTTTCCCCCGATTCAGGTCTTAAACTTAAAAACTATCCTGAATTGTTGAAAATAGAGCACAAAATCAATTGACCACTCAGACCTATATTTTGCCCTTTGTTCAAACTGATGGTATATGATTTTAAAAGTGTCAATTAAAATCAAATTGACATCTATCTCAAAATTGTATAACAAATTTTTGTACAAAATATACAAATATTCACTTACTATAATATATGCATGTCTTATAAACACTTAACACATATATTGATTTGAGTTCGACTCTATCAACTATCTTTCATTTAAACAAAAACACTAAAGTATTTCAAACTATGTTACAAGTTTATATATAGCTAACAAATCAGTTTTAATAACCATCTATTTTATATAGATTATGAATATTTATAATGTTATATAATCATTTCACATATCACATAATTCTTTACCAAGAATTCATAGTTGATATATAACTTTACCAATCACAATTTCATTCAAGTATAGTTCTATATTTTCCATCAATCCAATCATAGCTTAATAAATATTGACTTAGATTTCACACTACAGTTCATAGGTATATACACATAGTTCATACATGTATATCTTCATTATTTGAAAAACAAGTTACACATAGTTCTTACATATAAATATCTTCACTGTTTGAATGATAAGTATACACCCAGTTCATTGTTTTGGGATAACAATTGCACATAGTTCATACTTATATAATCTCATAGTTTTGTGTAATAAATATACACATAGTCCAATTATATATAGCCTACTTTAAATTACAAGAATACACAATCCATATATATATATTCACTGTTTCAAATTTCAAGAATACATAATCCATATATTTTCATGGATTTGAATAATAAATAACCTCAATTCATACCTATATAATTTCACTATTTTAAATGATAAATATACACTGTCATCATATATATGTATGCTAACCCTAATTGACTTCATAAATAATAGTAAACAAAATTTTCATGTCAAACCATTCATTCTGCAATTCAACTTAGACTTAGTATTTGTCAAAATACATACAAATCCTATGTATTATATTTATATGCTCAATATTTTGACCTGCATCTAACTGAGCATACACACACACACACACACACACATACATACATACATACATACATACATACATACATATATATATATATATATATATATATATATATATATATATATATATATATATATATATATATATATATATATATATATATATATATATATATACATATTTAAATGTGTGTGTGTATACATACATACATACACACACACATGCACACACACACACACACACACACACACACACACACACACACACACACACACACCTATAATACTCTTTCTGAAACAAAACTCATTATTTGTTTATAAGAAAACCATCTACCAAGGTTCAAACTTTCTTGAGCTAGGGAATTTACCATTTCAACAAATAAATCTATTTAACCCTATTGGATATACACACAAAATTTGCTTGCCTTTTCATAAGGATTTAGGGAATATAGGTTTAGTTCTATTGATGGCCGAATCATCCATGGGGCTAAACCTATATAAATCTTAAAATGCATATAAATTCAAAAAATCCTAAGAGGCAAATATACATACAGGTTTTTCCTAATTCAAACAATAATTAAAATAAATCACCAACCTTATCAAAGCTTCCAAATTGAAACTGTATGAACCATAAAATCCTTCACTCCTTCACTCTGCTTTATCTTCTCCTCCTCATTTCATCCATTCTATTCTCCCACTCTCCTCTTATCATAATTTTTCTATCTCTCTTCCCAATTTGACCTTGCATGTAACTGTTAGCTCATAGCTCACAGTTCTCGATGCATAATCCAAATTATCCATTCAAACTAAAACTAAACATAGTTAACTCCCCATTTATTAACCAATAAAAGCCCTAATTTCTCTCAAACTTTACCCAGATTCTTTTATCAATATTTTATTCATTAAATCCTGTATGGTCTATCTACATTACATGTCGTATATCACCTCAGAAAATTCCACTTTTAACATAATTAACAATGATAGCTAACACTTCAAACTTACCATGGTCTATGCATGTGAACAATGACTAGGTTTAGTCCTTTGTATGGTCTGAGGATAATATACTATTTTGTTAATAACTTATATAAGATAATCAACCTCATGACTTTAGATAACAATGTTACTAATATAAATTCGATGATATTCTTTTTAAAATAACGGTAAATTAGACAAATATTATGCTAAACATAATAGTATTATAGCAACATAATCGTTGTGTTGTTACTACATATAGACTATTCAGTATCTTTTATTATCTTCTTATATTAAGGCTTAAATATATATAATGATATTTACCAAATATCATGATGATAACTAGTTAATGTTCTAAAACATTTCAAAGACATTATGGTTAGTCTATAGACAATAGTAACCATATACTATTCATGTAGATTTACGTTCTCATAAGCATTGACAATCATGAATACAATAACATGACATAATCATACTACAACATTACACACTAAATCTACGTATCATATCCACAATGTAATATCACAAGATTAATTCCACATGAGCATTACACTGAACTAACACACAACTAACATGCATAATCCATTATCTAAATGCAGATAACATCAAAAATGTACTAAGGCTAACAATTTAAACAATACATATAATGTGTACTATCTAATGTGGTATATGTATGGGTTCTAACCATTCCTTTGTTATCCCCCAACACCTCTATCTATGTCATTCTCTCTGATGATGCTCTCCCTCTATCATGTTTTAAGAGATGAATCTCCCCTACATCCAACTTATGACAAGAAGGTAGTTAGCCCATCACATCAGGATACATATCATAAAATAATGTTGTAACAATAAATCGACATGATCATAATGTAAAGAATATATAATACAGCTAATTCTTAGTAATAAAATCATGTAATCAAAGTAACATACAACTATTCCATAACATCATATGAATTACAATTTATTTAAAAATTAATTAATCAGTTTACCAACAAAGGACTATTTTAGATAATTTAGACTTATGTCCCTAAATTGGACTGGAGATAATCTTTTAAAATGAATAATTTTTGGGTTTTGTGCTAGTTTCACATAGAGGTAGTATGGTAATAATTTAGGTCTATTCCCCATTTATTATATTGGAGAGAATTTAAAATTATAAAATTTTGAATAATGCAGGATTATTATTGATATTTTTTTTTCATTTGGATTATAGAAAAGTCTAAATTATCTGAAATAGTCCCTAACCATAATAATCCATAGATAATTAGGCAAAATAGCTTAGTGAAAAATTAGGATGTGACATTTATTGTACATATAAAACCATGCTTGACACTCATCAGTGCACCACCATATTGAAAGGCATCCTTATTTATCATCTGTCAATTCCACCATGTTGAAGTCACCACAGAGGAACCAATGTGCATTCAGGATAGAGTTGACTAGCCACCTCCACAAGGCAGACCATTCCACAACATCATTAGATGCATATAAATTGACCAACCGAATGATGCAGTTATTAAAGTCAAAATGGGTCCACACCACCCAGTGGGTGGGGTCCGAACCCCATGAAATAATATTCTAAGCTAGTTCTAGATCTAGGAAATTGGCAGCCCTACCAGGCCCAACATCATGACTAGTAGCTTGACATATGGCCCTAGGCCAAATTATTCATGTCGTATTCTGCAATAAGAAGCCAAAAATCTTGACCTCTTGTAAACAAATAATTTTGATGTTAAAAAAAATTGGCAAATGTTCTTGATCACATACTTACGTGATAGATCATTAAAACCTTGAACATTCTAAGAGTACACATTCATTGGGTAGTATTGAGGTGCATGTCATTCTCCTTTGTGAGGCCTTCTAACACATCAAAATTATTATACATGGGTTTTTTGCACATGAAATCAGTCATTCTAAATAGTTGTCACTTATGTGACATATATTATTCCTCTTCAACAAATGAAGAGGGGATGTGAAGGCATCAAAATACTATTTTGTGGTCTAAGGTGACCAGGCTCTTTTCTTCCTCTGGAGCACTCACCCTAGGAAAGGGTTATGATGGTGGTGCTGAAGGTGGCATCTCAACCAGTGAGGCCATTGACTGAAATGTATGCACAAGAGGAGGAGAAGATTTAGTAGGCAAAGTAGATTTGCCACCAAAATTTGAAGCAAAATTATTTCTACTAAATCTTTATGAAGAATTTTGTGGCCTATCACCACCTTTAGAGGAGTTAATATTTTTACTATGATGGTAGTCCAATCATCATTATTGCCATTCTAAGATTTGGCTTCAGATCTACCCTTTTCTTGAGGAGCAGGGGGTGTATGTTACATCATAGGGCATTCTCAGATCATATGTTCTAAGGACTAGCACTAAAATCAAGTATTCAGGAGATTGATATACAAGACACACTAAGAAAAGTGGTTAGAGCCAATTTGTATATCAATAGAATATTTCAAATCTTGGGACAAATCCACTTCTACACAAAACCTCTTTTAAGGATGAGCCATAAAGAACTTAGTTTATTCATGGCATATGAAATGCTCTATGGGTTTTATCAACTAGTCTATAAAATCCCATAAGAGGAGAGGTAAGCCAAGAAATTCAACCCATATGGGGATTTTTGATTTTGCTTGATCTGAGACTTGAAATTCTCGAGTCTAGTGAGAAAATAAAACCAAAGTGTTACGAATGAACCAAGGCCCATGATTGATAGTATATTTTAAGTACTTGGGGTTATAAAAGTGAAACAAAAAAAGCCCTTTGTAAGTTTTTGGACTCCTTCAAGTTTCACACCATGGCCTTACCAGTGGTTATGAACCCATTGCTTCAGAAAGCTCTTCGAGGGGACTCAACCAAAAAAGTAAGCAATCAAAGTAAAAATTTCAAAGAAATGTTAGGCTTTGTCAAATTTTGGCATATCCAAAACAACATCAGGTAATGGAGAGTTAGAATCATCAGCATTACCTCATGGAAGATCTTCAGGACGAATTTCCTCACCTACTTCATGGCCATGGTTGTGTTTTCCCACTCCAAGTTTATTTACATCTATGGATACAGAGAGGGAGGTGATGGTCATTAAATAAGGGGTACCCTCTACTTTCCAAAGGGTGAATCACTGATCAAAATAAAAAATTAATGCAAACAAAGTAATACCGTACCTAGATCCATGGTGATTGGTAGTATGGCAAAGACCTAAAAACTCATCAATGCAAAGCTATCAACCTAGGGTTCTTCTCTCTGTCTCTTTCCATATTCCACCTTTTAAACTAGAGAAATGACATAAAATTCTATTTGATAAAATTGGATTTGTTGCCAACTAGTGATTTCAAATTTCACTATATTTAATCATTTATCTACCATCCCTTTGAATGTTTCCTAAGATATTTGCTTTATTTATTTATCCTACAAATAAGGGATTAGAAACAAAGAAAGTAATTCCCTGGTTTTATATGCAAATGACTCAAGTGTATCTATAATAATCTTAGATTCTAATTTTATTCAATCTTAGCCATTTGAACAATGATTCACAAAATTGAGAACCATTTCTAATTCAATTTTACTGAGTTCTATTAAACTTATCTTGGTCTGGTCTTCATCAATGATCTCAACCATTTTCTTGACTTCCACAAATTTTTTATGTTTCATTTCAACCTTTTTTATACCAACCTTACTTATGAAAAATATTATTGAAAATTTAAGAAAACTAAAAAATAGCTCAACCAAGGTAGACTCTTTATCAAAAACTATTTTGCATGTGGATCTCTTTATAGAAATCAAATCTTCTAAGCTTCCATTAATTTACCTCAATTCTTCTTTTAATTTTGCATTTTATTCTTATATTGGTCATAGTCCTTGGTGACTTGATCGACATACACATAATTTAAGGTCTTGAGCATGGAGATGGTTGTTGGCTTCTTGACTTTAATCAAATCTTCCAAAAATATGGGTCTATGTAGCCATAATCTATTCTCCTCCTCTCTTTCTCTTATGTTTAGTGATTAAATTTATCTATTTATTTTCATACATGATTCATCTAGGTTTCTAAATGATAACCATAACTAGATTTTCCTTTTTGATTTATTTAAATTCAAAAAAAATCTCTACAATTTTGACAATAAGGTTTGGGTAGACCTTCCTCGACACATTGAAGATTAATTAAACTTCCAACCACATCCTCAGAAGTAATAGTCAAAGGGGCAGACTATGGAAATAGGTTAGTTGAATTAGGAAAAAAATTAGGAGTTATAGTAAATGAATGATATTTAATATGATAAATTAGAAAGAATTAAATTAATAACAATAACTAGGGTTAGAAAAAATAGCTTTGAACTAGTAGAGATAAAAATAAATAAGGTAAGGGGAACAATTTCATTAATAACATCAACGACTTATTTTGGTAAATCTTGTGATACCATAATTTTAATTAACACATTGTCCATGTGGGAATCATCAAAAAGAAGCATAAACACTTGAGGAATTAAAGATTAAATAGAGGGCACAACATGTATTTCTAATTTAGCTTCAAATTAAGTACACTCTACCCTTATCTAAAATTTCAAGTGTTTAGGCATCTTGAATCTCTTTCAATTTCAAATTTTCTATTTTGTTTAATTATTTTATATAACTTTATTTACCAACCTCATCCAACCTACTTATAGATTATTAATTTTCATCAACATCCATAAAAACATTATACTCCAAGTGGGATGGTGTTCGTACCTAATATTGGATTATGCTAAATTGAACCTAGATATTTTTTATTTCTCCTAAGAGGATCCCAGGGTCAACATTTAGCTTCTTAAAATCATAAGGGATCAATTCTTCCCCTCTTATTAACCACATAATAAAATTCTTGAAAAACATATTTTCCCAATGACATAAGTAATTTGGGTATCATAGCCTAGTTCTTTTGCTTTCAAAACAAGGCAATTCCTATAGATAACTGGTAAGAGATCTCCATAATAATGAGGTAGTCTAACACAAACATGGAAAATACAAGGAAGGGATAGAGGGATCCTTATATTATTATAACAATGTTATCTTGAAAATGAAGCCAATTCCCATATCTAGAAATTGTATCTCTCATGGTTGCATAGATTATAGGGCACTTAGTGTCATAGATGGTAGGGAGAAATTTATTGCAAATTTTGGTGTAACTAGGGCAATGTAAATGATTTTACATAATGTTAGAAGTGACATGAATTAGATTATTTTCCAAGGGAGACTAGGGACATAATAAACTTGCACCATATGATAATGTATAACAAAGACAATCAACTAAATATGAGGCCATATGAAAATTATTACCTTGATTGCATTCGTTGAATGATTTAATTAGGTAAAAATAAATCAATTCACCCCAATTAATAGGTTTACCTTCTTTGAGAAAATTGTGGGTTAGGGGTACCCAAACAACATTAGCACAGTCAGTCTAGGCTCTCCTAAATAATCTGTTAAGAAAAACCATGGCCTTTCTAACAAGTACCTTGAAAAAACTCATAGAGTAAGACATGTCTTGTTTATTTCTCTAAGAACTATAGTTCTCACTCCTCTTCTTTATAACATCATAATTTTTGTTCTTATTTTGCCAACTAGAAATCCACTCTTTTGAATAAATCAATACATGTTCAAGTAACCTCAACATTTTTCTAATGGAATATCATGTAACATTTGTAATAATTCTTTTGCTTGAGGAAGAAACTTTACGATCCTTTACATCACAATAATGGCACACATATTTTTATCAATTCCCTATAGGGAAATACTTTCGAGAACTTAGCTACCCTATGTAGATAGTTACTTTTGATATTCCAAGTTTGCTCTTCTTCATCTAAGTCTTCGATATCTTTGTAATTCTTGAATAAATAGTATAAGTCATTGTAGTTTCCTCTACTACACATATTTGACACTTTCTTCCATAAATTAAAGCAACTTTGCTTGCCACTATTTCCAAACCAGATGCTTAACTCAAAAATCTTGAGCGAGCTATGTCAACTTTTGTTTGTGCCTTAATGTTATTTTTTTGTGTCACTCACAATAATATTTCAAAATAACACAAAACCTTTGATTTCAATACTAATTTAATTTAGACCATCTTTCAAAAAATTAAGCAGATATATCATGGGTTTTCCACTTGAATCACCTCTTATTCCACCTAAGTAAAAAAATCAGTCAATCAAACTAATAAATGCTCTGTCATTAATCACCGGGAGAAAATAAAATGAATTTTTTTATGATCTTTAATATAACATCACGTACACATGGCCCACACAGTTTTCTAAAAGGGCACATGATACCATCAAAGTTGAGAATTGATGATTCTCTCCGGTTTGGAATGAATAGGATTAAGACACACAATCATCATTTGACATGTGCTCGACATTGTATTGCTTAATTATAACCTTATGAAGTTATATAGGGGAAAATGACGCTGGGGTTGCCACATGGCTTCGTCCCATTTTACAGAGGAAAATGAAAACATTATCTGGAACACATTAAGTATAAAAAAATATCTAGGGTCTAGGATATAAAAAAAAGAATAAACGCACAATCAAAATATAAAATATAAAATCTTTTAACTTTAATAAATGAAAATAAATTCGATATTAAAATAATTGTAAATAAAATTTGAGACATTTAAATTTTTTATAAACCTCACTTGATTATTAATTCAACGAAAAGATATTAAAATTTTTAAAAACACAAATGAAACTCGAAATTTAGAAATATACAATTTAAATGATTATTTAAAAAAATAAATTCTATATTTTAAACCTTAATAATTTCTTGTTGTTTGATTGCTCAAAATTAATGACCTCGCATCTTTGAAAAGAACATAGATTGGTGGATGACAACACTTTTACTTAATTTGTTTAATGATGGATTGAGAGGTATTTTAAAGCCATTCATGGCTTAAATTTGATTTCCATAAAATTTCTTTTCACGACCCACTTTTTAGAAGAACCCATTTCCTGTAAACTTAAAAAACCCATTCATTAACACGTACTACATGTAAATAAATAAATAATGTTTAGATGAATAAAATACTTAAAAACTACTTCGAAATGTTAGTCTTCTCTAGGATATTAATTGATATTAATTTGACCAAAAGTAATATAATGATCCATTTACAAACCTTCCTTTACGTAACTTTCTAATATTATTTTATAAAGAGTTCAAAATAATGATATGTATTACACGTCAATTTGCTCCAAAAATCATTAATAGCAAAAATAGACACATTTATAAGATGCAAACGTTATACCGACCAACTCATTCATTAGTGAATTGACAAACATATAAATGTGGACCACAAAGAAAAGGAAAGAATAATATCCAATAATGAGACCATGTTAAACCTCCCATATAAGTTCTACCCCACATCTAGGTGGTACCTTATAAGGAGCTTTTCAAAAAGACAAGCCTTTTGTTTATCTTGATATTGAGAAGTTTTAAATAATAATTAAGAATTAATTATTATTGAGTGTAATGATTTAACATTATAACGAGTAAGGGTAGGTTTTGAATGATTGATTAATTTGGAAGAATGGATATCTTTTACATTTTAACAGTAAGTTAAAGAAATTGAAATATCTAATATCAACAAGTACGCAAAGAAGAATTTATAAAAAATAATTTGTAATTTTTTTTAATATTTTTATCAGTTCAATAATTTTATTAGAGTTTTTCATTACATATTTCCAAAATATACAATATTCTCAACCTTATCTTATTATGTTAAACCCTTAACCTATATGATCCATAGGGATATGTGTGGTCGACCTATGATACACTCTTCATTTGTAATTGTATTTATTAGCTAATTATTGCTCTAGGCCAACATCTTAACTTCTTAAGATGTAAGGGTGGAATGAATGGGTGTGACTCTTCGCATTAATTACATATATAGGCATGAGGGTGGCTCACTCAAAACAACATATTGATGAATTATATTCTTATAAGAGATTGTGGAGGTTGCTCCCTCGAAGTGGCTTATCATATATCGTGTTATATTTCAATTATATTGTGATTTATTGTTTTAAGTGTGAAGAAAGTTCATTACAAGTGGTACCAGAGTATTGATTTTGGCAAATAATTTTATTTATATTGTATCTCACAAACCATTGTGATTTTTTCACCCAAATTTTTACTGGAGTTGGAGAATGATATAAGGGGTTACACAAAATATTTTAAGATTTGAAGATTAGTTTTGAAGGACTTGTATTTTTATTATTTTTCATAAAATCGTTCTACAATCCGCAATTTAAGGATTTTTTTTTTATTTTCTTACATTTTCAGAAAGCTTAAAGAAAAGTAGTGAACTACAGGGCCATCCTTTGTGTTTTTAGATTTGAGGCTAGCATTGTTTCTAAATCTCTTGGTCAAAGTCAGTTCAATGGTAAAAATTAGGGTTGACATTGTCCAGGCTTGTTATGGCAAAACCATTAACTAGGGGTAAAAGCAAAAATGAAACCCCAAGTAAAACTCCTATCAAAGAAGATATGGATTCAAAAACAAAACTTGAGTGCTCTTCTACTCTAGGATTTTACTTGATGGATCATAAGGTGAACCAAATCGAGTATGAACTGTGTAGCTTATGATCTGAGATGACAAGTAAAGTCGATTAGATCAATCAGTGCTTGGATGATCTCATGCAAAAACTCCTTCCAAATTTGAATGTTCCTCAACATTCCCCCAACCAACCACAAATCACTACTACTCAATGCAACCATAGTGGATCTTCTATCTAACCCAATCCAAATCCACGTATACCACATTTGTGGAACATGACTCCAAAAGTAGAAATGCATAAATTTGATGGGAAGGATCCCCTCACTTGGATCAACCAAATGGAGAGTTTTTTTTATGTAGATCAAATCTCTTGTGGATAAAAGGTGGTAATGGCATCCTTGTATTAGAGTCAGAGCAGTTTATCTGGTATAGATGGCTTTACACTTAGAAGAAAAAGAAGGGTCTTATTGTTACTTGGTCAATGTTCACAGATGAGCCACATATACACTGCATCATAGTGTAACTAATAACTACTTTAGTCAATTAACAAAGCTACGACAAACATGATCAGTCCATGATTATATTCAAAAATTCTAAAACTTGTCCTTAAGGGTAGATAACATCTCAAATGACAACATGAGTGACCTCTTCTTAAATGGTCTTGATGACACAATCCAATTGGATGTTCACATGTTTAATCCAAACACTATATCCAACTCCATGGTCTTTGCTCGTAAGGTAGAAGAGTGAGATTTGGTCAACCACAAGGCTTTCACTACTATCATCAAGTGTTTGGGTCCAATGTTAATTTTACCTTAACCTATAAGATTGACTCCTCCATAAATTAAAGAGAAACGAGAAAAAGGATTATGTTTCAATTGTGACAAAAAATGTAGCAAAGGTCGTAAGTGTGCTGAGAAGAAATTATTCTACATTAAACGGTTCCATGATGAAGAAGATGATGCGACAAAATCTAGTTAAATGGAAGAAGATACACCTTTATGTTACAACATCTACCATTATTCAACATTAATGGAAGGGTAAGTACACAAAGTTGGGGGACAAAAAGTGACCTACCCATGGACATGTTTTCCTAAAATTTCAAAAGTCTAAACTTCTATAGATAATTTAAGATACCTAAACTCCAAATTTGAAGATGGTGTAAGAACATGAAATGTATCATTTTGAGTCTAGTTTCTAAAATACTATTTTTAAAAAAAATGGTTAAGTATAATTGGATCAAACATCTAAAATTTGAAGAGGAACTCCTTTTTTAAGAAAATAGAGTAGACAGATGATTGTGCAACACACCATTTTTAAGCATCATTTAATATTCTTTGAAACCCTTTGGGGAAAATTTAGATAATATATTCTAGTTTGTGACCTATATTTTTGTTAATTTTTTCAATGAATACCTTTTTATGAATTTTGCAAGTAAATAGATCCATAAAAATGACAAAAATATGGATAGTTATTCGTGCGGCATGCCTAACAACCAAAAAAATGAAAATAATTTTTTTTAATGTATGTATAATTAGGCCTAGTTTGTGACCATATAACTTTTTTTGCACTTGGATCATATAAAAATAAATTACATGAACATGTATAGGCATGGATATTTGCAGCATGTAGTGGCATAAAAAAAGTATAGTTAGAAATCAACATAGTTTAAATTCTTAAATTAGTCAAAAATTTATAAAAATCATATTTTTGGAAAGAGGAGAGCGTGCTCATTGCGATGGTATTAAGTTTTTTGAATTTTATAGTTGAAATTCATAGTGTATTTGGTGATCAAAGTTGAATATTGTTGTTTTTATTAGAACTCTCAGACTTGTGTGTAGATTGACAGGTCCAAGCCTTTGGCTCAAGAATCCAAGCCATTCTCAAGCCAAAAGGTGCGGTTTTTGAATTCAAATTCAAATAATGCGATCACGTTAATAATGTGATCATGATGGTATTAAGTTTTTTAATTTTACTATTGAAATTCATATGTATTTGGCAATCGAAGTTAAATTTTGTTATTTTTATTATAACTCTCAGACTTGGCTGTAAATTGATAGGTCCAAGCCTTTGGCTTGAGAATCCAAGTCATTCTTGAGCCAAAAGGTGAAGTTTTTAAATTCAAATTCAAATAGGTTGATCACGTTAATAATGTGATCACGTTATTGATGTGATCATGTTATTAATGTGATCATGTTATTAATGTAATTGCATTAATAACCATGTTATTAACATGATCACATTATTAATATGACTATCTTATTAATGTGATTGTGTTATTAACCATGTTAGTAATATGATTGCATTAGTTAATAACATAACTGCATTACTAATATGATCACGTTATATATTCATAACACCTAAAAACTCAAATTTTCTTTTTACCTCAAATTTTATATATGATCTTATATGTTTTTGAGATCCATAATAGTGGTGTTATTTAATGTGATACAAGAAAGGTCCCTAACTTTGGATAATGAATTAAGGTGTCATGGTATCACATTAGAATTCAAAAAATTTATGGGCATTTTAATATGTTGACTTGACTAATTATAATTACTTAGTTTAAAGGTGTACTCATTATACATTTTACAATATAACGTATTTTATCATGAGATGTCATATAATGCATTTTTTAAACTTATGGCTAAAACTTAGCCTTTGGAGTACCAATCTAATTGTGCATCTGAAGTAAATTGAGACTATTTGGAGCCCCTTCAACCTAATTGAATGAATACAAAATGTGATTTGGGGATTTATTAGCTCCAATTTCATTAGCTATATTTAAGCAAAGAAATATTATTTAGTTATATGCAAGTTCTACATGTATAGAATGTGGTTTTGAGCTCAATAAACTTGAAGTCATCAGCTAATGAATGCAAATGTCAATTTGTTCAATTATGGAGGTAATTAGGGTCAAAATGAGTTGCATTAATGTATTTTAAATTACATATTCAATATGATTTGAAGTGAAATTAACCATAATGTCATGTCATATATAATTAACCAAAGAGTAGATTCATTCAATTGAGCATGCATGTGAGGCCAATTTGAACCCCTTCAAGAGCAAAATATGATTTGGTGAAAAATTAAGTTTGATTCTATCATGAAATGATCTAATTATTTAATTTTTATAGTTAGGGGTGTGGTTTGGGCAAAACTCAGCCCCTAAACCAAATTTATGGCTCAATCAATTGTATAACATGTATGGCTTAACTGACCCTACTTTTATTAGAAATGCAAACTTGAAGGTAATTGTCATAAATAGGTGAACAAGCAGCTCAAATTTTCTTCAGTTACCTTAGTGATTGGATCCTAAAACTGATATCTTAAACCCTAAACCCTATACCATTTAACTTAAACCCTCAACCCTATACCATTTACCTTAAAACCTAATCCATAAACCCTAAACCCCAAACTCTTTAAATTGTAGACCCTAAAATAATAAATTTAGACCTAGTTAACATCCTTTATATATAGTAAGAATCAAGTTCATAAGAGTGAACTTGGTCAAAATCACATCACTCATTACCACAATTGACTTAATTGGCTCAATCTGTGATGATGTGGGGGCTAATTGAGCCCAAAATCACATTCTTTACTCACAAATCTAGGTTCAAGGAGCTCAAATTTGGCCCAATCACCATCATGATTGTACCTTATATACCCTAAATCCTATACCCTAAGCCCTAATCCCTAAACACTAAACCATAAATATAAACTCTTTAAACCCTGAATGAATCATTTTAGCCCAAATTAACTTCATTTAGACTAAGAATTAAGTTCATAGGGCTCAGTTTGGCCTAAATCACATGACTGATTATCCCATTTAACTAATTCACTCAATCTTCATAGTGACATGGGGTATAATGGCAACCTAAAAACACATTCTATAATCACAAATGGGTCCAAGTGATTCAAATTATCCTCAATTATCTTTTCAATTGACCTTGTGTACCCTAAACCATATATATATATATATATATATATATATATATATATATATAAACCTAAGGCCTAAACCATAAACCCTAAACACTATACCCTAAATTTTAATCCATAAAATTTCCCTATTTATCAATTGATTTAGTCCTAATTAACATCTTTTGTAGTAAGAATTAGGTTCACATGGCATAAAGCGATTAGACATTATATACACCCTTAAACGTAAACCCTATACCCTAATCCCTAATCCCTAAAACATAAATTGTAAGCCCTATGCCCCAATTTCCCACTACATGTTGAAAACATACATGACTTACAATATGACTAATTTGATCACAAGATTTCATAAAATGCATTTTTTAAACCTATGCCCAAAACTTAGCCTTTGGAGTACCAATCTAGTTGTGTATCTGAAGTAAATTGGGGTTATTTTGAGCCCCTTCAACCTAATTGCATAACTATAAAATGTGATTTGGGGGTTTATCAACTCCAATTTCATTAGATCGATTAAAGAAAAGAAACATTTTTTACTTATATACAAGTTCTACATGTATAGAATGTGGTTTTGAGCTCAATAAACTTGAAGTCATCATCTAATGAATGTGAATGTTGATTAGTTAAATTATGGAGGTAATTATGGTCAAAATTAGCCACATGAACCTATTTGAAATTATATATGATGTGATTTGGATTGAAATTAACCCTAATTTCATATCATATATAACCAACCAAGGAGTTGATTTATTTAATCGAGGAAGCATTTAAGGCTATTTTGAACCCTTTCAAGAGTAAGATATGATTTGGGGCAAAATTAAAAGTTTGATTCTATCATAAATTGATCCAATTAGTCAATTTATGTAATTAAGGGCTTGATTTGGGAAAAATTGAGCCCCCAAACAAAATCTATGGCTCAATCCATTGTATAATATATGCACCATGTATGGCATAACTAACCTTAATTTTATCAAAAATGCAAACATGAAGGTAATTATCACAAATTGGTGAACAAACTGCTCAAATGTTCTTCAGTTACCTTAGTTATTGGACCTTCTATCTGATATCTTAAACCTTAAACCCTGTATCATTTAACTTAAACTCTAAACCCTATACCATTTACCTTAAACCCTAAGCCATAATCCCTAAACCCCAAACACTTTAAATTGTAGACCCTAAACCCTAAACCAATAAATTTAGCCCCAATTAACGTCCTTTATATATAGTAAGAATTAGGTTCATAGAGATGAACTTGGTCAAAATCTCATCATTCATTACCACAATTGACTCAATTGGCTCAATATGTGATGATGTGGGGGCTAATTGATCTCAAAATCACATTCTTTGCTCATAGATCTAGGTTTAAGGAGCTCAAATTTGCCCCAATCACCATCATGATTGTACCTTATATACCCCAAAACCCATACCCTAATCCCTAAACTCTAAACCATAAATATAAACTCTTTAAACCTTTAATGAATCATTTTAGCCCAAATTAACATTATTTAGACTAAGAATTAAGTTCACAGGGCTCAATTTGGCCTAAATCACATGCTTAATTGCCCTATTTGACTAATTCACTCAATCTTCACGATGGCATGGGGTATAATGACAACCCAAAAACACATTCATAGTCACAAATGGGTCCACGTGATTTGAATTGTCCTCAATTATCTTTGTGATTGACCATGTGTTCCCTAAACCATATATATATATATATATATATATATATATATATAAACCTAAGCCTTAAACCATAAACCCTAGACATTATACCCTAAATTTTAAACCATAAACTTTCCCTATTTACCAAGTGATTTTGTCTTAATTAACATCATTTTTAGTAAGAATTAAGTTCACATGGCATGGAGCGATTAGACATTATATATATTAAAACCTAAGCCTTAAACCATAAACCCTAGACATTATACCCTAAATTTTAAACCATAAACTTTCCCTATTTACCAAGTGATTTTGTCTTAATTAACATCATTTTTAGTAAGAATTAAGTTCACATGGCATGGAGCGATTAGACATTATATACACCCTTAAACCTAAACCTTAATCCCTAATCCCTAATCCCTAAAACATAAATTGTAAGCCCTATACCCTAATTCCCACTACATGTTACAAACATGCATGCCTTAAGATATAACTAATTTTATCATGAGATGTCATAAAATGCATCTTTTAAACCTATGGCCAAAACTTAGTCTTTGGAGTAGCAATCTAGTTATGCATTTGAAGTAAATTGGGGCTATTTCAAGCCCTTTCAACCTAAATAAATGATAATAAAATGTTATTTTAGGGTTGATCAACTCCAATTTCATTAGCTCGATTGAAGCAAAGAAACATTATTTACTTGTATGCAAGTTCTACATGTATAGAATGTGGTTTTAAGCTTAATAAACTTGAAGTCATCAGCTAATTAATGTGAATGTCGATTAGTTAAATTATGGAGTTAATTAGGGTCAAAATTAGCCACATAAACCTATTTGAAATTTTATATGATGTGATTTGGAGTGAAATTAACCCTAATGTCATATCATATATAACTAACCAAGGAGTTGATTTATTTAATCAAGGAGGCATTTGAGGCTAATTTGAACCCTTTCAAGAGTAAGATATGATTTGGGGCAAAATTAAAAGTTTGATTCTATCATAAATTGATATAATTAGTCAATTTGTGCAATTAGGGGCTTGATTTGGGTAAAATTGAGCCCCTAAACCAAATTTATGGCTCAATCCATTATATATTGTATGCACCATGTATGGCTTAACTAACCCTACTTTTATTAGAAATGCAAACATGAAGGTAATTGTCATAAATCAGTGAATAAGCAGATCAAATGTTCTTCAATTATCTTAGTGATTGGACCCTATATCTGATATCTTAAACCCTAAACCCTATATTATTTAACTTAAACCCTAAACCTTGTACCATTTACCTTAAACCCTAATCCATAATCCCCAAACCCCAAACCGATAAATTTAGCCCCAATTAGCATCTTTTATATATAGTAATAATTAGGTTCACAAGGATGAACTTGGTCAAAATTGCGTTGCTCATTACCACAATTAACTTAATTGACTCAATCTCTGATGATGTGGGGGCTAATTGAGCCCGAAATCACATTATTTACTCATAGATCTAGGTTCAAGGAGCTCAAATTTGCCCCAATCACCATTATGATTGTACCCTATATACCGTAAAACCTATACCCTAATCCCTAATCCTTAAACTCTAAACCTTAAATATAAACTATTTAAACCCTGAATGAATCATTTTAGCCCAAATTAATACCATTTAGACTAAGATTTAAGTTCACAAGGATCAGATTGGCTTAAATCACATGACTAATTACCCAATTTAACTAATTCACTCAATCTTCATGATGGCATGGGGTATAATGACAACCCAAAAACACATTTTATAGTCAAAAATGGGTCCAAGTGATTTGAATTGTCCTAAATTATCTTTATGATTAACCCTATGTACCCTAAACCATATATATATATATATATATATATATATATATAATATATATATATATATATATATATATATATATATATATATAAACCTAAGCCCTAAACCATAAACCCTAGACATTATACCCTAAATTTTAAACCATAAACTCTCCCTATTTACCAATTTATATAGTCCTAATTAACATCATTTGTAGTAAGAATTAGGTTCACATGGCATAGAGCGATTATATATTATATGCACCCTTAAACCTAAACCTTAATCCCTAATCCCTAAAACATAAATTATAAGCCCTATACCCTAATTCCCACTACATACTGCAAACATACATGCCTTACAATATAACTAATTTTATCATGAGATGTCCTAAAATGCATTTTTTTAACTTATGGCCAAAACTTAGCCTTTGGAGTACCAATCTGGATGTGCATCTAAGGTAAATTAGGGTTATTTTGAGCCCTTTCAACCTAATTGAATGACAATAAAATGTTAATTGGGGGTTGATAAACTCCAATTTCATTAGCTTGATTGAAGAAAAGAAACATTATTTACTTGTATGCAGGTTCTACATGTATAAAATGTGGTTTTGAGCTCAATAAAATAAAGTCATTAGCTAATTAATGCAAATGTCGATTAGTTAAATTATGAAGGTAATTAGGGTCAAAATTAGCCACATTAACCTATATGAAATTATATATGATGTGATTTGGAATGAAATTAACCCTAATGTCATGTTATATATAACTAACCAAAGAGTTGATTCATTTAATCGAGGAGGCATTTGAGGCCAATTTGAACCCTTTCAAAAGAAAGATATGATTTGGGGCAAAATTACAAGTTTGATTCTATCATAAATTGACCCAATTATTAAATTTGTGTAATTAGGGGCATGATTTGGGAAAAATTCAGCCCCTAAACCTAATTTATGACTCAATCCATTGTATAATATATGCAACATGTATGGATTAACTAACCCTAATTTTATCAGAAATGAAAACATGAAGGTAATTATCATAAAGAGGTGAACAAGCAACTCAAATGTTCTTCAATTATCTTAGTGATTGGACCCTATATCTAATATCGTAAACCCTATACCATTTAACTTAAACACTAAACCCTATACCATTTACCTTAAACCCTAAGCCATAACCCCTAATCCCCAAACCCTTTGAATTGTAGACACTAAACCGTAAACCAATAAATTTAGCCCCAATTAACATCCTTCATATTTAATAAGAATTAGGTTCATAAGGATGAACTTGGTCAAAATCTCATCACTCATTACAACAATTGACATAATTAGCTCAATATGTGATGATGTGGGGTCTAATTGAGCCCAAAATCATAATTTTTACTCACATATCTAGGTTTGATGAGTTCAAATTTGCCCCAATCGCCATCATAAATGTACCTTATATACCCTAAAACTTATACCCTAAACCCTAATCCCTAAATCTACTATTCCATAAACTTTAAACTAGAAATATAAACTCTTTAAACCTTGATTGAATCATTTTAGCCCAAATTAACATCATTTAGACTAAGAATTAAGTTCATAGGGCTTAGTTTGGCCTAAATCACATGACTGATTGCCCCATTTGACTAATTCACTCAATTTACATGATGACATGGGGTATAATGGCAACCCAAATACACATTATATATCACAAATGGGTCCAAGTGATTCAAATTATCCTGAATTATCTTTGTGATTGACCCTATGTACCCTAAACCATATATACATTAAAACCTAATTCCTAAAGCATAAACTCTAAACACTATACCCTATATTATAAACCATAAATTTTCCCTATTTACCAATTGATTTAGTCCCAATTAAAATCCTTTTTAGTAATAATTAGGTTCACATGGCATATAATGACTAGACATTATATATACCCTTAAACCTAAACCCTATACCTTAATCCCTAATCCCTAAAACATAAATTGTAATCCATGTGCCCTAATTCCCACTACATACTAAAAACATACATGCCTTAAGATATAACTAATTTAGAACCAATGCATTCAAACATAAATTGTACTTACTTGAAGTCAATGAAAATATTTTAGAACTAATGCATAACAAAATGTCTGATCGCCATTCAAGAAGATTGGATCAACAAATTTGAGACAGTTTTTTTCATAATTTAGATTATGATATTCAAAGATGTCAATTATTTGTTTCATTGATAAAATTGATTAAGATGAGACCTATAATGTACACATTAAAACTAAGAACATCTAACATGGATGATGAAAATAATGAAATTATTAAAAATCTATATGATGTATATCATACTATAGGCCTAAAATCACACACCCAAAATTGTAATTTTTCCCAATGTATACTTACAACTTGTGCGATAAGTGACCAAATAGAGAAAAAATGAATGGTTTAAAAAACAAGTTGAACACATAATATAAATAGAATAACATTAATTAAAGTAATTGAAAGATGTGAAAGACTTAATTAACATAGTACCAATGAGCTCTAGGCATTCTCTGGTAGACTTCCATGAAAGGATAAGGCTATATCTAATACTCTCAAAGAGTTACTCAATTTTGGAAAGATAATACAAGAGTTTCACCCAATGCAAAAGATGTAGTGAAAAGAAGAGTTGGTTCTTGTAACCATGAACCACATCCAAAACATTTATTGGATATGACTCAAACACAACTATTCTCTATGTTTTTGGAAAAACATCCACAAATTTCTATTTGTCAAAGATATTTTGAGATGGCCAAACCTTTTTATGTAAAAATAAATCACACATGTACCACTTGTTGTTGTAGGTAACATGTTGAATTTTTAATGTATTATGATATTTTTTGACATATTCATTTTGCTTTGCATACTAAAAACATTTTGTAGGAGTGTGTTATTGAATTTCCACAAAAATTAGCTAGGGAATTTATTCCAATTATATTTTTTTAAAGACTGGATGGACAATTATTTTATAACAAATCATCTTTAAATGGAAATCACAGCATTTGTGTTGGATTGCCAAATTTAAAAAAAATGTAATCATGAGGAGATTACAAGTACAATTGGATAGGAATTAGTTGGTTTAAGCAAATATAAATTAGTGACTTATCAAGTAAAATATGGCAAAAAATCTAAAAGGTGTGAGCTTGTTACAAAAAAGATATATGTTTTTGAATTTTTGGTCAAATTTAGGGAGAAAATTATTTATGAGTATGCAAGGCACACACACAGAGGGTTAGATGGTTGAATGAACATTTCAAGATAAGTAGGAATACATTCCCACTTGGTTTGATTGTTTCAGTAATTGAGTTTGATGAAAAATTACACATTCAAAACCCAAATAGAAGTTTAATAATAGTATTACAACTGATCAAAAGTTTTTCATATTCATGCATATAGCATTCATGCATACACTTGATAGTACAGAGTAACAATAAAAAAAATTAAGGGAGTACCATTTCTATATTAAAGATGACCGATCACATTATTTAGAGTATGTGCAAGGGTGTTTTCATAAGTTTTATGAAAAATTGAGTCAGAGGAACATTACTTTCAATCAACATTAAATTTGATCAGACAATTACACATCACAATTCAAAAATACATGGATGCTTTATTGGTTGAGAAGGATGCACGTTACCATTGGTGTAAAACACATTTGGAGTTTCATCAAGGCTGGCCATGGAAAAGGGGAACATGACAATGTTGGAGCATGTGTAAAAAGAGCTATTACAAGGTAGGAGTTAAAATTTGAAGAGGGTGTTCATTTGACAAATGCAAAAACTTTGGTTGAATGGTGTAATCAGAACATATGTCATGGTGCTCAACCAAATTCTTTTATTCAATGACATTTTTAGTTAATAGAGGAAGAACACTTGGCAAAGTATGAGGATTATATGAAACTAATGGTTTCAAGTGATCTCCACTCATTTTTTAGCTCAAATGAAAGTTCTTGGATTGTTCATATGAGACACTTGGCATGTTTTTGTTATGCATGTGTGGAATCTATTTGGCATGAGTGTGAGTCATAAGAGTGGGTGATTGATTGGAGTTTCAAACCTCTAATTTTAATCAACACATATTAGTTCTAATAACATTGTAACTTACAAATATGATATCATCAAATGATTTTGACCATGTATCTGATCTAGTGTAGTTAGGTAGAATATTTTTCATTATGTACAATTTATTCTCATTATATATCTTCATATTGTCACTAAAAATGGTTTTTTGTGATAATGTGTAATTTGCCTAGGTAATCTAAAATATGTGGGTATGTTGAATTTTCAAATGTAGATGTAATCAATTTTACCAAATGTTTTTTTATTTTTTAGCTAGTACATATAAATTTTATTTTTAATTACTTACTAATAATTTTTTGTAGGTTAATAGTGCCAAATAAGCTTCCACCTTCATGTGGTTGGCACTGTTAGTAGAGAATTTTATATTCTTCAAGCTAAGAGAAGCTCCTGAATGATAGTGAAAATGTACTTATATATGGATTTGAACATTTTGACAGTGTGATAACATGTAATTTATCTATCTAGATGTGATCAAAGTGATAGATTCTCAAGTGGAGGACCTGAAGGTAGAAATGGCAGTTAGAGCTCAAGAAGTTGCCTATTCAATGCCAAAAAGTTGCATTTTTGGACTTGTCACTGTAACTTATCCAACATATTTATCTCGAAGGCTCCACCTGAGTACTTTAGGGTGTGATTAAAGGGCTTAAAGAGGTAGGGGAGGGATTTGATAGTTTATGAAAATGACATACATGTTTTATTTTACACATGTTTAAACTTAGGCATTTTACACATGTTTGAACTTTGGCTAAAAAAATATTTTTTCCTGTATTAGGAAGGGGGATCTTGAGGCCAAAATAGGTGATGGGTTTATCTATTGCGACTGATGGGAGGTAAATAAGCTAGTCTTATATTTTATCTATCCCCTAGATGTGTTGGCAGTGTCATTTTTTGGCTAGGAAGCATCAAAACCATAGTTCTACAACCAAGACTTAAACTTTGACAACATTTGTTGTCAGTGTTTTCGTGCTCTTGAACGATAGTGAAAATGTACTTCTAGGTGGATTTGAACATCATGGTGGTTTGATAATGTGTAATTTTCCTATTTGTATGTGATCAAAGTGATAGATTCTTAGGTGGAGGTCCCAGAGGCAGGATTGGAAATTGGGGCTCAAGAAGTTGCTTTTTCAATGCCAAAAAGTTGCATTTTTAGACCTATCACTGCAACTTGTCCAACAAATTGATATTTAAGGTTACACTTGAGTGATATAGGGTATGATTAGAGGTATTAAATAGGTAGGGAAGGGATATGATGGTTCATGGAAATGACTTACAAGTTTTGTTTTACTCATGTTTGAACTTAAGCTTAAAAATTGCATTTTTCTTGTATTGGGAAAGGCGTTCTTAAGGCCAGAATGGGTGGTGGGTTTCTCAATTAGGCCTGATGAGAGGCTAAGAACCTAGTCCTATCCATTATCCACTCCCATAGACATATTGGCAATGCCAATTTTTGGTTAAGAAGCATCAAAACCATAGTTCTACAACCATAACTCAAACTTTGACAATATTTGTTGCTAGTGTTTTTGCGCTCTTGAACGGTAGTGAAAATTCAGCTTCAAGTGGATTTGAATGCAAGGCAATGTGATAACATGTAATTTTACTATATAGATGTGATTGAAGTTATATATTCTTAGGTGGAGGTCCTAGAGGTAGAAACGGTAGTTTGAGCTCAAGAAGTTGTTTGTTCAATGCCAAAAAGTTACATTTTTGGACTTGTCACTTCAACTTATCCAACATATTACTATCAAAGGTTCCACCTGATTACTTTGGGGTGAGATTATATGGATTAAATAGGTATTATATGGATCTAATGGTTCATATAAATGATTTATAAGTTTCATTTTATGCATGTTTGAATTTAGGCTAAGAAATTGCATTTTTCTTGTATTGGGAAGGGCATTCTTGAGGCTAGAATGGGTGGTGGGTTTATCGATCAGATCTAATGGGAGGCTAAAAACCTATTCCTAGACATTATCATCCCCCAATTATGTGTTGGCAATGTCAATTTTTGGTCAGGAAGCCTTACAACCACAGTTCTGCAACTATAACTTAAACTTTGACAATATATGTTATTAGTGTTTTTACACTCCTAAATGGCAATGAAAATTCACATTTAGATGGATTTTAACATTGTGGTGGTGTGATAACATGTACTTTGACTATTTGGATGTGATCTAAGTGATATATTCTCAGGTGGACATCCTAGAGGTAGAAATGGCAATTGGAGCACAAGAAGTTACTTGTTCAATGCTTAAAAGTTACATTTTTGGACCTATCAATACAACTTATCCAATGAATTGCTCTCAAAGGTTCCACCTGAGTGCTCTGGGGTGAGATTATAGGGATTAAATATTCAAGGGAGGGATTTTAATATTCATGTAAATGACTTATAGGTTTCATTTTATGTCTGTTTGAACTTAGGCTAACAAATTACATTTTTCTTGTATTGGTAAGGGTGTTCTTGAGGCTGAAATGGGTGCTAGATTTGTCGATCGAGCCTAATGGTAGGCCTAAAACCTGGTATTAGATTTTATTTACCCCTTGGATGTGTTTTTATCATCATTTTTTGGTTAGGAAACATCAAACCCATAATTCTCCAACCACAACTTGAATTTTGACAACATTTATTGTCAGTGTTTCCACGCTCTTGAATGGTAGTGAAAATGTACTTCTGGGTGGATTTGAACATCATAGTAGTGTGATAACATGCAATTTATCTATGTGGATGTGATAAAAGTGATATATTCCCAGGTGGAGGTCCTAGAGGCAAGAATGGTAGTTAGAGCTCAATAAGTTATTTGTTCATTGCCAAAAAGTTGCATTTTTGGACCTGTCACTGCAACTTGTCCAACGGATAGCTCTCCAAGTTTCCACCTAATTTCTCTAAGGTGTGATTACAGGGATTAAATAGGCATGGTAGGGATCTGATGGTTCACATAAACGACTTATAGGTTTTATTTTATGTGTGTTTGAACTTAGGCTTAAAAATTGTATTTTTTTGTATTGGGAAGGGCATTCTTGAGGCTAAAATGGGTGGTGAGGTTGTCGATAAAGATTTATGGGAGGCCAAAAACCTATTAATAGATGTTATCTACCCATTGAATGTTTTTTTCAATTTCATTTTTTAGTCAAGAATCATTAGAACCATAGTTACGCAACCATAACTTAAACTTTGACAACATTTGTTGTTAGTGTTTTCGTGCTCCTAAATGGTAGTGAAAATACACTTTTGGGTGGATTTAAACATTGTTTTAGTGTGATAACATGTAATTTTTCCATCTAAATGTGATCAAAGTGAGATATTCTTAGGTGGAAGTCCTAAACTCATAAATGGTAGTTAGAGCTCAAGAAGTTGCTTGTTTAATGCCAAAAAGTTGCATTTTTGGACCCATCACTCGAACTTGTCCAACGAATTGATCTCAAAAGTTCCACTTGAGTGCTTTACGGTGTGACTAAAGGATTAGATAGGTATGAGAAGGATCTGATAGTTCATGTAAATTACTTATAGGTTTAATTTTATGCGTGTTAAATTTAGGCTAATTTTTTTTTCTTGTATTGGGAAGGGCATTCTTGAGGCTAGAATGGGCGGTGGGTTTATTGATCGGGCCTAATGGGAGGACAAGAACCTGGTCCTAAATTTTATCCACCCATTGGATGTGTTGTTAGTGTTATTTTTTGGTCGTGAAGCATCGAAATAATAGTTTTGTAACCACAACTTAAACTTTGGCAACATTTGTTGTTAGTGCTTTTGTGCTCCTCTCTCCCTTTTCTCACCCATTTTTGCATGAAAGTGTATTTTAAGTGTTTAAATTTATTTTGAGGCTAGAATAGGTTTTTGATATTTTCAAATATTAGTTGTAAGATGCCTAAAACCCTTAAGGGACAGGCCTAGAAAGTAATAGAATGTTAAGAGTGAGGTGTTGAAGGGTCAAAAACTAGTCCCAGAAATCAAATACATGTAGAATCTATGTTTACAATAGTCTTATCTAAGCTCTTAGCCTGTAGAAATTCTAAGTAAATTTGAAGTGAGGGTTTCATGAGTAAAACACCTCTAAAACTCAAATAATTGAACAATAAGGTCTGAAACTTTGTGAGCAGATGGGGAATGGATATTATATCTTAGTCCAAGTATCATTGGGTTGACAAGAGGTTTGAAATTGAAGGTAAATAGGACCATTTTTATATACACCTATAGAAGACCATTTTTGAGAAATTTGTGCATAAGGTAAGATGAGTTTTTGGTTGATTTGAGTTCTATAAACTTGGGTAAGGGTTAAACCATGTTATAATTGATAAAAGACTAATAGAAATATAATTTTTAATAGTTAAAAACTCTATTTTGATAAATTGACCTATTGGAGCAACAACTAGGTCTAGAGACCTAGAAACTTAAAAATATAGAATTTGAGAATGAGAGCTCAATCTCTTAGAGACCTATAGTTGGTTGATTTCATGTAAGTTTTGACACCTACATAAATCCTTGAATTTTCCTAAGACCTATTGAAACTATCTTAAATAATATTATTCAAAATAAGGAGAGTAGATCTAAGAGATTGGTGACTAGTTAATAGTAGACCTAATGAGTAATTGATTAGTTTAAAAGAAGATTGTTTGAGAGTGGATTTTGAATCAAGTTAAGAATAATAGTATATAAGTGGGGTTGGAATTCTTCATGATATTAGAGCATATGAATAGGAATTTCACATCCTTCTTAGACATAAAAGAGTAAACTGTACATTAGGTGGTATTAGGGGATGATAATGAGTTTTGGACAAAGATGGATCATCATCTCATGAGTGAATATTTTGTTTCAAGTTGATAAGGTTACCTTTTATCAGATTAAATACATTATAGTCAAGGTTAGGCGGAAGTTTATCTTGCAATTTTAGCAAAGATAAAGCTACAAAGATAAATAAGTATACCATGTACATGGTCACCAACAGGAGTTGAGTGAAGAAGAGGTATTGATAGATAATACTTGATATTTGAGGTAAAATATAAAGGAATAACAATCACAGAAGGCATACAAGTAGTAGGTCTAGTTTCAATAAAATTTAGTCAAAAAGGCATTAGAGTTAGGTGAAGGTGAAAGATCGGGTAACTTGAAATTATAGGTATTTGAGTGAGAAATTTGAAAGGATTTATGAATGATTTTGTCTTTTCATTATACAATTTTGAACATCATTGGGTATGGGATTTAAGTGAAATCAAATTGTGTTAATGACCAATTGAAAAGTTGTAAATGGGTGATGACAAATGCAAAATAGATAAGAGTGTCATTAGTCATTTTCACTACACAATCAAATAAAAACTTTAATTTAAAAAAATATGGGAGATCTGAGATTTATAAAATTGAAAATAATAATTTTTTAATCCTCATTTGTGTACAAAATTAAATATGAGATCTAATAGATAATAGTTTGGAAGATCAAAACAAAACTATACAATAACATTTTTAGATTAAAATTGAATATAAATTAGATAGATTAACATAATTCAGATGAAAACTCTAAATAACTCATATAGGCACATGTGTATAATATCAATAATACATAGATTTCCATGATAGGCATACAAAAAATTACATCTACCAACATAGTATCTAATGTTAGGTGAATGTTATATATGCATATACAGTGCCAAAAATAAGTAAATTGCCATATAGGCATATAAAAAATCACATCTCATGTAAGACATCCTATTCATGAAATAACCTCCCTCTCTTTACCTTCCTCGAAGAAGACTTTCCCTGGGATTCCTTGCTGGTAGATGTAGATCCATCTAATGCCTTGGATTAATCCAAGGTTTGGATGTGGGTCCTATGCTCATAGCTCAATTATAGTTGAAGCTATTCAAATATAAGTATTATTACAAAATTAACATAAAATACATCCAACTAATTGTTAAGAAATTATTTTAAACTAAAATAAAAACTATTTAAATATGCACTTACTACAAGCTTGCAGTCCTACTCAATCTATTTTTAATGCTCAAACAATTTAGTGACAAGCTTTGTTATTCAAATAAGCATCTAAAATAAGTAAGAAACATGAGAATTTTCCCCACTAATCATAAGATTGGGACTATCAGATATCATAGGACAACCCTACATACACAATACATTCACAAAAGTTATATTTGCCCCAAGTATGTAGTAAAATTATTATAACAAGTTTATTTTTATAATTTAAAAATAAAAAGTTAATATATACCTCTATCAGTGCCTATGCAGATGACATTACAGTAGAAATTCCTATGCCTGTCTTGGCTCATAGTGACGGAGGAGTGTATACTTAAGCCATCAACTATTCATGTAAACAAGGTCTCACTTACTTTTCTATAAAGTATCAAAGATATATATGGAAAGTTTTTCTCCTTTTTAAAACCAAAAGTGTATTTAAAATATTGCACTTAAATTCTGAGATCCTTAATAGATAAATTTAAATTAAACTTACAAGGTAAATATACATAGACTAAATTTATATAGAACATAATATCAACTCAAAATTTTTCCTTTGTATAAGTAAAAAGTGTCATCCTAATAGAGACAGATGTAGTAGTGGATGGGCCAATAGCTAGATCCAAAATGTAAATAATGGCTATGTTAAATCAAATGCTACAAATATCAATTGTGATGATGAAGGCATCATCATCTCCTAGGACATAAAAAATGACATATATATTATTCAATTTCTATGTAAATTAATTGTTAGCTAAATTAAATTTGCAAATATAACTTAAATTTAACAGGACATTTATATAAAATATACCTACATCTATGTAGTGGTTGATGTATGCACAATAAATGTGCATGCTAAAAACTCATCACTTATAAGTATATTATCAAAGCCCTCTAAACCACCAGTGCCATCAACATTAGAAGGTCCAGTACATATAGCTCCACAAGAACTATAAGGGTGGGGTCGAGTATGTACACTAGGTGGCATATCTCTAGCATTGATCTAAAAGAACCTAATCATATGTTGAACAAGTGTATCAATGAGAAAACTAAGTACATGCAAAGTGTCAATCTCCATGACATGTTTAACTATAGAGGGGATCTTGGGATCAAGTGGATTTTATATATAGATCTTTGTAGGTCGATTGGCCACACAATGTATACCTGGTTGATCATATACAGAGCCTTTCCCTCAGCCCTAAAGCTTACTATAATCAAAATATTTTGTAATCTCATTAAGGACAAACTCATAGTAGAGTTTCCTTAAAAAATACAATATGACCTCATGGTTGTTACACAGAGGATAATTAAACACCATCCACCATCTATCCTAAAAATGGGTTATGATTAAATTAGGTTGACAGTGATGGATTAGAAAATGTTTAGCGGTTACCAAAAATGGTGCATTGGTGGTTAGGTCAATGAATAAGGTGAAAATGAAGGCTTTTGATATGTCTTTGTTCTTGACCTCAAGTGCTGATAATTTGTTAGCATAATAAGCCCTACAACTATCTCGCTATGAATCCCATCTATAAATTTGACTCTTTATAGAGTCAATTTTATCTAATAATGTCTCTAGGGAATTGTCTAAATAGGTGTGATGAGTGTTGGTGGAAGTGGGATCCATCATTCTCTTAATTAATTCTTCAATTTCAATTTTATTTTTCACAATGTGGTTAACTAGACTCTCCTGACTACCTGGAGGATTTTGTGGAACTATAAGAGGGACAGGTGGAAGGTTAGGAGGAGGAACAAGAGGGTTTTGTGGAGGGTTTAGAGGGTTAGGAAGAATAACATGAGGGTTATCAAGATGGTCTATTCAAAATAAATAAATTACCAATTAAATAATGAAAATAACAAAAAATTACAAAAATTCAGGGTTAACAAGTGTATATTTTTAACACTTACCTCTTCTATGTGGTAGCATCATCGATTATCAGCATCTCGAGATGAATTCTAGCAAGGTTTAGCCTTACTCATTTAAAACGTGATCATGGAATGTAAACACGTAGGAAATAAAGAAATCTTAAATGCAAAATGAGGAATTTTTCATTCGGGTTTCAATTTTTATTTTTTAGGTTACACAGGGAATGCAATCATTTTATTAACATGATCACATTATTTAAAATAATGATAATACAATCACATTATTAACACAAAATAATGTAATCACATTATTTAATAATATGATCATGTTATGGCTTGGTAATTACCAAGCCATAATTTAAATAATGCAATCATGTTATTTAATAACGCGATCATGTTATGTAAAATGTCTACAAAATTATCCCCCAACTCCATGCACTTATCTAGAAACATTGTTTGGAAGAGGGGGTATGTTAAGATCTTTACCTATATGATCTAGAGGGATATGTGTAGCTAACCTTTGGCATACTCTTCATTTGTAATTGCATTCATTAGTTAATTATTGCTTTAGGTCAACTTCTTTCTTGATGTGAGGGTGGGATGAATGGGTGTGACTCTCATAATTAATTCTATATATAGATATGAGGTTGGCTCACTCAAAACAACATATTGATGAATTATATTACTATTAAGATATTATTGAGGTTGCCCTCTGCAAGTGGCTTATCATGTATTATGTTATATTTCAATTATTTGTGATTTATTGCTTTAGTTGTGAAGAAAGTTTATTACATGTTCACTTAAGAAAGATTCTTGATCATGATCTACTTCACGTGCATAATCAATTTAAAATTCATTCAAAACATTATAATTTAAATGGACATCATTACCATCATTTGCAATAAAATTTTTAATTTTTGTAGTAAAACTAGCTATGTTTTCAAACTCCTTTTTTTTTCAAGCCACATCTAGAATCAACTAAAGAAATTGCAATAAAACCAATAAATTTTAAAAATTAATCCTATTACATTTGCTATTTGGATTTTTAGTGCTAATCAATTTGGGTGTTATAATCTAAAATCAAATAATGAATACAAACATTATAAAATTGCCCTAGGGATTGAAAAATATTAGATTAAATTAACTTCTAGGGTTTAGATTCAAACAAAAGAAAGGTAGGGATATTGAATCACATACAATAAAATCAATACTAGAAAAATTAGATAAATTCATATTTATCCTAAGATGAAGCAAGATCTAATCCTAGGAGGGGTGTAGGTAAGCACAAGTTCACTACAATGTAATATAGATAAATATATTTTTACTAAATTGTGATGCAACTAATAAATTACTTTTAATTAAGCTAAATAACATATAGAAAATAATAATATAAGCCTACTTAATAAATCTAAATTATTGAGAACTAAGAAAAACACATATGGTTCGGGATTATCTAATTTTTAAAAGTGATCGAATAACCATAATCAAAATACGCGTGCCTAAAAATGATAAAAACATGACCCAAAATTTTGGTAAAAAATAGAGCAGTTTATTAAGAGTGTCGTTTCCTCTTCAAATAGTGTATTACACATTAGGATGCCATAAAAAATATACAAACATTCAAAAATTTATTTGACCACCATGTAGCCTAGTCGTAACCTCCAAAAACTCACTTACTTTCCTACACTTTGACTCTATTCACCTATAAAACATATATCTTCTTATTACCCTAATTAGGAAACAATATCTAAAAATTGAGGGATTTTTTTGGACCATTGGTATATTGGAGAATTGAAAACTATCTTAATAATTGTTAATCCCCTAGACAAGGGTAACAATATCGATAAAAAAACCCTCAATTATTGGAATATTTTAAATAACTTGAAATTCAAAATTGTGCTTTTTGTGTGTATAACATCAACTTAGGTGTTTCAATAAATGCTCTAATGATTTTTCAATTTCCAATGATTGCTCAATTTTTTCTAGAATCTTTGTAGTTGGTCAACAATTTGTATATACAATGTACGGTACACTTATTAATTCTCTATTGATTAATAACTTAGAGTACTTGTGTATTTATAGAAAATTTGAATTTGAATTAAGACCTTATTTGCACCCAAACTGACATCCAATGGTCGAAAAGTGAAAATGATATAACAAAGGTCATATGTGTAAGAGTTTGAAGGGACCATACCAACTAGACCAAAAGCATCCCAATTAGCCATACAATGCAAATAACATTGGGAATGTTCTAGATACAGATCTTAAGGTGGGTCAGAAGAAGTAAGAGAGAAAAAGAGATACTTGGAGTGTGTCGAGAAAAGTTAAAAGAACCATAAAATATTAATAAATACACCAATTATACTTAATTTAGAATAATAATCAACAAATACATAAATATCCTAAAATCATTTAATTTAATGACTAACAAAAACATAAAAACTATTTTTAAATGTATACATATACAAAGGTAAGTCTAAAAACTTATTAAATATCTATATATTTGTAAATATAAGAAGGATTGTATGACTTGAATACATCTCTTATCTTTAAAATCTTCTCACACTTTATAAGGGTGCTAAAAATGTGAACCACCCTCTACGTCATTTCATCAAAGTATTCCTTTTGAGAGAAACCCGAATAACCCCTTGCTCGTAGCACAAGTTCTGATGAAGAGAAACTAAATATCATAAGAGAAACAACCTAAAATATTTTATTGAAGGTGTTAAGAAGACCTAAATAAATTCAATGCTAATAATCATATTCCTTAAAATAAACTAGTTAATTTGTTTAAAAATTATTGATTTCACACAATTTATTAAACATAAAAAAAATTGTCCAAGACAACCAATGACCTGCTTGTGCCCTATGTATATATGAGCTACGTGTGACAATTATAATATCTAGTGATACAAATTGCCTTCAATAATAAATGAGACACCTAAGATTCTATAAATCTTAAATAAGATAATTATTTAATAATATTTTTATTTATTGAAAATAAATTAATTTATTGATATTAGGTACACAAATAATATAATCATTTAATAATATTTATTTTTATTAGAAAATAAATCAAAATGTTGATATCATATGCATAAATAATCAAATATTCTTTAAATTCATGTCAACATATTGAAAAATATTTAAACCATTTTAATTCTAGTTCTATCTGAAGCATACTCTACCCCATCAAACTTCATATGCCTAAAATCAATACCAAAACAATAATTTTGTTATAATCAATGACATCACATGCACCATGTCAAAAATAAAATTGTGGGTGCATTTTCTCTTCCTACATTTACACTAGTAAATTTTTGTCATGCAAATTTATGTCTTTAAATATTATTATCAAAAGAAAATTTAAATATTCATTAAAGAATCAACCATCTTATATTTTTTTGTTGACACTCTTAAAAATATAATTTAACATTAGTTTAAATATGGTTTTTAAAATATAATTTAACCTCTTCATGTTAATATTGGTTTGTTGGTAAACTGGTTTAGAGGTTTGTTGTGTCCAGCCTACTAGGTTCAAATTTCAATAGGCATGTTAGGTCAGTTATGGCCATTGATAATGTTAGTATGATTGGTGATAGTTTTATACAACATATTAGAGGATTTGAGCCTCATGTTTGTATCTTAAAATGGTTCATAGTTATTATGAAAAATCCACCCCATTCATATTCATAGTTTTAAACTCTATACAAATATTTACCCCTAATAACAACAACAACAACAACAACAACAACAACAACATTAATTGAAATATAAATTGCATCCTAACATTGATCTAAATATGGTGCCTAAAATAGAACTTAACCCCTTCACTCACATATCTAAAATACATCATCATTTGACTATTGATTCTCATTTATTATTGTTTTATGGAAAAGTGGTTTTACATTAAAATGAAATACATCTACCCATTCACAATATAAATAAATCTATTTAGATCTAAAAGAGTAAAATAAAATTTTGAATTAAAAAAATGTTGATTTTATTCAAAATAAGGGTTTAGAAGAATATCTGATTTTTACATCAATTTGGAAATAGTTTTCAAGATCAGACAATATAAAGTAGGCTCACAAAATAAGATGAAGTGGTATGAACATTAAGGCAAACAAAAATTAGTCACATCATTATACAACAAGCGATTCTAAAAGAAGGGGATTATTATTAAAACCATCAGGTCATTTCTAGAAAACAATAAATACATGTAAAATAATTTGACAACTTTGTTCATCAGATCCAAGGCTCCAAAAATCTCTCTTGTATTTCTAAAAATTTGCACAAATCTATTAAAAATCAATCTCTTTCCAACAAACCCTAGTAGGGAAATTAAACCTACAAGTGAATAAGGAAAATCTTTGTTTTTTTACTTGTGTTAAGGATAAGAAGGGTTTTTAAGAACCAACTACTTGTTCAAACCCTCAATAATATAATGTGATACAGGTAAAAAAACTAGGTATAATGTATGTTAGCCATACAATCTAATGATGATCTAGTGTATATTTTATATGAATTTCATAAATATAATGAATGTTTTATTTCTTCTTAAATGTATTAGTAAATGCTTGATATTTCTTTAGAATATTTAATATTTTATCTAAATTCTTGATTTGATTAATTTTGAACATTCACAATATATATTAATATGCTAAAAGCATTAATGTAATTTCATATTTTTAGACTTCTCAAATTCAAATTAGAACATTATTAGTGCAAAAGCTAACACAAAGTGGATGAGAAAGATGATAAGGGAGAACCCACAATTCATAGGAGAACCAAAACAAGGGTTAGAAGCATCCATTCCCATAACTATACATTGTATTTTTTGGGGTCCCATAATCATACAATATATGTTTTTCAAGAAGTCTAAAATACTCAGGGAAATAAGAGAGGAGAGAAAAGAGATGAGGAGAGAGAAAAATAAGGGGACCACAATATGTAAAAGTCAAAATAGGGGAAAATTATCAAATAAGAGCCTACCCTAGACTAATAATTTAGAAACACATAAGTGCTTTAAAATAATGCAATTTTACGACTAAGAAATACCCCCAGACCAAAATTAGGTGTCTCTATAATTCCCCATTTTGATCAATGCTTACCTTTTTAAATTAAATTTATTATCAATAATATAAGTTTTAAAAGATTACTTATCGATAATGATTCAAGGTTAAATATTTATAGTAAAGAATTTATGTTACAATTGGGCATTAATAAAGAAGCCTTAGCTACGTAAACTAGTGTTATACATAGATTTAACAATAAAAAGGACTCGAGGTATAATCATATTCAATTTAATGATTAGGAAAAAAAAACATTAGCGATTGAGTGTCATGTCATATCATTATTTTATTTTTATTCCAAGACCTTGGATTCATTCTCTAGGTTGTGTACCATCTATCTTATATAGATATTTGAAATTTTTGCATGGTGGAACTATTTATTCAAGTCCATCAAACAATATGCACTTTAGATTTTATAATATGGTGGGGCCCCAAAATAATTTAGCATCTCATTCGGATAAGACTCACACAACTATAACTAGACCTAAGCAATTTATTCCAATAGAGCAAGACACAACATTTGAATTTTAGGAAAGTAGCAACACTATAAATAGGCTGAAAATAACTAGTTAAATGTGGATAATGAAGATGAAGTTGATGATAAGTTGAGAAAAATAATATTTTCTCTATCTGGTCATGGATAATATTTAAAGATGACATGATTTTTTTGATGTCGGATCCATTTATATAATCCTTGAAGAAATGTAGAACCAAACTCTATTATTCAAGAATAAACACCAATAGATTGAGGTAAGAAACTAATGCCATGGCAATGTTGTCTTGAAAAAGACACATATGATAATATTACATAGAAAAATAAAGAAATGCATGGATTTAGACTCAATATGTACAAAAGATTAGTTATAAAAAAAATGACTCAACAAAAGAGACTAAAGCATAATAGAACCTATTATTCAAAGTGTTCATCTAGTCAAGCAAGGAATTGGTTATAATAATGATGACAAGTCCCATAAAGATTCAAAGTGTGGACATACAAGAGATCAAGCATGCATTCTATAATCAGTAATAAACATTTTTATATACATAACAAATATTTGGGCACTAAAATGAAAAGTAATAAAAAATATTACCAATATATACACAAGTGTATACATCCTCTAACAGTCCACTTTAAAAGGTCTACAATAGATCACTCTAAGGAAAATGCAAGTATAATTATGTTTTACAATAAGATTTGTATAAAAGTATGTCTGCCACATGGTCATTTATTTATTTCCTACTATACCTTGTCTTTCACATTCATTGACTTTGTAAACAATTGTGTATGTATGCTTTCTCACAAAATAAAATCTTAAAATCATAGCGGTATAAAACTATATTATCCAAATAATTTACCTCCTTTATTTTCTATGTGTATGTAGGTACCATATGAAAAACCCTCTTTATGTTATGATATGACTTTTTTTTTTCCATGTGTTTCCTAAAAAATTATCTACTTTATGTTGTGTTAAGTTATATACATTACAGTTTTTTCTAATGCTTACAGATAGAGGGTGTACTTCATTAATTTTCATATAGGTTACTAATGATATTGACAAGGTAGCTATGATATTTATATGAAATAATTATAAATACATGATTATGGGTTCACATTAGGCTAGGGAAACACCCCATGTTCACTTGGGGGAAATTCTATGGGCATTATAGGGGATATCTTCTAGCACTAAATTTCAGTTTCTAAATTTGTTGATCATTTTTAATCATATTGGGATTTTAGTTGATTTTATATTATCTAATGTAATTTATCTACTAAATGTGTCCTTGTATGCTTAGTCCTTTCATAAATGTTCATATGCATTATATGCTTGTTAAATTCATGTCTTTAGTTTTTGTTTTATTATCAGTTACCATGTTGTTTTATGCTTGGCTGTATAGTTACCAATATGATTAATTAAAATCAAGAAGGGATATTTCCTTTGTGAAAATGAAAACTCTGTATTGATGATTTTTATTATTTATTTATTTTTATTTTTGAATCATCAAATGGAAAGTTAAACATCACATTATAATTAGTCAAACTAATCAAGAAAAGGCGGTTTAGCACTTGGAGCTTCTATTGCAAAAATGATTTATTTAACTAATTTTTATTGGTCAATGTTTTGACATGAACATGAGTTTTTAAGGGGTTTGATAGAAAAGCCTCTCATTTTAGGCCTTCTATATCATAGTTATAAAAACTCTCATCCAAGATCTCTCTAGAATTCCATTACCATAGTGAAGAAATCATTGCACATAGAATACTCATTGTTAGGTTGTGGAGCTAAAAGCTTCACTAGGATGCAAACAGGAGGTTGCTGAGAGGTTGCTGAGTTGCAAAGCAACTAATGTCAGTCTGATCAATCGACATTAGTAATATCCAATGAGCAGAGCAACTGACATCAATCAGGTATCGGCCGACGTTGGTCATCTCCAGCTAGATAGGGACTGACGTCGGTCGCTTGTGCGGTTCCAAAACTGTTAGTTCACGAACAGTTTGTTAACGAACTGGTTGTTTACATGTTAAAGGACTATTTTTAGTCTTGAGCTATAGATCTAATTATTATAATTGGATGTCTAATTATTATTTTCATGGGATCTATATAATAGACTCATGGGCTGTATTGTAAAGTGTGCTAGTTAGAGAGAGCAAGGTTACTTCCTTCAGAGTGAAGAGAGCAAGGTGTGTTCCTCCTAGTGCCACAGTGCCAAGTGTGTATGATCAGGTAGATCTACAAGTTGTTGCAAGATCTGGTAGAGATCCACAAGGGTGCTGGTTTAGAGAATCAGAAGGGTTCTTCATGTGTGTATGATCTCAGTCGGTAGGTGTGCAAGGCCAGGTTGATCTGCGGTATAGCAAGATCAGGTGAGTTCTACATGGTAAGTAAGATCATTGATTTGTAGGTGTGTGTGTGTGTGTGTGTGTGTGCATGGTCTAGGTTTGTAGGTGTTACAAAACCAAGTTGATCTGTAGGTGGCAACAAGATCAGGGAGATCAACAACACAATAGGTAGCAAGATCAGGGGAGATCTACTTGGAGTATGGTGTGTACTCAGTCATGGAGTACGTGGAGTACTTGTGTACTAGCAGTAGTGATACTGACTGGTGGTACTGGCAGTAGTGATACTAACTAGTTGGAGGTGAACACCAACTCTGTGTTTGAGTTGTGTGTTGGGACCGTAATTAAGAGAGTGAACTCTTGAAGGTGAATTACTGTACACTTGGTGTGGGAAGCCTGTAAGGTGTGGAAGAGTGTGGCATCTCTTCATTGTAATTTCTTTTCTAGAAGAGTATTAATACAATTGGGTATTGTCCCTCATATTCTGTGTTATTTTTGAATTTCTAGTTACTTGTTACTTCTAGTCAAATTCTATATTTAGTTGCTCATACAAGGTGATCAATTGTGCTTTCGGGTCCTAACAAAGTGGTATCAGAGCTAAGGTTGCAGGGAGTAGGTTTGTGTTTGATTATAGGTCACTCTCAGGGGTTTCTGATTGAGTGGGAGTATAGCAATGGTAGAAGGAAGTATGGAGGAATTCAGATGCAAGAATAGTCAATTACGGTGTTATGGAAAGAAAGAGCAGGTAAAGAAATATTGTTGGTTGGTAGTAGATCAGCATGAAGGAACTGAAGAAGCAAATGTTGCAGGTGTTGTTGCACAGGATGCTCTGGTATGTTCCTTGGATAAAATAGAATCTTATTTTATAGATTCTATTGCCTCTTTCCATGCAGCCTGAAATAGAGTATTTTTCCATGTTATGGTCCTTGAAGACTTTGGAAAGATTTATTTAGGGGCTGGTGTGCCTTGTCAAAGTTTTGGCAAAGGGGAAGTGCGGCTGAAATTACAGACAGCCAACACATGGTTGTTGAAGGAGGTCATGCAGGTCCCAGTGTTGAAGATGTGGCTTATTTCTTCAAGAAAGTTGGGTGATGAGAGATGCATAGAAACTCTCACAACAGATGCACTTGAATTAGCAAGTGGTAAGAAATTAGGTATCCTTTATCTATCTACTTATATTACTGATTCTTCTTTTATTGCGAAGACGTGGCTTTGTAGGCTTGGTCACATGACCAAGAATTAGATGCATGTTCTTAAGAGGAAGTTAGATGTCTTTGACAGACTTAAGAACTGGAAAGCCTTGTTGTTCATGGAGGAGATGATAGACAAAGATCAGTGGAGAAGGCTGAGTAACTTTGAGCAGGGCAGTTTGGATAGGGTTTTGATCCAAAGAGAGCTTGCGGGTAAAAAGTCATCACTCACAGGAGAACATAGGTACCAGCATCAATTAGGAAGAACTAGCGTCGAACAGACAGGTGCCGATGTCGGTCATGTGCAGACTAGAGCCGGTGGTGTCGGGCAAGGTAAGATTGACGTCAGTCAAGGAACTGACATCGATGATAAGTAGACACTGACATCGGTCAGGAAATTGGTGTCGACAGTCAGGACAGTCGCATGGAACCAATGTCAGTCAGATGCAGACTATGTGGTGATCGAGGTCAATCACTGGAACAAATTTTGGGTGGACAACAAGCTGTCAAGGAGTCTCAAACGCCCATATGGAGGACTGAAAGGGTAAGTAAGCCTCAAATTTGTTATTCCTCTTCTTTATACTCATTGCTCATTACAGAGTAGGAAGGATCTAGGAAATAGTGGGAGCATGGCATGAATGAGGAATTTGATTCCTAGGATGCAGAACCAAATGGGAGATTTGGTAGGGTTGCCAGCCAGTATGAAAGCACTAAAAGACGAATGGATTCCTTGGTTAAAGAATAGAGAGAATGGACACATGAGATGGAAGGCTAGGTCATATGGTCTTGAGCAAGCTCCAGGATAGTGGTACAGGTTTGACAGGTGGATGACAAAGCATGGCTTTAGTCAATGTCATTGTAATCATTGTGGTTTCTTTACCAAGTTGGGTGATGATTGCAACATCATCCTGTTACTTTATGTTGTGTGTATGCTTGTTGCAGGGTCACACATGCAGGGTTTTTCTGAGCTAAAGGTAAAGTTAGTTTAGAGGTGTGTCATGAAGAATTTGAAGGAGCAAAATTCTTTGGCATAAGTGTGTTTCTAGAGACATGAAAGATCACGGGTTGATTTTATCTCTGGATGATTGTGTGAAGTTAATTAACATGTCGATGGGTTGGATAGTTCTATGAACAGTGTCCTGATTCACATGATGAGGTTAAGTACATGCATACTGGACTTGGGTTTGCCCACACAGTGGGAGCTGTCAGCAAGTTTGGAGCCAATCTGGGAAAGAAGCACTGGAGTGCAGTTTAGTGGATTCTCAGGTATCTGAGATGGACCAATAGCAGGTATACATGCGATGCAGGGTCAAGTTCTTTTCTACATGGGTTTGTAGATGTGGATGCGGTAGGTTACTTGGATGACAGGAGGTGCAGCATAGGTTTTGTGGTGGTTGGTCTTCAAGGTTGAGCTTGAAGAGGGATAGAAGCTAGAAAATAGATTAGACAGTGTACAGGTACAGGTGCAACTATTTATCTCCAAGTGGGAGATTGTTAGGTTGTGGAGCTAAAAGCTTCACCAAGATGTAAATAGGAGGTTGTTGAGAGGTTGCTGAGTTGTAGAGCAATCGACATTGATCTGATCAACCGACATTGATCATATCTAGTGAGCAGAGCAACTGACATCAGTCAGGTATCGGCCGACATCGGTCATCTCCAGCCAGATAGGGACCAACGTCGGTCGCTTGTGCGGTTTCAGAACTGCAAGTTCATGAACAGTTTGTTAAAAAATTAGTTGTTTGCATGTTAAAGGACTATTTTTAATATTGAGCTATGGATCTAATTATTGTAATTGGATGTCTAATTATTGTTTGCATGGGATCTATATAATAGACTCATGGGCTGTATTGTAAGATGTGCTAGTTAAAGAGAGCAAGGTTAGTTCCTTCAGAGTGAAGAGAGCAAGGTGTGTTCCTCCTAGTGCCATAGTGCCAAGTGTGTATGATCAGGTAGATCTGTAGGTTGTTGCAAGATCTGGTAGAGATCCACAGGGGTGTTGGTTTGGAGAATCAGAAGGGTTCTTCATGTGTGTATGATCTAGGTCAGCAGGTGTGTAAGGCCAGGTTGATCTACGGTATAGCAAGATCAGGTGAGATCTACATGGTAAGTAAGATCATTGATTTGTAGGTGTGTATGTGTGCATGGTCTAGGTTTACAGGTGTTGCAAAACCAAGTTGATCTGCAGGTGGCAGCATGATTAGGGAGATCAGCAACACAATAGGTAGCAAGATCAGGGGAGATCTACTTGGAGTACAGTGTGTACTCGATCATGGAGTACGTGGAGTACTTGTGTACTGGCAATAGTGATACTGATTGGTGGTACTGGTAGTAGTGATACTGACTGGTTGGAGGTGAACACCAACTTTGTGTTTAAGTTGTGTGTTGGGACCGTAATTGAGAGAGTGAACTCTTGAAGGTGAATTATTGTACACTTGGTGTGGGAAGCCTATAAGGTGTGGAAGAGTGTGGCATCTCTTCATTGTAATTTCTTTTTTGGAAGAGTATTAATACAATTGGGTATTGTCTCTCATATTCTGTGTTATTTCTAAATTTCTAGTTACTTGTTACTTCTGGTTAAATTCCGCATATAGTTTCTCATACAAGGTGATCAATTGTGCTTCTGGGTCCTAGCACTCATGCATAAGTATGTCTATGTATATTATATGTCTTCTAACTTCTTATAATTACAATAGGGAGTCCCATATAGACAGATAAATGGGTAGGGATAACTCATAGGTAAATGTTTCAACCCATGTGGAGCGGCACCTAATTTAAGAATAACTAATCCTATGTGTACACAACTAACTACCTAATTCAAGCTTAGCTAAAAAATGAGTGTGACTAAGGCTCAAACCAAGATATTTAGTAAATATCCTAAATCACCAGTTAGTATGAACATAAACTCTCCAACACCCTCACTTAAGTGTAGAATGAGGAGTGATGAAAGAATAATCAAAGAGATTGACATGTCCTAAAAACTAGGTCTAATCAAGTACCAATGTACAAATTCATAACAAAATATTAAGTCACACTATGGTAACCATTCCATCTTATCAAAATACATGGATGTTGATTATTGATAACCACCAAGTCAAATAGGAACTTGTACTCTATACCAGTCTCACTTAGTAAAAGCCACTTATCAATGATTTAGGAGAAAAGACTTATCATGGGTGGAAAAAATGACCACAAAGTACCCAAAAACCAATAAAACCATAATGAAAGTGGAGAGAGAAATTATGTTGAAAATTTATCCCAAGAAACATGACTCAAAGACTCAACACAACACTAAAGTATGTGCACTGGATGGAATGAATCTCATAAAACACAAGTGCACTCAATGAACTACCTCTTATAGAAAATGTGGTATGAAAAAGAATAAAAAAGATAATGACAACTAAATTAGTATGTACACACCCCTTATATTGATAAAAGATTGGAGTGATGTCAAAGATTTTTATGTGTGGATGAGAATAACTACTTGATCATTTAAAGATGACATTGGGCTTCACTAGATTATCTACTCTTCAAAAGGAGAACGAGCTCCACAACAAAGTTGAAGGAGACTATAAACATGTAGAAAGTGTTGATAATATAGACAAAAAATCTCTCAAGAAGATGTCCTTGGTGGTGATGGGATAGTCATGCAACTGAATAATATATTTTTTATCATGTACACACTTATGAAGGAAAAACTTCATGATTCTCAATGTGACTACAAAAAAGGTCCCATCTAACAAACAATATCATTGAGTGATGCAAGAAACTCTAGAATGTAGTTAATATGGAGAAGATGCCATCTATGAAATGAGATATGCATGATCCAAAATAAAAATCTACCTTAAAATCTCATATAACTAAGGATCATCAAAAATTAGGAGGAGCATAAGCTGACTAAGATTTTGAATAGTGGAAGAACTATGTTTGTAGGTTCCTTGTTAAAAATGCTTCTTACATCACTAAGAATGATCATAAATCTATCCTAGATGAACATGAAAGGTGGATGAAGATGCCTAAATATGAGTGGGGGTAAATCCCATAATATAATAATGTGAGATAACTTTCAAAAAGTGTTAGGATGATCAAGGTTGACAAAGTTGTAATCTCATATTTCTCAGGCCTGTGTGAAGGTACAACAGAGCTCATATGTAGCTCAATGTCCTCACAAAGATTTAAATGAATAAAGTATGGAACTTTATCATAAAATTATCTCATCAAAGATGATACACTTGTTAAATAACTAATGCCATGTCGATTAATCAACTTGACAGGTTTGATAGTGGTAGCAATGCTTTGGAGATGCTTACTAGTGCCCAAAAGTCTAATAATTTGACCTTAAAACAAAACATATGATATCTAAAAGTACTAATATTATTCTCAAAAGAGGAAAGAATATATGAAAGTGAAATTGGATGGGATATATAGAGTGTGAAGGAATATTAGGCCTAGAAGCATCAATTGTAATAATACGAGAAACATGAACAATGGGTTGATTGGGATATGGTAGGTCACATTGTAAAAGTGCATCAAGTGGATGCATGATAGATTCAGGATTACATGATGGACTATAAATAAGGGCATGAATGTTCAACATATCATTTTGATTTTATTTCATGATAGCAATTTGGTTCTTTAGGGACTAGATAAGTGAGCCCTTAATGTGAATGAGGGATCGCATAAATAAATTTTGCTTCACTAATTTCATGTTCACTTACTTTAGTGATAGAAAAGATGACTTTATATAAGGCATAATAGGTGTAATTATCACAATATCATAATGTGAAGCAACAATAAGGAGAGGAGGGGAAGATACCTCATCCAAATGACCACTAAGAACATGAGGGAATAATAAGAGACCAATGACTTTGTTTCCAAGGGAGACCAATGACTGAATAAACTTTTAGTAAATGATAATGTATAACAAAGATAATCAACCACATGTGAGACCATACATGGAAATTATTTCCTTGATTTCATTCCTTGAATGCTTTAATAAGGTATAAATAAATCAGCATGCCCTAGTTCACAAGTTTCCCATATTTACGCAGATTATGGAGTAGGGGAATCCAAAAAATATTTACATGGTTCGTCCAAACTATCCCAAATAGTTTGTTAAGAAATACCATGGCCTCTACAATAGAATCCTTAAAAATCCTCATATAATAAAACATGTCTTGTCTTTTTATCCAAGAAATAAGGTTTTCACTCCACTTCTTTAGAACATCATAAATTTTGTGCTTACTCTGCCAACCATAAATCCACTCTTTTGAGTAAATATTTATAGGGTTAGGTATCCTCAACATTTACCTAATGGAAAACCTTGTAACATCTGTAAAAATTCTCCCCAATATGGAACAAATTTTACCATTCTTTACATCACAATAATGGCACACATCTTTGATCATTTCCCTGCAGAGAAATACTTTTAGTTTCATAGCTACATTATGCAAATAGGTGCTCTTAATCTTCTAAATTTTCTCTTCTTCTTCATTTGGGTCTTCAATATATTTTTAATTCATGAAGAAATAGTATAAGTCATTATAATTTATCCAGGAGGATCTAAGCATGTTCATTTTATGGAGAAACATTTATTAAGTATTTTCTTAGGAGTGACCCCTACTCTTTTAGGCATAACTTTCTCATACGCGATCAGATTTTAAAACCATCTGAATCGGTGGAAAGTAGCTTCATAATGAATTTTAAAAGCCATGTTTTATCCCTCATATTCTTAGTGGTAATTTGGATGAGGTATCTTCCCCTCCTCTCCTTATTGTTGCTTCACATTATGATATTTTGATTATTACACCTATTATGCCTTATATAAAGGCATATTTTCTATCACTACAGGAAGTGAAAATGAAATTAGTGAAGCAAAATTTATTTATGTGATCCCTAATTCACAATAAGGGCTCACTTATCTAGTCCCTAAAGAACCAAATTGCTATCATGCAATAACATGAAACTGATATGTTGAACATTCATGCCCTTATTTATATTCCATCAAGTAATCTTGAATCTATCATACATCCACTTGATGAAATTTTACAATATGACCTACCATATCCCGATCAACCCATTGTTCATGTTTCTCATATTATTACAATTGATGCTTCTAGGCCTAGTATTCCTTCACACTCTATATATCCCACTCCAGTTTCACTTGTATATATGTTTTCCTCTTTTGAGAATAATATTAGTACTTTTAGATATCATATGCTTTGTTTTAAGGTCAAATTATTAGACTTTTGGGCACTAGTAAGCATCTCCGAAGCATTGCTACAACTATCCAACCTATTAAGTTGATTAATCGACATGACATTAATTATTTAACAAGTGTTTCATCTTTGATGAGATAAGATTATGATAAAGTTACATACTTTATTTATTTAAATATTTGTGAGGACATTGAGCTATATATGAACTTTGTTGTACCTTCACACAGGCCTGAGAAATATGAGATTACAACTTTGTCAACCTTGATCATCCTAACACTTTTTAAAGGTTATCTCACATTCTTATATTATGGGATTTACACCCACTCATATGTAGGCATATTCATCCACCATTCATGTTCATCTAGGATAGATTTATGATCATTCTTAGTGATGTAGGAAGCATTTTTAACAAGGAACCTACAAACATAGTTCTTCCACTATTCAACATCTTAGTCAGCTTACTGCTCTTCCTAATTTTTTATTATCCTTAGTTATATGAGATTTTAAGGTATATTTTTATTTTGGATCATGCATATCTCATTTCATAGATGGCATCTTCTCCAGATTAACTACATTCTAGAGTTTCTTGCATCACTCGGTGATATTGTTTGTTAGATGGGACCTTTTTTGTAGTCACATTGAGAATCATGAAGTTTTTCCTTTGTGAGTGTGTACATGATAAACACTATATTCTTCAGTTGCATGACTATCCCATCACCACCAAGGACATCTCCTTGAGAGATTTTCTATCTATATTATCAACACTTTCTACATGTTGATATTCTCCTTCAACTTTGTTGTGGAGCTCGTTCTCCTTTTGAAGAGTAGATAATCTAGCGAAGCCCAATGTCATCTTTCAATGATCAAGTAGTTGTCCTCATCCACACATATAAATCTTTGACATCCTTCCATTCTTTTATCATTATAAGGGGTGTGTACATACTAATTTAGTTGTCATTATCTTTGTTATTCTTTTTCATACCACATTTTCTATAAGAGACAGTTCATTGAGTGCACTTGTGTTTTATGAGATTCATTCCATCCAGTGCACATAATTTAGTGTTGTGTTGAGTCTTTGAGTCATGCTTCTTGGGATAAATTTTCAACATAATTTCTCTCTCCACTTTCATTATGGTTTTATTGGTTTTTGGGTAGTTTGTGGTCATTTTTTTCACCCATGATAAGTCTTTTCTCCTAATTCATTGATAAGTGGGTTTTACTAAGTGAGACTTGTATAGAGTACTAGTTCCTATTTGACTTGGTGGCTATAAATAATCAACATCCATGTATTTTGATAAGATGGAATGGTTACCATAGTGTCACTTAATATTTCACTATGCATTTGTATATGGGTACTTGATTAGACCTAGTTTTTAGGACCCATCAATCTCTTTGATTATTCTTTCATCACTCCTCATTCTACACTTAAGTGAGGGTGTTGGAGAGTTTATGTTCATACTAACTGGTGGTTTAGGATATTTACTAACTAGCTTGGTTTGAGCCTTAGTCACACTCATTTTTTAGCTAAGCTTGAATTAGGTAGTTAATTGTGTGCACATAGGATTAGTTATTCTTAATTAGGTGCCACTCCATATGGTTGATCCATAAACTACACTGATAAACTCAAAGTGAAGTTTTAAGTACGAATACTGAAATTCTCAAAACTTAACAAATTCTTAAAAAACTCAAAAGAACTTGCAAACTGTTTGGCAAAAAAAATTCGATTGTTGAGTTGGATTGGAATTGTCAAAAAACTTGTTACTTCCATTTACCAATTAAACCAATTTTTAATACGTTATGTTATAATTGTCAAAATTTGAATTACTTGCATGAATTCATTCACTATTTAAACCAAATCAACAAATTGAAACAAAATCATGCATCAAAATGACAATTACCAAAAACACAAAACGTGATAACGGAGTTTGGCTCAATAATTGATGCCTACATCTCTGGGTTCTCCAAAGGAGTGGACCGTTTCCATTAAGGGCACTTCAAAACCTATAAATAATAAACAACTTTCTTGCAAGCTGATATCTCAATGCAAAAATTCACCTTCACTGTGACTAAAATTAAGCCCGTCACCTTTGAATTCCGTGAGTCTTCATAACACCTGCAAAATTGCTTCAAAAGTCCTAAAAATCTCCAAAATGGGATGAAAAATACTCCTCCAATATGTAAATTGGATAAAAATGAGTATTAATACTATGTATTATGGCTGGAAGATGGATAAAAATCCATTACATAAGCTTTCCCAAGCTTCTACAAAGTCTCAGCCTCTTATAAATAAAAACACAGTCTAAGAATTGATAACTTCAAGTAGAAATTCGTGCCTTTAATAGCACTTAGACCTCCACAACACAAGCGGTCAAGGCTTAACCCTTTTGGGTGGCAGGTCAAAGGTTCAAAACCGCTGCCCTTCTTCCTAGGCGCATAGCATGAAGATTTGAAATCTCCTCCTCCTTGTTGGGCACGCTTTGACTTATTCATTATCCCACATTTGTTGGGAACAACATATTTCATGCTTTAAATAGCTTTGTGCCTCCTTGGAATGTGCTGAAGTCCCCTTTTAGAGAAGACTTAGGCACTAAGCTTAAAGCCATCGTTGAATATTTCCTTGGGTGGCGTGATAGAACATGGCAAGGTGGTGTGGCAAGTTTGAAAATTTCTCAAATAACATGTGAAATAAAAATACCAAACCAAAATTTTTGCACCGAATTATTTTGCCACATGTCAAATGGCCATTGGCCCACTTGGCATATTTCAACAGTGCCACGTGTCGACCTCTGATAGGTCCAAATGTTGAAACCACCTTGAAACACGTGTAAAATGTCGCAAGTGATATTTTCAACCAATCTTCAAATGGCCATAACATGAGCTCCTGAACTCATATTTACATTTTTAAAAATGCACCAAAAAGCTCTCAACGAGTCTACAGTGTGCCACCACTAAAATTCTGACTTGAAACCATTATTAGAACCAAATTTTGAGATTTAACTTGGCATGTCTATTCTCATGTTTCTGGGATGTGGCAGATGGATCATGAGCTATGTGGCTCAGTAAAGTGTCTGGTTTCTCCCATGTGGCCAAGGCATGATATTACCAAACAATAATCCCTCTTCATGTGGGATTTCTACAAACTTGTGATTCCAAATCTATGGACTCTTGATTTAAAATCTACGAACTCATGATTTCAAATCTACAGACTCCTAAAATCTGATCACACCTCCCCAATGGAGGGCTTTTGGTCTCCAAAAGTCCAATATCCCCTAAAACTACAAACTAGTCTACTGCATCCATGAAAACAAAACCCAATCATAGCAAGAGGTATAAACAATTGCATTAAAATGATTCACAATCAAACTAAAAAAATGCCTATTCCAAAGGCATGAGTAAGTGAATCTGCAACTGCCAAAGTGATTACAACATACCAAAACTGCCTGCCCAAATGTTACATCCTATAAAGTGGTGAATTGCCAAAAAATTGAAACAACTCCCAATGTAACTGCAAGACAAGTTTATAATGCCGACAACATACAATAAATGTTGTGGACATGTTGTAATACAATGCCCTAGTATGGGACTTATATGCTAAGCAAATGCAAACAACCAAAAGTGTATGCTGCCTAACATCTAAACATGCCCAAAGGGTCTTTCAATGCATCTATACATCCATGTGCCAAAAATAGATACATTCAAAATAGCAGTCATATAAGTGTTGTAAGGAATCAACTCAACCTACAACATGCATTTTGCTATTATCTCCAACTGATCAAATGAGTTCAAGTCCTTTAGACAACTCACACAACATAAATAAGAGATCAAAATCTTAGAGTTATCAAAAAGTGAGAATTGAAAAACTTCATATGATAAACCTGTCTTGAAGTGTTCCCACCAACTCTAATCTACATCTATCAAATCTTATTCATTCCCTTAGGTGAATTCATAACCATTCTTTGCAAAAAGAATGTAGTGATAATCCACTTAACCATTTCTTTCTTCCTATTGAAATTGATTGTCTCTGTGGATTCATTATCAATTGCATATTGTTGACTTAACCTCTTTAATGGTTTTTCACTTGTAGGTTTTACCTTATCCTGGGTTGTATTGTCAACTACATTATGGATTGAATTAGCTTCATTAACCTTAGTGAGAGGTTTGTAAATCATCTTAGTTCTAACATTACTTGAATGTGAAGATGCATGAAGCTTAAAACATCTATCAATCTTAAGTCCACTCACTTTAAAATGAGTGCAAACATCCTTCTTAGTTGAGGGTCCCCTTTTATCAATTCCCAAATTAACATGAGAATGGTTTTTCAAACATGCAATCTGCTTAAACAAAGCTTTTCATTTCCAACAAGTCTTAGCACTATGGTTATTCATCCCACAAAAAGTGCATGGAAATGATTGCATTATCTTATGTACATTATATCCAAACTTCTTAAATATATCAATTGGATTAGAAGATTTAGTGTAAGAATCAGGAGGTGGAATCTCAATACCTCTTTTACCTTTACACCTTTGAACTAGTGGCCTAAAACCTTCGCTATTGGAAGCTCGTCTTCCTTTAGCCATGGAAAAAACTTCTCCATCATCCACCTGCTCACTAGTATAGCCCAAACCTGCATGAAGAGGTCTATGCTCAACCTGAATTGGGTTAGATATACCTTAGATATCTCTACCAAGTCCTCCTCCATTATAACCCATTTTAAACAACAATTTAGATCCTATGCCCTTAGTGTATCTTTCAAAATCACCAAAATCAATATTACTAGAATCTGAATCTGAAATGGTAAAAGAAGATGAAGATTCCTGTGGTGAAAAACTTACATTGCACTCAGTCATCATCTCTACATCTAAAGTTTAAGGCTTTACCTTTTCACACTCACCACATTGCAATCTAATCAAGAGCTCATCCTTGGATTCAAGCTCCAATTTCAAACTTGCAATTTGCTCTTCAAGGGAATAGAGCTTGCATCTCAGGTATGCATTCTCATCCTGAATCTGACTATTGATTCTTTCAAGCTCTTTCATCTTGGATTTATGTGACAACTTGCCCATGGTTTCTTGCAAACACACTGATTCCACAACTACACACTGCAATCTAATCAAGTGATATGAATAACCAATAAACTGAAAGCAACTGTCAAAACTCAATCAGAAGCTAACCCAGCTTTCTAACTGCTCTGATACCAACTTGATCCATAAACTACACTGATAAACTCAAAGTGAAGTTTTAAGTACGAATACTGAAATTCTTAAAACTTAACAAATTCTCAAAAAACTCAAAAGAACTTGCAAAATATTTGGCAAAAACTTTCTTAGTTGTTGAGTTGGATTGGAATTGTCAAAAGACTTGTTACTTCCATTTACCAATTAAACTGGTTTTTAATATGTTCTGTTATAATTGTCAAAATTTGAATTACTTGCATTGATTCATTTAATAATTAAACCAAATCAACAAACTGAAACAAAATCATGCATCAAAATGACAATTACCAAAACACAAAACGTGATAACAGAGTTAAGCTCAATAATTGATGCCTACATCTCTGGGTTCTCCAAAGGAGTGGACCATTTCAATTAAGGGCACTTCAAAACCTAGAAACAATAAAAAACTTTCCTGTAAGCTGGTATCTCAATGCAAAAATTCACTTTCATCATGACTGAAATCAAGCTCGGCACCTTCGAATTCCGCGAGTCTTCATAACACCTACAAAATTGCTTCAAAAGTCCTAAAAATCTCCAAAATGGGATGAAAAATACTCCTCCAATATGCAAATTGGATAAAAATGAGTATTAATACTGTGTATTATGGCCGAAAGATGGATAAAAATCCATTACATAAGCTTTCCCAAGCTTCTACAAAGTCTCGGCCTCTTAAAAATAAAAACATAGTCCAGAAATTGATAACTTCAAGTAGAAATTTGTGCCTTTAATAGCACTTAGAACTCTGTAGCACAAGTGGTCAAGGATTAACCCTTTTGGGTGGTAGGTCAGAGGTTCAAAACTGTTGCCCTCCTTTCTAGGCACCTAGCATGAAGATTTGAAATCTTCTCCTCCTTGTTGGGCGTGCTTTGACTTATTCATTATCCCACATTTTTTGAGAACAACAGATTTCATGCTCTAAATAGCTTGGTGCCTCCTTGGAATGTGCTGACATCCCCTTTTGGAGGAGACTTAGGTGCTAAGCTTAAAGCCAACGTTGAATATTTCCTTGGGTGGCATGGTAGAACATGGCAAGGTGGCGTGGTAGGTTTGAAAATTTCTCAAATAACATGTGAAATAAAAACACCAAACCAAAATTTTTGCATCAAATTATTTTGCCACATGTCAAATGGATATTGGTCCACTTGGCATATTTCAACAGTGCCATGTGTTGACCTTTGATAGGTCCAAATGTCGAAACCACCTTGAAACACATGCAAAATGTTGCAAGTGATATTTTTTTTACCAATCTTCAAATGGCCATAATAGGAGCTCCTGAACTCAGATTTACGTTATGAAAAATGCACCAAAAAGATCTCAATGAGCTCTACAGTGTGCCACCACTAAAATTCTGACTTGAAACCATTATCAGAACCAAATTTTGAGCTTTGACTTGGCATTTCTATTCTCATGTTTCTGGGATGTGGCAGATGGATCACGAGCTATGTGGCTCAGTAATGTGTCTAGTTTCTCCCATGTGTCTGAGGCATGATATTACCAAACAATAATCCCTCTTCATGTGGGATTTCTATGGACTTGTGATTCCAAATCTACGGACTCGTGATTTCAAATCTACGGACTCATGATTTCAAATCTATGGACTCCCAAAATCTGATCAGTTGAAACATTTACCTATGAGTTATCCTTGCCCATTTATCTATCTATTTATATGGGACTCCCTATTGTAATTATAAGAAGTTAGAAGACATATAATATACATAGACATACTTATGCATGAGTATTCTATGTGCAATGATTTCTTCACTATGGTAATGGACTTCTAGAGAGATCTTGGATGAGAGCTTTTATAACTCTGATATAGAAGGCCTAAAACGAGAGGCTTTTCTATCAAACCCCTTAAAAACTCATGTTCATGTCAAAACATTGACCAATAAAAATTAGTTAAATAAATTATTTTTGCAATAGAAGCTCCAAGTGCTAAACCACCTTTTCTTGATTAGTTTGACTAATTATAATGTGATGTTTAACTTTCCATTTGATGGTTCAAAAATAAAAATAAATAAATAATAAAAATCATCAATACAAAGTTTCCATTTTCACAAAGGAAATATCCCTTCTTGATTTTAATTAATCATATTGGTAACTATACAGTCAAGCATAAAACAAGATGGTAACTGATAACAAAACAAAAACTAAAGACATGAATTTAACAAGCATATAATGCATATGAACATTTATGAAAGGACTAAGCATACAAGGACACATTTAGTAGACAAAATACATTAGATAATATAAAATCAACTAAAATCCCAATATGACTAAGAATGATCAACAAATTTAGAATTTGAAATTTAGTGCCAAAAGATATCCCCTATAATGCCCCTAGAGTTTCCCCCAAGTGAACATGGGGTGTTTCCCTAGCCTAATGTGAACCCATAATCATGTATATATGATTATTTCATATAAAATCACATCTACCTTGTCAATATCATTAGTAACCTATATGAAAATTAATGAAGTAAACCTTCTATCTGTAAGCATTAGAAAAAATTGAAATGTATATAACTTAACACAACATAAACTAGATAATTTTTTAGGAAACACATGGAAAAAAAATAAGTCATATCATAACATAAAGAGGGTTTTTCATATGGTACCTACATACACATAGAAGATAAAGGAGGCAAAATATTTGGATAATATAGTTTTATACTGCTATGATTTTAAGATTTTATTTTGTGAGAAAGCATACATACACAATTGTTTACATAAGTCAATGAATGTGAAAGAGAAGGTATAGTAGGAAATCAATAAATGACCATGTGGCAGACATAATTTTATACACATCTTCTTGTAAAACATAATTAGACTTGCATTTGCTTGAGATTGATCTATTGTAGACCTTTTAAAGTGGATTGTTAGAGGATGTATAAACTTGTGAATATATTGGTAATATTTTTTATTTCTTTTCATTTTAGTGCCTAAATATTTGTTATGTATATAAAAATGTTTATTATTGATTATAGAATGCATGCTTGATCTCTTGTATGTCCACACTTTGAATATTTATGGGACTTGTCATCAATATTATAACCAATTCCTTACTTGACTAGATGAACACTTTGAATAATGGGCTCTATTATGCTTTAGTATCTTTTGTTGAGTCATTTTTTCTATAACTAATCTTTTGTAGATATTGAGTCTAAATCCATGTATTTCTTGATTTTTATAGGTAATATTATCATATGTGTCTTTTTCAAGACAACATTACCATGGGTTTGGTTTCTTACCTTAATCAATTGGTGTTTATTCTTGAATAATAGAGTTTGGTTCTACATTTCTTCAAGGATTATATAAATGGATCCGACATCAAAAAAATCATGTCGTCTTTAAATATTATCTATGACTAGTTAAAGAAAATATTATTTTTCTCAACTTATCATCAATTTCATCTTCATTATCTACATTTAACTCATTATTTTCATCCTATTTATAGTATTTCTACTTTCCTAAAATTCAAATGTTGTGTATTGCTCTATTGGAATAAATTGCTTAGGTCCAGTTATAGTTGTGTGAGTCTTATCCGAATGAGATGCTAAATTATTTTGGGGCCCCACCATATTATAATATCTAAAATGCATAATTTTTTATGGACATGCATAAATAGTTCCACCATGCAAAAATTTCAAACATCTATATAAGATAGATGGTACAAAACCTAGAGAATGAATCCAAGGTCTTGGAATAAAAATAAAATAATGATATGACATGACACTCAATCTCTAGTATTTTTTTTCCTATCATTAAATTGAATATGATTATACCTCGAGTCTTTTTTATTGTTAAATCCATGTATAACACTAGTTTACATAACTAAGACTTCTTTATTGATACCTAATTGTAATATAAATTCTTTACTATAAATATTTAACGTTGAATCATTGTCGATAAGTACTCTTTTGAAACCTATATTATTGATAATAAATTAAATTTAAAAAGGTAATCATTGATCAAAATGGGGAATTATAGAGACACCTAATTTTAGTCTAGGGGTATTTATTAGTCATAAAATTGCATTATTTCAAAGCACCTCTATGTTTCTTAATTATTAGCCTAGGGTAGCTCTTATTAGATAATTTTCCCCTATTTTGACTTTTACCTATTGTGGTCCCCTTATTTTTATCTCTCCTCATTTCTTTTCTCTCCTCTCTTATTTCCCTGAGTATTTTAGACTTCTTGAAAAATATATATTGTATGATTATAAGACCCCAAAGAATACAATGTATAGTTATGGGAATGGGAACCCTTGTTTTGGTTCTCCTATGAATTTTGGGTTCTCCTTTATCATCTTTCTCACCCACTTTGTGCTAGCTTGTGCACTAATAATGTTCTAATTTGAATTTGAGAAGTCTATAAATATTAAATTACATTAATGCTTTTAGCATATTAATATATATAGTGAATGTTCAAAAGTAATCAAATCAAGCATCTAGATAAAATATTAAATATTCTAAAGAAATCTCAAGAATTTACTAATACATTGAAGAAGAAATAAAAAATTCATTATATTGGTGAAATTCATATAAAATATACACTAGATCATCATTAGATTGTATGGCTAACATACATTATACCTAGTTTTTTACTTACATCACATTATATTATTGAGGGTTTGAACAAGTAGTTGGTTCTTAAAAACCCTTCTTATCCTTAACACAAGTCAAAAAACAAAGCTTTTCCTTATTCACTTGCAAGTTTAATTTCCCTACTAGGGTTTGTTGGAATGAGATTGATTTTTAATAGATTTATGCAAATTTTCAGAAATACAAGAGAGATATTTGGAGCCTTGGATCTAATGAACAAAGTTGTCAAATTATTTTACATCTATTTATTATTTTCTAGAAATGACCTCATGGTTTTAGGAATAATCCCCTTATTTTAGAATCGTCTGTTGTATAATAATGTGAGTAATCTTTGTTTGCCTTAATGTTCATACCACTTCATCTTATTTTGTGAGCCTACTTTATATTGTCTGATCTTGAAAACTATTTTTAAATTGATGTAAAAATCAGATATTCTTCTAAACCCTTATTTTGAATCAAATCAACATTTTTTTAATTCAAAATTTTATTTTACACTTTTAGATCTAAATAGATTTATTTATATTGTGAATGGGTAGATGTATTTCATTTTAATGTAAAACCACTTTTCCATAAAACAATAATAAATGAGAATCAATATTCAAATGATGATGTATTTTAGATATGTGAGTGAAGGGGTTAAGTTATATTTTAGGCACCATATTTAGATAAATGTTAGGATGGAAGTTATATTTCAATTAATGTTGTTGTTGTTGTTGTTATTAGGGGTAAATATTTGTATAGAGTTTAAAAATATGAATATGAATGGGGTGGATTTTTCATAAGAACTATGAACCATTTTAAGATAAAAACATGAGGCTCAAATCCTTCACTATGTTGTATAAACCATCACCAATCATACTAACATTATCAATGGCCATAACTGACCTAGCATGCCTATTGAAATTTGAACCTGGTAAGCTGGACACAGCAAACCTCTAAACCAATTTACCAACAAACCAATATTAACATGAAGAGGTTAAATTATATTTTAAACGTCATATTTAAACTAATGTTAAATTATATTTTTAAGAGTGTCAACAACAAAATCTAAGATGGTTGATTCTTTAATAAATATTTAAATTTTCTTTTGATAATAATATTTAAAGACACAAATTTGTATGACAAAAATTTACTTGTGTAAATGTAGAAAGAGAAAATGCACCCACAATTTTATTTTTGACATGGTGTATGTGATGTCATTGATTATTAAAAAAATTATTGTTTTGGTATTGATTATAGGCATATTACGTTTGATGGGATAGAGCATGCTTTAGATAGAATTAGAAATAAAATGGTTTACATATTTTTCAATATGTTAACATGAATTTAAATAATATTTGATTATTTATGCACATGATATCAACATTTTAATTTATTTTCTAATAAAAATAAATATTATTAAATGATTATATTATTTATGCACCTAATATCAATATATTAATTTATTTTTCAATAAATAGAAATATTATTAAATAATTATTTTATTTAAGATTTATATAATCTTAGGTGTCTCATTTATTATTGAAGGCAATTTGTATCACTAGATATTATAATTGTCACACGTAGCTCATATATACATAGGGCACAAGTAGGTCATTGGTTGTCTTGGACAATTTTTTTTATGTTTAATAAATTGTGTGAAATCAATAATTTTTAAACAAATTAACTAGTTTATTTTAAGGAATATGATTATTAGAATTGAATTTATTTAGGTCTTCTTAACACCTTCAATAAAATATTTTAGGTTGTTTCTCTTACAATATTTAGTTTCTCTTCATCACAACTTGTGCTATGAGCAAGGGGTTATTCGGGTTTCTCTCAAGAGGAATACTTTGATGAAATGACATAGAGGGTGGTTCACATTTTTAGCACCCTTATGAAGTGTGAGAAGATTTTAAAGATAAGATATGTATTCAAGTCATACAATCCTTTTTATATTTACAAATATATAGATATTTAATAAGTTTTTAGACTTACCTTTGTATATGTATACATTTAAAAATAGTTTTTATGTTTTTGTTAGTCATTAAATTAAATGATTTTAGGATATTTATGTATTTGTTGATTATTATTCTAAATTAAGTATTATTGGTGTATTTATTAATATTTTATGGTTCTTTTAACTTTTCTCGACACACTCCAAGTGTCTCTTTTTCTCTCTTACTTCTTCTAACCCACCTTAAGATCTGTATCTAGAACATTCCCAATGTTATTTGCATTGTATGGCTAATTGGGATGCTTTTGGTCTAGTTGGTATGGTCCCTTCAAACTCTTACACATATGACCTTTGTTATATCATTTTCACTTTTCGACCATTCGATGTCAGTTTGGGTACAAATAGGGTCTTAATTCAAATTCAAATTTTCTATAAATACACAAGTACTCTAAGTTATTAATCAATAGAGAATTAATAAGTGTATTGTACATTGTATATACAAATTATTGACCAACTACAAATATTATAGAAAAAATATAGTGATTGGAAATTGAAAAATCATTAGAGCATTTATTGAAACACCTAAGTTGATGTTATACACACACAAAGCACAATTTTGAATTTCAAGTTATTTAAAATCTTCCAATAATTGAGGTTTTTTTTATCGATATTATTACCCTTGTCTAGGGGATTAACAATTATTAAGATAGTTTTCAATTCTCCAATATACCACAGGTCCAAAAAAATCCTTCAATTTTTAGATATTATTTCCTAATTAGGATAATAAGAAGATATATGTTTTGTAGGTGAATAGAGTCAAAGTGTAGGAAAGTAAGTGAGTTTTTGGAGGTTACGACTAGGCTACATGGTGGTCAAATAAATTTTTAAATGTTTGCATATTTTTTATGGCATCCTAATGTGTAATACACTATTTGAAGAGGAAATGACACTCTTGCTAAATTACTCTATTTGTTACCAAAATTTTGGGTCAAGTTTTTATCATTTTTAGGCACACGTATTTTGATGATGGTTATTCGATCACTTTTAAAAATTAGATAATCCCAAACCATATGTGTTTTTCTTAGTTCTCAATAATTTAGATTTATTAATTAGGCTTATATTATTATTTTCTATATGTTATTTAGCTTAATTAAAAGTAATTGATTAGTTGCGTCACAATTTAGTAAAAATATATTTATCTATATTACATTATAGTGAACTTGTGCTTACCTACACCCCTCCTAGGATTAGATCTTGCTTCATCTTAGGATAAATATGATTTTATCTAATTTTTCTAGTGTTGATTCTATTGTATGTGATTCAATATACCTAGCTTTCTTTTGTTTGAATCTAAACCCTAAAGTTAATTTAATCTAAACTTTTTCAATCCCTAAGGCAATTTTATAATGTTTGTATTCATTATTTGATTTCATATTATACCATGCAAATTGATTAGCAATAAAAACCCAAATAGAAAATGTAATAGGATTAATTTTGAAAATCTATTAGTTTTATTGCAATTTCTTTAGTTGATTCTAGATGTGGCTTGAAAAAAAAAAAGGAGTTTGAAAAAATGGCTAGTTTTACTACAAAAATTTAACTTTTTATTGCAAATGATGGTAATGATGTACATATAAATGATAATGTTGTGAATAGATTTTAAATTAATTATGCACGTGAAGTAGATCATGATCAAGAATCTTTCTTAGGTGAACATGTAATAAACTTTCTTCACAACTAAAGAAATAAATCCCAAATAATTGAAATATAACATAATACATGATAAGCCACTTCGAGAGGGAAACCTCAATAATATCTTAATAATAATATAATTCATCAATATGTTGTTTTGAGTGAGCCACACTCATCTCTATATATAAAATTAATGATGAGAGTCACACCCATTCATCCCACCCTTACATCAAGAAAGAAGTTGACCTAAAGCAATAATTAAATAATGAATGCAATTACAAATGAAGAGTATGCCAAAGGTTAGCTACACATATCCCTATAGATCATATATGTAAAGATATTAACATACCTCTTCTTGCAAACAATGTTTCTAGATAAGTGCATGGAGTTGGGAGATAATTTTGTAGACATTTTACATAACACAATCACGTTGTTAAATAACATGATTGCATTATTTAAATTATGGCTTGGTAATTACCAAGCCATAAGATGATCATATTATTAAATAATGTGATTAAATTATTTTGTGTTAATAATTCCATAATATTATCATTGTTTTAAATAATGTGATCATGTTAATAAAATTATTGCATTCCCTGTGTAACCTAAAAAAATAAAAATTGAAACCCAAATACAAAATTCCTCATTTTTCATTCGAGCTTTCTTTCTTTCCTACGTGTTTACATTCCATGATGAGTGAGGCTAAACCTTGCTAGAATTCATCCCAAGATGCTAATAATCAATGATGCTACCACATAAAAGAGGTAAGTGTTAAAAATATACACTTATTAACCCTAAATTTTAGTAATTTTTTTGTTATTTTCATTATTTAATTGGTAATTTATTTATTTTGAATAGACCTTCTTGATAACCCTCATGTAGCATGGGTCCACGTTTAATTTATAGCTTGAATTAGTGATGCAATATTTTTAACATTGAGACAAGACTTTGAGGACCCAAAGTCTATCTTGTAGCTTCTGTTCATTTATGGTACAAATATATTGACACTTGGAGCAATTACATTAGGTTAAAAACATATAATAATGTCATACTTGAACCTCTATAAGAAAATCTAAGGACAATTGGAGCTTGTCTTTGTAAGAATATTGTTCATGTACTTAAAAAAAACACACAATATTTAATGGAACACTCATCAAGAAAAATATGTTATGTGTTTCTTCATACGACATGATAATGCATTATAATAAATGTCTACTTAGCTTGGACAACAAAGTAGGTCAATACAACAAAGTTGATAGGGAGGTGATTTGGGAGATGGGACGTGGGATAGTATGTGGTGGGGGGATGGCAAAGTGTGTTAGGGAGGAATGGGTATATCCCTCTTAACCTAAGTTATCACTTGTATCAAGATTCTACTCACTGTACAACCTGTATATCAACCTTTCATTTACATTTGATAGTTATGCAAGAATGAAATATAATATATATGTAAATATTAGAATATTAGAGGTAACACACAACATGTTATTCTAATTTTCTTAGATAATTACTACTCCTTACCTTATTCACACTCATAAGCATATGTGTGCACACATACACAAAGACACATACATTTTGACATTCCTTGTACTGTTGGGGTAACTGCTAGTTAATGTTGATATTGATTAAGTTGCAAACAATGATTAAGAATTAATTATTGTTGGGTGTAATGACCTAACCACTAAACAAATGAATTTAGGGTTTGAATTTTTAATTAATTTGGAGGAATTGATATCCCTCACATTTTGGCATTAAGCTAAATAATTCAGAATACGAGATACCAATGAGCACACAAAAAAGAATCCATAGAAAATGACTTGCAACTTCTTTCAATACCTTCATTAATTCAACAATTTCATTAGGATTTTTCATTACATTTCTAAAATGTATTTAATTTTTTCAACCTTATCTTGTTCATCTATGTAATCTTCTTGATCATGATCTACTTCACATGCATTATGAATTTAAAATCCATTCACAACATTATCATTCAAAGGGACATCATTCCCATCATTTGTAACAAAAAGTAATTTTTTTGGAGTAAATCTAATGATCTTTTCAAATTTCATTTTATTTTTCAAGTTAGATTTAGAATAAACCATTTGAAGGAATTGAAATAAAACTAATAGATTTTTGAAATTAATCCTAGTACTTTTTCTAGTTGGACCCTTAGATCTAACCAATTTGGGAGGCATAATTTGAAATCAAAAAATGAACACACACATGTTATACAAGTTCCCTAGGGATTGAAAACTTTTAAGAAAAAAATAACTTGTATGGTTTGGATTCAAAAAAAAGAAAAGTAGGGATATAGGATCGCATACAATAGAATCAACACTATAAAAATTAGATAAATGTCTAAGATGAAGTAATATCTAATACTAGAAGGGGTGTAATAAACCAAGAGTTCATTAAAATGTAATATGGATAATTATATTTTCACTAAATTGTGACTCAACTATTCAATTACTTTTAATAAAGCTAAATCATATGTAGGAAATAATAATATAAGCCTAATTAATAAATCTAAATTATTAAGAAGTAGGGAAAACACTTAGGGATTAGGATTATATAATTTTTAGAAGTGATGAGTAAACATCATCAAAATTTAACAGTGGAAATGTGTACTTATAAGTGATAGAAATCTAACTTGAAATTTTGGCAACAAATAAAGTAATCTCTCGTGAATATTCTCTCCTCTTTAGATACTGTACTGAACATTGGGATACTATGGGGAAAATGTAGATATGCCAAAATTGATTTCATGACTATTTTAGCCTACTCTTGACCTCCAAAAAATCACTTAATTTCACGTGATTTAGTTCTGATCACATGAAAAACATATATATTCTTCTATTGCCTCAGGCGTGGAGCTCTTCACTCCCTATAGGTCAACACATATGGAGTCTTCCACATGGGGGCTCTCAATATGGATACAATATACCTCTAGACAAAGGTTTTTATTAGCTATGATATACTCCTTTCACATCCTCATGCCCATCACCATCTTTGTTGTAACAAATCATTTCCTATGAATATAAATTAGGGAACAAAGTACTACAATTATTATTTATTTAGATGTTGGTCCAATAGTCCTAATGAAATTGTAGGGGCATATATTAAAATTCCTTCTAAACTAAAATTGATATTTCTTCATCATCCAACACTAAAAAATCAAGGAAAGAAGATGGTGTTTTATTTTTGCCTTGAATAACACTTGACAACTGCATAGGACAACTGTCTTAAACCATGCATGCAATGAATGCCATCTGTTATTATTATTATTATTATTATTATTATTAAATTTTCATTATTCTAATCTATCCATATATTATATAATATAATATTTATACATATTATAGTTGTTATTTTGTTGTTTGTGTGTTATTTTCTAGTTATGTTGTAATATTTCTATTTTGCAGCGGACTTTTATGTTTATCTAGGATTGAGGGCCTTGTTTGCTATTTTTTGTATATGGTCAATTCCCTAGTTCAAAAAACCCTCCTTTTACCCATAATAATAATAATAATGTAATGTCTATACATATTATATAGTGTAATATCATATATATTATATATAATTAATATTTAATGTACAAAAATATTTTAATATATATTACACAATATTTGTATAATAATTAATATTCTATATATACATATACATATACATATATATATATATATATATATATATATATATATATATATATATATATATATATATATATATATATATATAAAGCACCCACACTGTACACCAAACTAAGATTCATGATAACTATTAGATTTATATAGCATGTACCCATTACAAAGAGCTCTACATCTTGTAGGGTGGTGAAATATTTGACTTGGAATTTTTTATTGTCAAGGTTAGATAAGGATGTCATGAGAGTTGATTTATTTATAGCATGGGTTCCATATTTGATGTATAGCTTGAATCAGTGATGCAATTCTCTTAACATTGAGACAAGACTTTGAGGACCCAAAGTCTATCTTATAGATTTTTTTCATTCATGCTAAAAATAAATTGAAACTTGGAGCCATTACACTAGGTTAAAAACATATAATAATGTCATACTCGAACCCATAAAACAAAATCTAAGGATAATTGGAGCTTGTCTTTGTAAGCATGTTATTTATGTACCTACCAAAAAAACACAAGATGTAATGGAGCCTCACTCGTCAAGAAAAATATGTTATGTGTTTCTTCATATGATGCAATAATTCATCATAAGCAATGTCTACTTGGCTTGGACGACATAGTAGATCAACATAACAGGGTGGACGAGGAGGTGATTTGGGAGATGGGTCATGAGATAATAGGTGGTGGGGAGATGGTTGAAGGGATGGCAGAGTGTGCTGAGGAGTGGATATGTCCCTCTTAACCTAAGGTATCCCTTGTATCAATATTCCACTAAGGTTAGGCCCTCTATATCAACCCTTCATTTACATTTGATAGCTATACAAGAATGAAATATAAATATATATGTAAATCTTAGTATGTTAGAGGAAAACCTCAACATGTTATTCAATTTTTTTTGCTCATTACTACTCCTCACCTACTTCACACTCATAAGAACTTAATTAAAAAACCAAAATATAAATACACGCTCCTTTTGATGTTCATTGTACCATTTGGGAAACTATTAGTTAATATTGATATTGAGTAAGTTAGAAACAATAATTAAGAATTAATTATTATTGGGTACAATGACATAACAACTAAATGAATGAATTTAGGGTTTTAATAATTAATTAATTTGGAGGAATGGATACCCATCACATTTCAATATTAAGCTAAAGAAATCAAAATACCTAATACCAATGAACATGCAAAAAAGAATCCATAGAAAATGACTCGTAACTTTTTTCAATAACTTTATTAATTCAACGATTTCAATAGGGTTTTCCATTATAGGTTTCTAAAATGTATAATATTTTCAACCTTATCTTGTTCATCTAAGTAATATTCTTGTTCATGATCTAATTCACATGCTTTATGTATTTAAAATCTATTCACAGCTCATTATCATTCAAAAGGATATCATTCCCATCATTTGCAACAAAAAGTACAATTTTTTGGTAAAACTAACGATCTTTTCAAATTCCATTTTCTTTTTCAAGTTAGATTTAGAATTAACCAAAGTAATTACAATAAAACTAACAATTTTTTGAAATTAATCCTAGTTATTTTCCTAGTTGGTCCTTAGATCAAACCAATTTTGGAGGTATAATTAAAAATAAAAAATTGAACACACATTATACAAGTGCCCTATGGATTGAAAACTTTTCAAAAAAAAAATTATATGGTTTGGATTCAAACAAGAGAAAATTAGGGCTATTGAATCATGTACAATAGAATCAACACTATAAAAATCAAACAAATTCATATTTTTTCTAAGATGAAGCAGGATCTAATACTAGAAGGGGTGTAAGAAATCAAGAGTTCACTAAAATGTAATATGGATTAATTAGATTTTCACTAAATTTTGACACAACTATCCAATTAATTTTAATAAAGCTAAATAATAAGTGGAAAATAATAATATTAGCCTAATTAATAAATATAAATTATCGAGACGTAGGGAAAACACTTAGGGTTTGGGATTATCTAATTTTTAGAAGTGATGAGTAACCATCAACAAAATGTAACAGTGGAAATGTGTACCTAGAAGTGATAGAAATCTAACCCAAAAATCTGGTAACAAATAAAGGATTCTCCCACAAGTGTTCTCTCCTATTTAGATAGTGTAATAGACATTGGGATGCTATGGAAAAAATGTAGATATGCCAAAATTGATTTGATAAATACATTAGCCTAGCCCTGACCTCTAAAAACTCACTTAGTTTTATGCACTTGGGATCTGATCGCATGCAAAACATATATCTTCTTCTTACTGCAATCAAGAAATAAGATCTAAAAAGTGAATGAAATTATTTGTTTTGGGACCTATGGTATATCATAGAATATAAAACCATCTTCATAAATGTCACTTTCAATGGAAAAAGAGGCAAATAAATTAATATAAAAATAGTCTCATTAAATAGTTATCTTCTTCTTCTATGTTAAATTATTAGTTGGCATATTAGTAATAAAAATAAAGTGGGTCCACATGGACTAAATTTTATGGTTGACCTTGCATTTCATGATTTTTTTTTATGACATTATTTATTCAACTTTGCCCTTCAAATCTGAGTGTAAATCATGGTATAAAGAAACATTATGTGTGTGTGTGTGTATGTGTGTGTGAAATCTTATATGATAAAATATATGGACTCATGGAGTGAAGCTACAGATAGGACAACAAAGGCACCTATAGACACACTCTCTTTAGATGCATCATTCAAATCACAGCTTGGAAAAAAGAAAGACCATGAGGGGCAGGCCACAAAGGTCAATGGAACAGCTAAGATCTCACCTTGGAAGATGTTAGGGAGTTTGGGAATAATTTTACCCTATCCAAAACCCTATGTGTGGATGCCTGTAGACCCATTATAGGGGTCAACATAGATCTTGGGGCATCGGCTTAGACATGTCGATGGCAACATTGACCCATCATAGCCATATGAGTTAGGTTACCCTCAAAAAGAGATGGCAACATCACCTGGAGTGGATGGAAAAGATACCCAAATCCATCATAAAAAAGATGCTGACAAAGTGTTTGACAAAATGAAGATGAAGGGATTTGGTCATAATTAGAGGGCACAAACTGTTGTTCAGATTTAGATCAGAACCATACAACGTAATACTCTTTACTATATGGTTAATACATCAAAATGTGTAATGAATTTAAAAATATATATTGATACAGTTAATGGAATCCCTACACCATTCCAATTACTTATCTACAAAGGGAAAAATATGGAAAACATAAACAAGTTGTTTGATTATGAAATAACCAAGGATTCCCTTTTATACTTAATCATGAGGCTGAGAGGTAGTGTAAATGGCAATGGGAAGGCACAAGTATTATCTTAAAAAGTTGATACAATTTATTCTAGATCAGAGGGGCCTTTCAAAAATGTTTCAAGCAAGAACACAATAAAACTACATCAGAATCCTAACCCACAAACCAATGCCTATATAGTGGAACAAGCAGAGGTGGTCCTAACAATGGAAATAGCAGAGGAAGATGTGATAGATTATAGAGAAAATTTAGAGTATGAGGTATTAATATGTATATTCAATGGTTTTTGGCCAACCACCAAGGCTTTATTCCAGTGGGTGCATTCAACATGGTCAAAAAATTGTGAAATTTCCCTCTGCTCCAAGGGTTTCTTTATAATACATTTCTTTGATGAAGAAGCCTACCTAAGAGTTTTTTAGATGGACCTTGGTTCTAGTGGAAAGTTGGTCTGTACCTCGCTCCATGGTTACCATATTTTTATTTGAACACACACTCAATCACCATTATGCCAATATGGGTATGGCTTCCAAACCTCTCCATATATCTTATGAGTGCTTTTAAACAAATATGGGATAGTCTGGGTAGGTTTATAAAAGCAGATATTGTAATAATGCAAGTATATCTATGTACATATGCATGTGTATGTGTAAAAATAGACCTCATCAAAGGTATACCTAACAAAATGATCATCAGATGTGGTAAAATCCAGCATACTCAATCCCTAGATTTTGAAAATATAGTCTTCCACTACAATTTATGTAAGCTTACCAGACATCTTCAAGCCACTTGTCCATAAGCAAAAATCTTGCCATTACATAATACAAGGCTAAAACCTACATATAAATGGTAGTCCCTTCCTATACAAGAGGATTAGGAGGAAGTAGAGGAAAATTAAGAAGAGGAATGTCAGATTAGGATAGTATCAAAGGAGCAAAAAACTAGTGAACAGAACATACCCATTGAAGGAAGTGCTCCCACAAATGGGGGAAACCAAGAGAATGAGATCCAAACCATGGAAATTGAATAGGTTGAGATAATCCCAAGAGGAATGAAGAGAGCCCATGAATCAAAAAAAAAATGATTCAAATAAATTCCATTGCCCCAATAATTTTATTTATATCGTAAAGGTGTTGAAACAGGACTCCACATTCAACAATCTCCCACTTGGAGTTCGTTTCTCCTTGAATAAAATTTAACACTCCTCCATGATCTTCATCAATACCAACTAAAGTTGAACATAACCTTAGATTCTCCAATGTGACTACCTTGGTCATCATATCCATAGGATTCTAGCTCATATGTATCTTTTCTAGCTTCACCATGTTTCCCTCTAAAGTTGTCCTAATGAAATGATACTGCAACTTTATGTGCTTCATCCTTGAGTGGAAATTAGAGTTCTTGGCTAAATGTATAGCACTTTGATTATCATGATGTAATCACCCAACTTCCTACTTATGCCCCAACTCATTAAGTAACTATTGTAACTAAATCATCTCCTTGATAGCCTCTGTAGCAACAACATATTCAACTTTTATGGTTGATAAAGCCACAACATTTTGTATCCAAGAAATCCAACTAACCATTGTATCCTCGATATTAAATACATAACTTATCGTACATCCTCCTAATATCAACATCCCCATCCATAGCTGAGTCCACATAACCATGCAAAGTGGTGTCCGATCCACCAAAACACAATATTGTACCCATGGTTCCTCTCAAATATCAAAGAATCCACTTCACTACTTTTCAGTGCTCATAACCTAGATTACTCATGTACCTACTTACTACTGTTATTGCATGGGCAATATTTTCCTACTATAAACCATGGCATACATCAGGCTACCAACTATCAATTAGTAAGGTACCTTAGACATATTTATCTTTTCTTCTTCTATCTTGGGACACTGCTCCTTTGATAAAAATCTAAAATGGCCTACCAAAGGAGTCCCAACCAACTTAGCATCCTACATACTAAACCTTCTCCAAAACTTTATTCACATACTCTTCCTAGGATAAGATCAGCTTCCTCTCCATCCTATCCTGAGTTATCCTCGTACCAAGGATTTGCTTCACTACACCCAAATCCTTCATAGAAAAGGAATCACCAAGTTGCTTCTTGAGTACTTGAATTTGTTGTATGTTCTTTCCTGCAACCTACATGTCATCTGACATACAATCATAAGATAATATAATTACCATCCTCAAATCTCTTGACATATATGTAATGATCAAAATGACACATGGAGTGACCTTGTTCCAACATAAAATTGTCAAAATTCTTATACCGTTGTTGTGGAGCTTATTTCAGGCCATACAAGCTCTTCTTTAGTCTGCAAATCAATGTCTCCTTTCCTTCAACCTCATAACCCTGTGGTTGCTCCATATATAATTCCTCCTCCAAATTACCATGAAGGAATGCAGTCTTCACATCTAATTATTCTAATTGTAAATCCTTTATTACAACTATACCAAGCACAATTCTAATAGAATTCATCTTAACAACAGGAGAAAAAATCTCATCAAAATCAATACCTTTCTTTTGTGCAAACCCCTTAACCACCAACCAAGCCTTGTACCTTTTCCTTCCTCCATCATCTTCTTTGATTTTGTATGCCCACTTGTTCTACAATGTTCTCTTTCCCTTGGGTAGCTTCACCAAATCCCATGTCTAGTTCTCCATGAGAGAACTATGTTCCTCTTCCATGGCTTGATCCCACTTCTTCCTAGCATTTACCTGCATTGCTTCCTCAAAAAATTATAGTTCTCCATTTTTAGTAAGTAACAAATAACTCAAAGATGGGGGAAAATGTTCAGGAGCTCTTCTTACCCTAGAATACCTTCTTAATAAAGGATTTTGGGGTTCTTGTGTAGGAGGTTCATCAAATGTCTCCTTAGACACCTTGCCATGTGTAATATCATCCAACACTATGTACTCCTTTTGTTCCTATTCTTTCAACTGATCCTTATACATGATTTTTTATTTAAATACAACATCCCTAGACCAAAATATTTTCTTGTTTCTAAGACTCCACACCCAGAAACCAAAGTCATCCTCACCATAACCAATAAAGGTGCATATCTCAGACTTAGCCTCTAACTTGGTCCTATATTTCTTGGTAACATAACAAATGATTTACATCCAAAGAGCCTAATAAAAGAATAATTAAATTTCTTACTAGACCAAGCTTCCTCAGGTATGCCTCCATCCAAAGGCACTGAAGGTCCTTTGTTAATCAGATATACCACTGTGATAATTGCTTCTACCTAAAACATTAGGGGTAGCCCTACATGAAACCTCATGATTCTATCACACTCCATAATTGTCATGTTCATCCTCTCTAACACTCCATTCTCCTATGGCATCCCTAGAATTGTCCTTTGCCTATGAATTCCATTGTGTGAATAATAATCATCAAATGATTTGCTAAAATACTCACCTCCATTGTTCAACCTAAGACATTTCAACTTGAAACTGTTTCAATCTCAACAAAAGCTTTCGATATCTTGAATGTTTCAAGCACATCAAATTTCTTCTTAATGCAATAAACCCAAACTTTCCTAGTTGTAACATCAATAAATGTAACATAATAATTTGAGCCATCAATAGAAGATACTTGATCTGGCCCTCATACATCCGAGTGAACCAACTCTAACTTATTCTCATTTTTCATAGGTCCAACCCTTAAGAACTTAACTCATTTCTTCTTCTCATACACACAATTGCCACAGAAGTCCAAATCAACCTGTTTCAATCTAAGAAACCTGTCTTTCAAGATCTCCATGCCCTTCCAACTCATATGACTCAGCTTGTAGTACCACAAAGTTGCATCTCCATTTATAGGAACTAAATTACAATGATTAACACTACTAGTCAAATATAAAGTGCCATTTTTCTTACCTCTTACAACCATAAGAGCACCCTTGGTAACTTTCCAAGAGTCTATTGTAAACATCACCAAATAACCCTCACTGTCCAACTACCCCACTAATATTAAATTCCACCTTAACTGTGAGACATGTCTAACACCCTTTAGTAGCCATGTGTTCCCATTTTGTATATTCAGTTGAACACAATCTTTCCCTACTATATTACATGGTTCATCATCACCAAGATAAACATGTCCAAAATCTCTTTGAACATAATCAGTAAAATGATGCCTATGTGGGGTGGCATGAAAAGAATCCCCTGAATCTAAAATGCAATATTTGAAAACATTATCAAAGGAAAGAATTAAATCATCCTAAATAACAGTACCTATTATCATATTTACCTCCTTGGTCTCCTCATGTTTGGTCATCTTGTCCCAAAGTTCCCAACATTCCTTCTTTGTGTGTCCACTTTTCCCACATTTCCAACATGCCATCTTGGCTCTAGATTTAGATCTTCCTTGACCCTTTGACTTTCCATGGTTTCTTTTGCTTCTGTCCTTTTGTCTCTGTCTAGTCTCCACCATAAAATCATTCTTTGAAGATGATTCCCTGGTGCTCTTCCTTCACATTTCCTTGCTAAGAATCACACCTATAACATCTTCAAACTTTAAACTTCCCTTAGCATGGATGAAATTACTCACAGCCATAACAAGGCTATCCTAACTATGAGGTAAGGAGCACAAAATCAATAAAGCCTTAACTTCATCTTCAAATTTAATACCAATAGAAGTTAGTATACTCACAACCATATTAAAATCATTCAAATGATCAGCTATAAAATCATTTTTAGATATTTTCATAATAAATAACCTTTTCATCAAAAATATTTTATTAGAGGTAGAGGGTTTTTCATATAAATCCCCTAATTTCTTCATCAAACCAAATGTGATCATCTCCTTTGAAATATTGAAGACAATTGAAGATGCAAGGTACAACCATATGGCTCCCAGTGCTTTCCTACCGAGCAAATTTTAATCTACCTGATCCATACTTGGAGATTAGCCTACTTTCCCCATCAAAGGACAATGAATATCCTTTTGAAACAAGTAATCATCCATCTACATCTTCCATAATCCAAAAATTTTCCCATTAAATTTTTCAACTCTAGATCTACCATTATCTGCCATAACTCCCATTCAAGCTAATATATTTCCCTATGATTCACCACTTTAGCAAAACTACTAAAGCTATCTCTGATACTAGTTATTAGTAATAAGTAATTAATTATGTAATAACATGCAACATGGAATTCATTCCTCAAAATCACAATAAGAGAGACATATGAAATAAAATTCAGATCTAAGAAAATATACACATAACACCGATATAACATGGTTCGTCCAATGTGGGCTACATCCACCAAAACTCTCTCCATAATATTATAAACAAGAGTACAAGACAACTTTCAACAAGAAACTTCTCAAAGATAACTTTCTCTAACCTGAATTCACACCAGAATTCTTGAGATGCTAAGCTACACCTCAAACCTGATCACATCGACTCAAAGAGAGAACACAAAGCTAAAAAATGAGATGTAAAATGCAATGCATAATGTGTTTCATCTCACCCCTATTTATAATTTCTAAAATCCCTTGAAAAATGTGCCATATCATGGAGATAACCATATCCCCACTAAATAAAGGAGGTTACAACCACCCAGGATAAACATAATGCCCTGATTATCTCAACACCTTACCCACTTCTCCATAAAATGTGCCACAAATGTGGGAAGTGCTTAGCATACACAAAAATACACCCCACCATTTATGAAAGTAAAATTTACATGTTAATATTACCCTGGTAATTTTATTTTTACCTTAAGGGTGTTGAAACAGGCTCCACATTCAACAATAGTTCCCTACAAAAATACGAACCTAGTGGAAGATCTTCTTCTTTCAGAATACAAAAATACAAAGTTATAGATAGTCAATGTGGAGCAACCATGTGAGGTGTGGCAGGAAGTAAAAGAAAATAAAGGTAAAAAAGGCAAGACTAAAGATGGAATGGGATCTTCATCAAACATGCGTATTAGTTTTTGAAGGCTAGTACTTTTAATTTTCTTTTTATGTCATGTTTTGTTTAATCCTCTATCCATCTAGGGATTTTTATCTATTTTAGGTTGAGGCAATGTCTCCTAGTCCAGTGTTGAGACCGATGACTCAACTTTCTTTAGCCATCTTATTGGCTTATTGGATGTATCTTTTTACCACTATTTGGAATAAAAGGTGCCAACATTTTTTCTTTTAAAATACACACACACACACAAACACACATAATTTTTTTGATGATCTACCTAAAATTTTATTTTATATTTAATACAGAATCCCAAAAAAATGATAGTATTTTACAATTAAAAATATATAAATATGATCATATGGCCATCAAAATTAGGCTCTTAATCAACTTGTCATGTAAATATTATCAACATACATAGCTAATTTGAAATAATGATAACTTATAAAATCTTAATTTTTTAAAAAATCTAATTTGTCTAGATGTCATTAACACTTGGCCATCCATCCTTACCTTCAAATTAAATGTATAATCTTTTATGTTATGTCGAGTTACTCTAAAAATATCAAAAAACTATTTATTCAAATAATTAAAAGTGGTGGAACCTTCAGTGCATCAATTTGTGATGTAGATCTATTTCTTCTTGTTGTGTTCTAAAGACACTCCTTGAACATACATAAAGAAAATAATGGAGAATGATTCTTCCTTGTACTTGTTTCACTAAAAAATTTCTTTATATTTCTTTTAAAAGAAGAGTAAAACTTAAAAGAAGGGTGTTGTTAGTAGAACCTGGTTGTGGTTTGTGTGCACGTGAATCTAGATAATTGTCGATACTCCTCTTTGGTTTGGGAGGATAAGTTAAAATAAGAAGAAACTAGAGAAGGGTTGATTAGTTAGATGGTTGGGTGGATTACCTAACAAATTCTAGATCAAATAATTACATGACTTCTTTGGGGGTTGTCAATCCACCGTTAAGACAAGTTAATTTTAAGCAAAATGCTGATAAAATAGGGCTATATGAAGTAAATGAAAGTAATTTATCAATATGAAATGAATAATTTTAAAGAAATTATAATTTTAACAAAATTACAACAAAGATGAATTATAAACTGTTAAGGTGTGGTTCATGTTATTATTTCTAACTCTATATAGTGACAGGGATGAAGAAATAGGGGTTTTTCATTGAGGTAGATAGGTGTTTTTAGCTTGATATTTTGGGTGAATAAAGTTACAAAATGAACATCACCAATTAGGGTAAGATATTTGGTAGTCATGGCTTACCATCGATGGTCGATAGGTGACCACTGACAGTCGAAGATGACCGTCAATGGTTACTATGGGTTTTGATAGGGTGTTAGTTTCAGATAAAATGGATTGTGTGTAAGTTGTAGAAGGGTTTTATTAAGTTTATTGAGGTGGTTTAATGGTCATAGAGATAATAAGGAGCATCAAATATGCTTAGGTTAAATATTTGGTACTCAAGATGGTTGAGATTGGTCAGAGGGTACTTGGTAGGGAGGAGGATGCTTGGAGTTGCAGAACTCCAACATGAAAAGGGATATGAGAAAAGGTAAAAGTGGGTATAAGATTAAAAATATTGAATCTAAATAACTTAACTCAAGGTAAGTTTAATATACTTAGATTTTTATGTCTTGATGGCCTATAGTATTCCTATAGTGGAGGTGATGAGCCACTTGGGAGTCTGGATCTATGTGGGCAGAGTGATGATATTCAAATCCTTTGTGTGGAGATGTTGAAGTGCCTTCCAAGCCTATATTTGATTATTATTTGGCTCTAGTTCACCAAGGGTGATTAGTTGTTTTCTCTAAATGATTATGTTCTATCCTCTGACATTCTACCTCTTCAGCATGAGCCTTAGGCTTGCGTTATGTAACTATCAACAGTCCTAGTCAATCATCATCGATCGAGGGTTGACAAATGATGGTTAGGGAGAAGAGGTCAAAATGGATAAAATTAAGGCATTTTCACTAATTATTGGTGGTTTATGCATTGGGAATGGTCTGAAGGTATTTAAATGGGCATGGGGATGCATGAAGAATAAATCTAGGTGGTTAGGGTATTAAATGTTAGGGTATAAATGGTCTCTAGGCTAGGTGTCAATAGGTTAGCCATGGGTTTGGGTAAGAGAGGTGAAAATAAGATTTAACTAATTTAATTATCTAAATGGCTAAATGGGTGAAAGGGTGTGTTAAAATAATAATATAATCAAAGGGAGCCAAGGAGTTATTTAAAGGGTAATGCGACATCTAGATTTCTAGTATACAGATTTTTAGTGTCTACATTTTGCCCATTTTTATTGTACACTTTGTATCAGCAAGCTGCAAAAAGAAAAATGGAGGGTTGGTGGAAGGTTGGATGCCACAAGTATGGGAGGAGGTATTCCCCATCAAACTAAGAATCGATGAGGTGAAACATAATCAAGTGCAATTTTGACAAAGTGGATAGGTGGGTGACAAGGTTGGTTTGGTTAATTGAGCATTTAACTGCAAACATACACATAAAATGTGACTAAGTGTGATAACATAGATCATGCATAGACTAGGTTGTCATAGTTGAGGTAGTTGGTGAAATAGGGTTAGAACTAGAAGGACAAGTGATAGGGTAACTAGGCCATAATGTTAGGCATAGCTGATATGGATTACTCCTATAAACTCAAGTTTTCTAGGCTAGGTGTCTGGATTCATAAGGGTCCAAAAGTTGGGTAAGCTTGTAAAAATAGAATATGTTGTAGATGTTGAGACCACAAATGGGTCATACTCTGAGGCACTTAAATGGTTGGTGCACAAAAGTAGTGCATGGTTATAAGGTTGTCAAGTATGGCGAAGTAGTCAGTGTGGTCAAAATGACCAAGGCAAGGTTGGTCACAAAAAGTGTGAAAGGTAGGACAAAATGACCAAGGTTGAGGTTATTTAGTTGGTTAGTTGGTTGGAATATAAAGTGTTCTTCAATAGGTTTAGAGGGGCTAGATAATAAGGTTATCTCTAATAGGTGCATGGTTTTGGTGGGATGGTTGCTTAAATATGAAATTTGTTGGTTGGGTGGTGCTTAAATTGGTTGCTCGATTTGATGGACCACTTAGTTGGGTAAATTGGGCCTTATTCTCTAGTAAAAATGGTGCAAGTTGGGTAGGTGGGGCTTTCAATGACTCAAAATGGCAAGACACAAGCCCTTTAAACAAGTGGTCATGAAAGTAGAAGGTGGATGATAAATGCTCCAATTGACAAAGACCAAAATGGTAAAGTGGGTGGGCTTATGAACATAAGTTCCTATCATGCTTTGAATTTTTGTTAGTTCGTTAATTAAAAAAGTTAGTTTGATCACATAGTCTTTAGTAAGCTTAAAATCCCTTGATTTTGTAGAGGTAAAAGGGAGATGGATGGAATAGGTGAATGGATGGTAGTGTAACCTTCTTGTGGGGATAACTTGCCCCTTTTGTAGGTGACCTAAGAACCATTATAGACAAGTCCATGCTCTTAATGTTGGTTTAGACTGATTGATGTGGAAAGCCTACTTATAAAAGTTGATTGTGGTATATGAATTTTTTTTCTTTTGGTGTATTTTGACAATGGGTCTTTTGATGTTTTTATTCAATGGGTTCTGGGAAGCTGATCAATGTGGGAAGATTTCAAGTGATTCCTTTTTGATAAAACATTTGACTTAACAATCCTTCAAAGGAGTGGTCTAATATTTGTATTTGTTTAGCTTAATAGCTATCCTTTGAGGGAGCAGTCTACCTTTTTTTCCAACAATTTTTTATAGTTTTGGGTAGCTATCCATCAAGGGAATAGTCTACAAACTTTAGATTTTTGACCCAAGTGATATTTTGGCATCCCAAATTTAATATTATACTTGATTTAGGCATAGACTAGTATATATAGGTCTAAGGCTTTCTTTGACGGAGGCAAAACCATAGCACAAGAAGGTGAATGATGGGTAAAATTTAAGTGATAACGATAATGGGGATTCATCCTATAAGGGATGGAAAGTATATATGAGAATCACATGATCCTGTTTAGTATTAGGTTAAGGCTATGATGGATAATCACATGATCCTGTTTTAATCGATTGTCCTTAAAATAAGGAGATGAAGGTGGTTGAAAATAAGGGATGAACTTAAGTTAGACATAAGATGACTAAGAACTTGGTTTAACAAAAGAGCGGATGCAAATGTAAAGCATTGAAGGGTTTAGGTTCTGATATGCCCTAGATCCACATTTATGTGTAAATGGTTTGAGCCAATCAGGAATGAAGAGGTCCCCAAGTTACTTTCTGAAACTTGATTAGACATGGAAAAGATTTTGGATTGATAAAGGCAAGATGCAAAGTTGGTTAGGCAATGGTATTGAGGCTTGCTTGGCTACAATGGTGTTTGGGTAAGATTTGGTAAGCTAGTTTTAGGTGTTTTAAGTGAAAAGGCAAGGTAGGCCTTGGGTATGAAAATGATCAATGGTGGTTAGGGGTCATTGATAATAGTTTACCAGAGATGGTGTTAGTTGAGGTTTAAGGGTAGAAGAGGTCTAAAGGCATGGTTTGAAGTTAAAGATTTTTCTTAGGTTGGTTATAGGTGTTGGGAATATGAAACACCGGAAGCACACAATTGATTACCAAATACAAGCAACTTAATATGCGGAATTAACCAGAATCAACAAGTAACTAGAATCCAGAAATAACACAAGATATGAGAGACAATACACAACTTGTATTAATACTCATACAGAAAAGAATACAATAAAGAAGATGCCACTTCTTCTCCACCACCTCTTCAGAGGCTTCCCACACCTCAAGTGAACAGTAATTCTCTCCTCAAAGCTCTCTCTCTTAGGTCCCAACACAAGATGACCTATAGAACTTGGTTTTCAACAAAACAACCTGCACCTCAATAGACCTTACTTATGGAAGGATCTTCCTTGAGCACACACCTGTACTCCAAGTAGATCTCTCCTGATACTGAATGATCTTCCACCTATAGATCAAGCTGGTTCTGCACACCTGTGAACCTTGACCTTGCACACACACGCTTTTGCATATCAATGATCTTACCATGTAGATCTCCTATAGAAGCCATGCTCACCTGATGATCAAGATCATACAAACCTGAAGAACCCTACTGATTCTCCAATCTAACACCCACCTTGGTACTGTGGCACTAGGAGGAACACACCATTGCTCACCTCACACACAGAAGGAGCTTATAATAATGCTCTCTTACTCACTAGGACAAGTTTACAATACAACCATGAGTCTATTATATAGATATCATTAATTAGATAATGTAAAAATCCACAGGTCTATAATTAGAAACATGCAACACTTGGTTAGGTAATATACCCATAGTCGAACCACACAGGCGACCGACATCGGTCCCTATTTGCCTGGGGTCACCGACGCCGGCCGATCTCTGATCGATGTCAGTTGCTCTCCTACCTTATCCTCCTAACGTCGGTTGGCCTGACCGACGCCAGTGTCTGTGACACTCCAGCAACTCCTCCAATGGCCTTCTCCATGTCTGCATTAGTGAAGCTTTTAACTCCACAACCTAACAATCTCCCACTTGGAGATAAACAGCTGCACTGTACCTGTACCTATACCCTGTCTAATTTGTTTCCTGGTTTGTATCCCTCTTCAAGATGAATCCTGAAGACCACCCACCACACAACCTTGGTGTACCTCCTGTCAACCAAGTATCTTGCCGCATCTGCAACAAACACATGGCAAGATCCCTGCTGCTGGTCTCTCTCAGGAACTCACTTGGGCTAGGCTTGGGCAAACAATGACCTCATGTGATTTCAGGAACTGTCCAGCCCTTAGGTGCTTCGATTCTGCATCCTGCGTAATGAACCTTACCAACACCTGATTCACATCAGATCCCACTGGAAATAAAATCACCCTGTGATCTCCCATGTCTCCCATGCCAAAGAATTTTGCTACTCCAAATTCTTCATAGCAAACCACTGAACTAATCTTACCCCTTAGCTCAACAAAACCCTGTATGTACAAACCCTGCTAGCAAACATACAATCGACATACAACAATAGAATGATGTCATGACTCATCATCCACCTGGTAAGGCAAACCACAGTAGTTACCTGACATTGACTGAAGCCATGCTTCATCCTCCACCTGTCAAACCCTGTACCACTGTCCTACAGCTCCTCAAGACCATATGACTTGGTCTTCCATCTAACGTATCCATTCTCTCTATTCTTCAACTAAGGAATCCATTCATCTTGCAGTGCTAACATACCGACTGGCAACCCTACCAAATCTCCCGTCTAGTTCTGTAATCTCTCCATGCCATGATCCCATTGTTTCCTAGATCCTTCCTGCTCTGTAGTTAGCAACTAGTATAAAGAATAGAATAATGAATTTGAGGCCTACTTACGTCTTCAGTCCTCCATATGGGTGTTTGAGACTCCTTGATAGCTTGCTGTCCACCCAAAATTCATTACAGTGACTGACCTCGGCCACTACACAGTTTGCATCTGACTGACATCGGTTCTTGCGCCTGTCCTGACTACCAACCTGCCGACATCAGTGTCCTCCTGCTGCCGAAGTCTTCGTGACCAACGTCAGTCTTACCTACTACTGACATCAGTTTTCATGCCGACGCCAGTACCTGTGTTTCCTGTGAGTGATGACTTTTTACCCATGAGCTCTTTTGAATCAAACCCAATGTCCAAACTACCCTGCTCAGAAGTATCCAGCCCCATCCACTGGTCTCTGTCCACCATCTCCTCCAATAACACCAAGGCTTTCCAGAAGCCTGTCAAATATATCTATCTTTCGCTTAAGAACATGCATCTCTTTCCTGCTCATGTGACCAAGCCTACGAAGCCACATCTCCGCAACAAAAGAAGAATTTAATATAAACAAGTAGATAAAGAGTACCTATTTTCTTACCACCAACTAATTCAAGTGCATCTGTTGTGAGAGTTCTCGTGCATCTCTCATCACCTAACTCTTCTAAAGAAATTAGCCACATCTCCAAACCTGGGACCTGGACCTCCTTCAACACCCATGTGTTGGCCGCCTGCAATTTCAGCTTCACTTCCCCTTTGCCAATTCTTTGGCAAGGCTCACCAGCTCCTCTACCTGGGGCTGCATGGAAAGAGGCAACTGAATCTATAAGATAAGATTCAACTTTATCCAAGAAACCTCCCAGAGCATCTTGTGCCACATCACCTGCAACATCTGCTTCTTCAGTTCCTTCTTGCTGATCTTCCACAAACCAACAATCCTTTTACCTACTCTTTCTTTCCATCGGACCATAAGTGACCATCTATGCTTTTCAACTCCTCCATCCTTAGCTTATTTGAGCCATTGGAAACCCCTGAGAGTGACCTGTAACCAAACACAAAACCGCTTCCTGCAACCTTAGCTCTGATACCACTTGTTGGGAATATGAAACACCAGAAGCACACAATGTTGGTTAACCAGAATAACAAGAACTAGGGATTTAATACACAACTTGTATTAATACTCATACAGAAAAGATACAATAAAGAAGATACTGAGGCTTCCCACACCTCAAGTGAACATTTCTCTCCTCAAAGCTCTCTCTCTTAGGTCCCAACACCCAACTCACACACTGATTGGTGTTCACCTTATACCTGTTCCACGCACACCACAAGTGCTCCAGCACTCCACAAGTGGATCTCCCCTAAACCTGCAAGAACTACACCTCAATAGACCTTACTTATGGAAGGTCTTCCTTGCCTTTCTCTTTGCTCTAAGCACACACCTGTACTCCAAGTAGATCTCTCCTGATACTGCTCCCTGTTGTGTTGGATCTTCCACCTACAAATCAAGTTAGTTCTGATGTGAACCTTGACCTTGCAACACACACACCTGATATGGAGTATATCTTATAGAAGCCATGCTCACCTGGACCAAGATCATACACTCCTAAAGAACCCTGGATACTGTGGCACTAGGTGGGCTTGGCTCTCTTACTCACTAGGTTTACAATGATGTTAGTCAACACCATCTGCTAGAATAAAGATAGGTTGGACAATACGTCGGTGATGTCTGATTATGCTCTCCTGCCCAATGAAGTAACTGGCTTAGGTTATGGTTGGGTTAGCTTTGGTTAGGTTGATGTTGGGTGTTAAAGGTTGGTTTTGGTCTTAGGTTGGTGTTAAGCTAGGCAAAGTGAGGTTGGGTTGATGGGAATGGTCAAAGCATTTTGGAGGGAGAGTTCCTCTAGCTGCTTTTATCATGTACATTGAGGTGGGAAAAGACTCCTAGGTGAAGATGTTGGTTAGTAAAGAGGGTTTAAGAAGAATGAAGGGTTAGTTGGCATGGAACTCAAGTTGAAGGTGGTGGTTTAGGTGGGATTTCATTTATGATACTAAGGTGATGGAGACATTATTGGATTGGATTTAGGTGGTTGGGGTTTATCAATGATGTTAGTAACACCATCATGAATAAAGATAGGTTGGATAATGTCTGATTATCTCAATGAAGCAGCTTAGGTATGGTGTGGGTAGCTTGGATAAAAGGGGAGCCAAGACTTTTAGAGATGAATGAAGGGTTGATTTTAGTGTGGGTTGATAGATAGGTTGGTTATGGTTGGGTTAAAAGGGATTGATTTTGGTTGATTGATTTGTATTGGTTGAGGGAGGTAGTTGTTGATTTGGTTTTCTTGTTTGTTTGGTTTGATTGGTGAGGTAAGATGACAAAGATTTGACCCTGATCTAAAGGGAATCAAATCAAAGACAATGTCATTAAGTAGATGAAAATGAGTCAATTATAGAAGAATTAGATTGATTTAGTTATGGTTGAGGTTAATTTGGTTTGAGGTGAGGTCAGATTAGTTATAGGTGAGGTGTTTTGATTTTGGGTTGGCTCCACTAAAAGGGTAGGTGGAAGAGGTAGGTTGGTTGGAGGTTGATCCACTACAAGGGGAAGTGGAAGAGGTTGAATGGTTTGAGTTTGATCCAGTATAAAGGGAAGCAAAATGGGTAAGGTTATTTCCTTAATTGTGGTTTTGAAAGAAAGTTGAGAAGGTTCCACTTGGTCAACAAGTGGATTGGTTAAGGTTGATTATTCCTTAGTGATGATTTCAAAAGGAGGTTGGAAAGGTTGCACTTGATCAATAAGTGGATTGATAAAGGTTGAGGTTTTTATTATCGTTTTCTTAGTTATAGGCTCATTAAGGACCAAATCTAAGGTATGGACCTCATTGTATTAATGGTTTTGATTATTGGTTTCCACAACAATGGGTATAGGAAGAGGTTTAATGATTGGTTACTTGAAGACATTCAAGGCTAGGTTGGGAGAAACACAGAGAATATCCTTTAGATCCTCCTTTTGATTGATAAGGTTTTGGATAAACATCTTAAAATACCCACATTTGTCTACCATAGGTCTGTTTGTGTAATGATAATCACAAAATTCATTCTCTATAAACCAAATTAGTTTTGGAAGAGAACAATTGATTAGTTTTATTTAAGGAAGTCTAAAGATATAATCGCTTAAAAGTTTGTCAAGGATTGAGGCATATGATTCCCCCAGCAGGGTGTACTACTTAGGAAGAGGGTGAACCAATGGCTCTTGAAGTGGTGAGCTAATTGGTTGGTTTGATGAAGTTGGTTGGTTAAATAAATTTAATTTATTTGATAGGTTGGGTAGGTTTGATAAGATTGGTTGGATTCATAAATTGGGTAAGGTTGATAAGGTGGGTTGGTTTGATTGGTTGGGTAAGGTGGATAAGGTTGTTAGGGTTTGAAAAATGTAGTTGATAGTTGTTAGTTTGATTTGATGAGGTTATTAAGGTTTTTAGGGTAGGCTGATTTGATAGGTTTGATAGGATAGGTTGATTTAGAAATTTTGGTTGATAGTTATTGGTTTTATTTGATAAGGTTGGTAAGGTTGTTAAGGTGGGTTGGTTTGATTGGTTGAGTAAGGTTTATAAGGTAGGTTGATAGTTTTTGGTTGGATGATTAAGGGGATAAACCAAGTCTTGGTTTTGAGATAAAGAGGGTTGCCATAAAGTGGGTTTAGGTAATTGATATGATGGTTGGGGTGGGTAATCAAAAGTTTGATAAGGTGGAGGTAGTTGATATGATGATTGACATAGGTAGTCCAAGGAGTAGTGAGGTTGAGATAGTTGTAGTTGAGGTGGGACATGACAATGGTCAAATAGGTATTTAGAGGTTGTTGGTTGGTGGTATTTGAGAATTGATTAGTTATAGGTGAGGTTGGTTTGGTTATAGGCAAGGTTGGGTTGGCCACAGTTAAATTTAGGTTGATTGTAGGTGAGGTTGGGTTGATTATAGGGTGCCATGGGAGCATAAGTGGCTCATGATGCAAGGTAAAACCATAAGGCAAGAGGGTTATCTTATAAGAGTTTAACAAAGTTAGGATCTCCTGGAGAAAATATATAAGGGCTCCCCATTGAACAAGGCAATGGAGATGAGGTAGAAGAGGCAAGATGGTAGAATATTTCCAAAGGGAGTTAGATTCCTCACAACTCAAACAAAAAGAAGACAAGAAAAGTTAAAGAAGATAAAACACACCTAAATCATGTTAAATCCTAAGGTTCATTTTGTCTCTCTTGTGGCTTATGCATTAAGTTTTAAGAAAAATGTGTGACCCAACTTAGTTGTTTGAAATAGGTACTGGATAAGAAATCTAAGTTTGGTTTTAGGTTGTGTTTAGGCTCTCAAAATTATCTATATTAAAAATGATACATGGCTTAATATTGGGGCCTACCTCCTCACTTCACACATCGCAGTGATAAGGGTATCAGTTGCTTAGCCAAGATATACCGAATGGTAGAGATTATAATCAATCAAAGAACTGAGTTTTGGTTTCTCATCTTGTTAATGACATCCAAGTAGGATAGCTAAGGGTGAAGGTTTACCACTAGGAGATGAAACTCTAGTCGGGCCTTATGTCAAGTGTTTGATGTTTGATTTGGTATAAGTGGTTTGGTATTGTGTGTGTAAAGAAGTGAGGCTATGTTAATTTACTTGATTAATTAAGCTATGTGAGCTAACTATGCAAGCAAACAATGTATGAAAGGTTAATTTTAAGCCCAAAAGAAATTTTGATCTCATTTAATGAGCATAAAATAAGAAGAAAAACACCTAAATGCAAACTACAAACCCAAAAAAAGACTCAAGGGTCCTATTAGGCATTCTAGAATGTTTCACTAAAATTTTACTTTGTATTTATTTTAAAAGAAGAGTAAAACTTAAAATAAGTGTGTGGTTATTAGAACCTAGTTGTGGTTTGTGCGCGCATGAATCCAGATGATTGTTGATACTCCTCTTTGGCTTGGGAAGATGACCTGCAATAAGAAGAAACTAGAAAAGGGTTGATTAGTCAAATGGTTGGGTGGATTGCTTAGAAAATGCTAGATCCAAGAAGTACACAACTTGTTTGGGGGCTGTCAATCCACCATTAAAACAAGTTAATGTTAAGCAAAGTGTTGATAACAGAGGGTAGCATGAAGTAAATGAAAGTACTTTATCAAAATGAAATAAATATTTTTCAAGAAATGATAATTTTAACAAAATAAAAATAAAGATTAATGATAAACTGTTAAGGTGTAGTTCAAGTTATAGTTTCTAACTTTGTATAGTGATAGGGATGAAGAAACAGGGTTTTTGGTTGAGGTAGATAGGTGTTTTCAGCTTGTTTTTTTGGGTGAATAAAGTTACACAGTGACCATTATCGATTAGGGTATGACCATTGACAGTCAGGGATGATCGTCGATGATCAATAGGTGACCGTTGATGGTCGAAGATAATCATCCCCAGTTACTATGGGTTTTGATAGGGCATTGGTTCTAGGTAGAATGGATTGTGGGTAAGTTGTAGAAGGGTTTTAGTAAGTTGTTTGAGGTGGTTTAATGGTTGTGGAGAAAAGGAGTGTCAAATATGCTCAGGGTAAGGATTTGGTACTCCAGATGGTTGAGAGTGGTCAGTGGGTGCTTGGAGTTATGGAACTCCAACATGAAAAGGGATATGGGAAAAGGTGAAAGTGGGTACAAGCTTAAAACTATTGAAGCTAAATAATTTAACTCAAGGTAAGTATAAAATACTTATCTTTGTGTAGCTTGATGGCCTAGAGAAGTCTTGGAGTGGAGGTGATGAACCAATTGGGAGCCTAGAGCTATGTGGGCAGAGTGACAATATTCAAATCCTTTGTGTGGAGATGTTGAAGTGCCTTCCAAGTCTCTGTCTAATTATGTTTTGGCTCTAGTTCGCCAAGGGTGATTAGTCATTTGCTTTGAATGATTATATTCTATCCTCTATCATTCCATCTCTTCGGCACAAGTCTTAGGCTCATGTTATGTAACTATCAACAATCCTAGTCAATCGTCATCGATCAAGGGTCGATCACCAATGGTTACAGAGAATAGGTCAAAATGGCTAAAATTAAGGCATTTGCACTAATGATTGGTGGTTCAGGCATTGGGAAATGGTTTGAGGGTATTTAAAGGGGCATGGGGATGTGTGAAGAATAAGTCTAGGTGGTTAGGGCATTAAATGCCAGGGCAAAAATGGTCTCTAGGCTAGGTGTCAATAGGTTAGCCATGGTTTGTGTAGGTGAGGTGGAAATAGGATTTAACTAATTTAATTAAGTAATTAAATTAGCTAAAGGGGTAAATGGGTGAAAGGGTGTATTAGAGGAAAAATATAATCGAAGTGGGGCTAAGGGGTGGTTTAAAGGGTAATGCCACATCTAGAGCCATAGTGTACGGATTTTTAGTGTCTACAGTACTCACCATTCGAGTAAGAAAGAGTGTTAGTCTACTTAACAGTCTTATCCTTGCTTTCCAAGTTCAATCTTCAATTATATGCTTCATCATATGATAATGGTGATACAACATTAAATTTTGATCTGTTAACGATATCGATAACTACAAATCACGATTATTAGAATATTTATAATAACTAGTTGTGTAGTATATGCATAATATCAACTTGAATGCTTCAATAAATGTTTTAGTAATTTATCATTGTCTTCTAAAATACTTATAATTAATCAATAATTTTTATATGAAATATTCAATACACTTCTTGATTCTTTATTAATAAATAACTTACAATATTTATATATTTATTAAAAAATTGAAATCAAATTAAAATTTTATTAACACCTCCAATCAACATTCAATAATAAAAAAATAAAAAACATAAAACAAAAATCATATAAACAAGAGTTAGAAAAAACCATACCAACAAAACTAAAAACATCCCAACAAACTATACAATGTAAAGCATATCTAAAATGCTCTTAACATCCACTCTATCAAAATTGTTCAAAACTTGAGCGAAACCTCATTTCTTATTTTAATATTTATGAAATTTGAACCATATTAAAAAAAAATTGGGTTGAACAAACATTTTCCGCCCGTCAAATTTGATTGCCTCGAATCAATGATGTCACATGTACCATGTTTAACATGGGCAATTGGGAGGGATTATTTTTCCTTTTCGTTGTACGCGGCAATTGGGAGTCGCAAAGTATTTATCGAGAACTTTCCAAATCTTTGTCGTTCATCATCATCATCATCATCATCATCATCATCATCATCATCATCATCATCATCATCATCATCATCATCATCATCATCATCATCATCATCATCATCATCATTATTAAACAAAATTTGAATATTTATTAAAGAAGCAAATGCCCTTCAGTTGTTGTTGACCCTCTTCAAGAGCAACCTACTTTCTTGGCGTCGAATGTTTAACATTAGTCAAAATATAATTTAACTCACGTGTGTAGATGCATCATCATTTAGACTATTGATTCTCATTTCTTCTTGCTTTATGAGAAAGTGGTTCTACATCAAAATGTAATAATACATGTGTATGTATACTTATAGGGAGTGCAACTAAAGTTTTAAAGAGTGAAATAAGTTTTCAAATTAAAATTAATAATAATAATAATAGATTTTATTGATAAGGATGAAGTTTATAATAATATTTGATTTTATATTAATTTGAAAATAGATGTTAAGATTACATAGTATAAAATAGATTAAGGTAATAAGAAAAAATAAATCTAAAAAAATTGAGGTAAAAAAAATCAGTCATATAATTATATAAATATTTTTAGAAGAGTAGGGTTGGTCATGAAATCATAAGGTTGTTTTTTAGTAGATAATAGATAGAAATAAATAATTTAATAGTGTTGTTCATCAGATACAGGGCTCTAAAAGCTTTATTTGTATTTTTAAATTTTTGCAAGAATATTTGAGAAATTGATTTCCTTCCAACAAACCCTAATAAAGCAGTTGAACTAACAAAATGGATAATGAAAAGCTTTGTATTGGAGCATGTGCTCACGATTATAAATTTTTTTAGCAATAATTACTTGTCAGACCCTCAATAATTTACAATTTCGCAAGCAATGAACCAAGTATAATGCATGTTAGCCATGCAATCTAGTGATGTTCTAGTGTATACTCTATGAACTTTAACACTATAATGATTGCTTATTTTTTTCTTAAATGCAGTAGTAAATGTTTGAAGTGATTACTTTTGGAACATTCATATATATATATATATATATATATATATATATATATATATATATATATATATATATATTTTGGCTTCTCGAATTCAAAGTAGGACCGTATTAGTACACAAGCTAACACAGAGTGGGCAAAAAAGATAATAAGGGAGAACCCAAAATTCATAGGAGATCCCTAGAAGGGTCCAACCCCTATAACTGTGCATTGTACTTTATGTGGCCCCATAATCGTACAATATATGTCTTTGGGGAAATCTCAAAAAATTGAGGAAATAAGAAAGGAGAGAAAAGAGAGGAAGAGAGATAAGAGCAAGGGGACTACAATAGGAAATAGTCAGAATAGGGGAAAATACTCCAATAAGAGCCAAAACTAGACTAATAATTAATAAGCACATAGGTACTCTAAAATAATATAATTTTATGACTAATAAATACCTCTAGACCAAAATTAGGTATTTACATAATGTCCTACTTTAATCAACACTTACCTTTGTATATAAATGTTGCCATAAATAATATAGATTTCAAAAGAGTATTTGTGGACAATGATTTAGGATTGAATATTTATAATGAAAGATTTATACAACAATTGGGAAGTTATAAAAATGCCTCATCTACATCAACTAATGTTATAAATGGATTTGACAATCAATAATGAAAGGCCCTATGTACCAACATATTGAATTTAATGACTGCACCAAAAACATTGGTGATTAAGTATCATGTCATATCATTATAATATTTTACTCGTAAGACTTTGGATTCATGATTTGGGTGTTATATTGTCTACCTTATATAGATTTTTGAAATCTTTGCATGATGGAATTAGCTATATATGTTCATCAAACATTATGCCATTTATATTTTGTAAGATGGCGGAACCCCAATATAACTTAGTGTCTCATTTGGATAAGAATCACACAACTATAGTTAGACTTAAGAAATTTATTCCAATAAAGCAAGCCACAACATTTGAATTTGTGGAATGTAGGAACACTACAAATAGGATGAAAACAATGACTAAAATGAGGATAGTGAAGATTAATTTGGTGAGAAATCAAGAAAAATAATCTTTACTCGATTAGACCATGAAGAATTTTTAAAGAAGACACAATTTTTTGAGGGTTGGTTCTCTTTAGATAAGTCTTGGAGAAAATTGAGAACCAAACTCTATTAATCAATAAGAAAAACCAATCAACTACTTGGTAAGAAACCAATGTCATGATAATGTTTTCTTGAAAAAGATACATACGATAATCTTACCCAAATAAAACTTGAGAAATATATGGATTTGGAATCAAATGTGTACAAAATATCAATTATATCAACAAGGACTTAAAAAAATAGAATAAGGCATAATAGATCCGATTATTCCAAGTGTTCATCCAATCAAGTAAGGAATTGGTTATAAAAATAATGACAAGTCCCATAAGGATTCCAAGTGTGGACATATATGAGATCAAGTGTGTTTTAGCATTAGTAATATACCTTGTTCTATGAATAAAAGATATTTGGGCACTAAAATAAACATCAAAGATGTTAATAAAAAATATGTCCAATACATATCGCAAGTTTATACAACCCATAACAATCCAATTTAAGAGGTCTACAATTTATCACTCTCAATACAATGGACAACTCTCAATAAATGTATGTTTCACAAGAAGATGTGTATAAAGGTATTCCTTCCACATGGCCATATCTCAATTTCCTACTATATCTTCTCTTTCATATTCTTTTTTATGTAAATAATTGCATATGTATGTTTCCTCACAAAATAAAATCCTCAAATCATAGCAGTAGAAACATGTATGATCCAATTTTTTTGCCTTTTTTATCTTATGTGTGTATATAGTTACCTTATGAAAAACCCTATCTATACTATGATGTGACTTATTTTTTTTTGTTGTCTTGCCTACAAGATTACCTACTTTGTGAGTGTGTTAAGGTTTATGCTTTATGGTCATTTCTTATGCTTATATATAGAGGTTTTACTTTACTACTTTTCATCTATGATACTTATGAGATTGTCAAGGTAGATGTAGTATTTATGTGCAATAAATATATCTACATGATTGTGGAATCACATTAGGGTCAGGAAATACCCCATTTTCACTCGATTAAATTATAGGGGCATTATAGGGGGTATTTCCTGGTACTATTTATAGTTATATATTCATTGATTATTCTATATCATATTGGGATTTTATTCTATTTTTATATTCTCTTATGTACTTTACCCACTAGATGTGTCCTTGTATGCTTAGTGCTTAAACTACTCTTTCTTCATCTTTCTCAAATGTGTGTTTTATGTGTTTATTATATGGATTGATTACTTTATTTCCTTCTTAGTACTTGTATCTTTCGTATGTTTGGTGTACTTATTGTCTTATGCTTATTTTTTTGTGTTGTGTACTGAAATAGTTTATTTGGGAAGTATTACATTTTGTGCTTAAACATTGCTTATATTTTTCCCATTAAACTTTTTTCCAATTGGGAAATATTACTTTTGCGCTTACATTGCTTATATTTTTCCCATTTTGGTCAATATGTTGGATTTGTTTCTTTACCACAATCCATATTGTGTAAATTTTTTAATGTTTTTGCCTATGTTGTCATCTTGTACTTATATTGATTATCTTGCATACCCATGTGGGGAGATTCACTTATTATATGCACACTACTAAGATGGGGATCTTTATATGTTAGACAACAATGATTTTATATCTTATCTTTCACATGCTTGATCACTGTGGGAAAAATTGTTAGTTATGTAGACTGGAGAGTTTGAAACTGCCACCTGGATTAAATAAAAGTTTATTCATCATCCTAAAAAGTGTTCATTTGACCTATGAGATATGACTAGAATAGTTAATTCATCACTTTTATAACATGACAAACTCCTGATGATGTTCTATATATATATTTGATCTTCCTCCATGCACACAATGTTATCGACAAGTTGAACAAACAAAATGCATTTGTAAAAGCATGTGAAGGAACATAATCACATGTTGTTAGTTCATGCAATATTTTTGGTGAACCCGAATGCCTATGCATCACCAAGAAAATTAAAAACAAAGTGACAAAAAAATGAACAGAGAGAGAAAAGGGAAATATGATGATAACCCACAAAATGTGACAATAGCACATAATTTATACCAATATTTAAATATGTATACAAACACACTAAAATCATGCAATTTAATGTCTAATAAATAATTATGATCATTTCTAGATGTTTACAATATGATTATTATATATTATTATTATTCAACAGATATCTCCCATGACTATCAACATTATTATACTTATAAAATGTGTTATTTTATTAAATATTTTCAACTATTATGATATTTCTATGGATTTATTGTTCCATGTAGTAAATCATTATGTAATACACTCTCAAAATTGATTCCATGTTAATATTGATTCATTGTTCATGTGTCAATGTGACTCAATGATCAAATTTGAAAAATTCCCCATATTTTAATTTGGAGTAAGTTTGACTTTTTGTAAGTGACAAATAAATAGCACTACAACTTTTAAATGAAAAAATAAAATTTTAACTATTTTTTTGAATTTATAAAATATTTTCCAATATGTTAAAATAAATAAAATTAATTAAAATAATAATAAATCATAGTTTCAAACATAATTTGATTATTTATCTTTTTAATGTAGGGTAATTTTTTGAGATTTGATTTAGTACCTTTTTATTAGGACATGGCTTAGTATTATCTTTCTATTTTATTTGCAAGGTTTAGTGAGATTTTACATTATGGAAAGTGTATTGATTAATTTTTAGTAAGGAAAAGCTAATAGTATTATAATATTAATTTACTTATTATACCTTTAGTTTATAATATACAAACAAATTAAGTAAAGATCCTCTATAAAATCAAAAATTTTATGGCATTCTCAACCATTTGTATGGTCGATTTTACAGACATTTTACTAGGAATCCTCCTTAACTTGATATTAGTGTTCTTATATAATGAAACAAACTATTCAAAAACCATTATTTCAAAACAATCTTTTAAATAACTAACCTCAACATTTTCTGTATGTAATTTTAAGTTCACCCTTGTTTCACTTTATGCCAACTATTGCACTAACATTACTGATCATTATTAAATATTCATTCATGTGTCCCCAATATAAAATTTAGAAAAGTATTAAAATTCAAAAAAATCTTATTAAAGGAATTGTTATTTAAATAATGGAAAATATATATTTGAAAACTTGTCACAGCTACCCCATCCAAGTCAAGCTCATGGAAAATTATGCCTTAAATTTAATACTACCTTTGTGTTTTATTGCTTACATTTTTCTCATGTAATTTATTTTACGTCTGTATTTACATTGCTTATCATTTTTTCATTTACAATACATTACTTTTGCACTTACATTAACTTACATTTTTCTTATGCAGAGCATATTAGTTATACACTTATATTAATTACATCGCATACTTATGTGGGGCACTTCACTTATTACATATATGCTTCTAAGATGATATCTTATCTTAGATACGATGTGTACAATATCTTTATTTTGAGATAAGTGCTTCATAGATTGATCTCACATTTCAAAAGGGGATCATATATTCCACTCATTTTATCCATACTTTAGACTCCATAGTCCAAACATTCAATAGTATTTTCCATCTATAAATAGGAACATTTATATGTTACCTACTCTTAGACATACCTAACATGTGGTACTTATTTCCATTATGGGATATATTATAAAATATTTCTTACCCTTGAATTATTTAGTGCTAAAATTATTGTTTTTAACTTAATTTTTGTTCACTAAAAATATTAAGTTCATAAATGGATGCAAGCTTTAGTAAAAATTCAGTGGCATATGACAAAAACTTTATATATTTTTTTCAATTTTTTCTTTTTCGATTTCAACATATTAATATTAGCACTTATCTACATGTAATTATTTTTGTAGGTTTCACATGTGCATTAGAGTTTATTATAGGAACTTCAAGAGCCACATAATCTTGTATTCACCATTTCCCTATTTTAATTTGATATGTATCCACACACACATATACATCAAATAGAAAATTATGTAGACACCTAAAAATGATCCATATGCATTTATTAATCATTAAATTACATTATTCTAGGGTATAAATTTATTTATCGATTATTATTGTAAATTAAGTTTTATTGACGCATCTTTGGTAATTTTTTGTCGTGTTTCACATCTCTTGTTCCTCTCTCTCTCTCTCTCTCTCTCTCTCTCTCTCTCTCTCTCCTCCATTTCCCTCTTGGTGTTTCCGGTGGTCCCCTCATAATCACACATTATATGTTTTAGGGGGAGTGTGTTTTTTGGGTTTTTTGGGTGCACCCATGTCATATGGTCTTATCTTGTCACTATATTTTCTTATTTGACGTTGGTTTGTGTGCCAATAAGATCATAATTTATGTTTAAAATGTCTATAAATGTATAATAACATATTTATGATATAGATGGGTATAAGCAATCAATGCAAGGATACAAGGAAGGCATCCAAAAATCTAAGAAAAGTTGAGAGAACATATGATATTTTTTGTCATTGCATTTTATTGAGCATTCTAAAAATCAAGCATTCATTGTAATAATGAAATCATTATAACGACACGTTTGAATTACACCAAATTTTTATAATTCATATAAAAAGCGAACATCGTACTTCCTTGACGAACGTTACATGTCTAAAATCAACCTGGTTTTCGAGTTAAGTAAAAAGATGATTTTTAATATTTGTGTGGTAAATATGAATGATTTGTATTCACGAAATGCATGTGTTGTCTCTCATTTTAACGACAAATTATTATCATCTCTGTGAAGGTCAAAAAGTTGACGCGGGAAAGCAAAATGTTGAATATTATAAAATAGGTAGGCATTCATAACAAATCTCATTCACATGTATATCGTTGGATACCTAAATATTTTTTTTAATTTTTATTTATTAAACACTTTTACAATGTCAGTCAATCAAACAAACAAACAAACAAACGTGGATATTTTGTTCGCATTACGCTTTCTTACAATTTTATATTCACAACTTTGACGTGCATTATCTACTTACATGGGGTTGTGTTGGATTCTTTGCATCCACGTTAAGACCAATGAATTTATTATATAAGAGTTGTAAATTTACAGCAATATTGTGATTTAATATTTGAGATATATATGAATACATAATATTTATTTATACATAAGATTAAAATATAACAAATCTATACAAAGTAAAGGTATGGAATGCAAGTTTTTGTGGGATAGTATTTGTTCATATAATAAGTTTTTTTATTGATAAAAGAAGTTGGTGGGTTTTCAACATTTTATTTTAGAATTGTTAAAGGTAATCTTTTATATGACTTGTAAGAATGTGGTTTTATAAATAAATAAGTATTGGAAATAGCAAGGGTAGAGCAGTGCAAAAAATTATTTGAGAAATCTTATTGTAAGCAAGTTAATCATTTCTCAACTAACAAAAAAAATTAATCTGAAAAGATTATTGATAATGATGTTATGTTATATAAAAGAGTTTTGATATAAAACATTAAATAGAAAGTGAAGGTAAAGCAAGTAAAGAAAATTCGGATACATCATGTTGCTTGTCCTAGTTATTACTACTAGGTGTTAGATATATTCTATAGTGCCATGATCTACATCATGCATAATCCTTTAGTTAATTACATGTTTTATCTTTTTTAATTGACTCTGGTTATTACTTTTTTATTCTTAATTATTTATTATTTTTTCTTTACCTTTATTCCCAAGAACTTATTGCTTATTTATCTTAGTGTTTCTTTCCTAACTAGCTAATTTTTTCTCTTGAATCTATACACTTTACTTTTTTACTCAATTTGATCTTTATTTGGTCTTGTGTTAATACGTGTTTTAAAGTTTTGTTTCTTTGTCACAATTCATATTGTGCAAATATTTTAATGTTCTTGCATATGTTATAATTATCTATATCACGTATATATTAAGGGAAACAACTTATACTTGTGTTTTACTTTGCCACATCTTTATTTTAAAGTTAAGATGAAATGATTAAAATTTATAATCGATTTATCATAATTAATAAGTCGGATGTGTATTTATATAGTTTTTTGGTCAATTTTATATGGTCTATGGTCTGTGGTTGATATGGAAAAGCACTCTGATGATATTCTCCCTCTCCTCCAACAATCAATCGATAAAAACTCTTACTCATGATTTCAGTATATTTTTACTTAATGAGTTAATAGATACTTGTTGGTTCTATATAACTTTGTACTTGTTATATTTCACTTTGATGTATAATCACTATATTATTATACTTAATAACATCGGTTTAGCTACTCTTAATTGTATAGTATTATTTTAGTAACTTTCAACATTTAAATGAATTATTATTAATTCAATAATTATGCATTTATGATAGATCATATTTATAATTATATTATCTTTATTAATAAGATGTTATTTTTTAATTTAAAAAAAAAAAAAATTGCCAATTTTTTAAAATTTAACCCAGCCGAGTTCTAACACTTAAAATTCATTCTAATTTTGAATACATCTCATAAAACATCTTCTAATTTTTTAGAAAGCAAACAACAAATTCCTGATGTAATCAATGACATGAATGGTGATATAAAATTGCTTTAATCATAGTAAAACAAATTCCATGGCGTCAATGGCCGCCTATGTTGGAAGTATTTTTTTTATTTTCATATAAAAGGCCAAATTATAGCCATCTCTACGGAAGGTCAAAAACGTGGGCGCGGGAAAAACAAAAAGTAGAATATAAACACGTGGGCATTGACAACAAATCTCATTCACATGTATTTCGTTGGATAAATAATTTTTTTAAAATTGTATTTATTGAATAAAAATAAAGGTCTGACTCGATCCCTACTGGTAAATATTTTTCCAATGTCAAACAAACGTGGATATTTTGTTCGCATTACACACACTTAGAATTTTATATTCAAAACTTTGATGTGGATTATCTCCTTTTATATTGTGTTGATTTTTTTTTTTTAATTCACATGAATATTGTTGGACAAATATTTTTTAAAATTGTATTTATTAAATAAAAGTAACGTATGATTCCATTTTACATGTAAACATTTTTATAATGTCAAATAAATGTAAATATTTTGTTTGTAAGATACTTTCTTCAAATTTTATATTGAAAATTTTGATGTGTATTATTTATTTACATGAGATTGTGTTCGATTCATTGCATGTACATAAAAAATCAATGAATTTTCTTTTGAAAATTGTAATAAATTTATTATATAAAAGTTGTAAATTTAAAATAATATATTGTGATTTAATATTTGATGTATAGGGATAAATAATATTTATTTAGAGTAAAATATAACAAATTTATACAAAGTAAGAGTACACTTAAAAACAAAAGGATAAAAAAAGAGTAGAGAGAGAAATGGGAAACATGACAACAACTTATAGCATATAATTTGGATCAATATTTAAAATATACACAAACATTTTAAAATCATGCAATTTAATATCTAATAAATAATTAAAGTCATTTTTATATATTTACAATATGATTATTATATATTATTTTTATTCAATAAATGTCTTTCATAATTATCAGAGTATTATTATATTTATAAAATGTGTTATTATTAAATATTTTTAATTATTATAATATTTTTATAAATTTAGAATTTTATGTAATAACATTTTAAAAATTAATTTCATATTAATATCGATTCATTGTTCATGTGCCAATGTGACTCAATGATCAAATTTAAAAAGTTCTCCATATTTTAATTTGGGGTAAGTTTGTCTTTTTGTAAATGACAAATTAAATAGCACTACAACTTTCAAATAAAACAAATATTCTTTTATTATTTTTCAATTTATAAAATATTTTTTATCTCAAAATAAAAAAAATTAATTAAAATAATAATAAAATATAATTTTAAACATAGTTTGATTATTTAGCTTTCTAATGTAGGGTATTTTTTTGGGATTGGTTTAGTATCCTTTTATTAGGACATGGCTTAGTATCATCTTTCTATTATATTTGCAAGGTTTAGTGAGATTTTCCATTATGGAAAGTGTATTAATTAATTTTTTTTAAGGATTTTTTTTTTTTAGGTATTATAATATTAATTTATTTATTATATCTTTAATTTATAACATACAAATAAATTAATTAAAGATTTTTTATAAAATTAAAATTTTTATGACATTCTAAATTATTTGTATGCTCGATTTTATAATTATTTCATTAAGGATTTTCCTTAACTTAATATTAGTGTTTTTCTATACTGAAATAAACTATTCAAACACCATTGTTTCAAAACAATGTTTCAGATAACTATCCTCAACATTTTTTGTATATATTTTCAAGTTCATTTTTGTTGAACACTTTACACTAAAAACTATTGCACTGACATCACCAATCATTATTTGGCATTAATTTGTTTCCCTTCTCTCTCTCTCTCTCTCTCTCTACACACACACACACACACACACACACACACACACACACACACACACACACACACAAAAAAAAATATTTAAATTCAAAAAAAACATACTAAAGACATCATTCTTTAAACCATGGAAAATATATATTTAAAAATTAGTCACAACTACCCCATGCAAGTCAAGCTCATTGGAAATTATGCCTTAAATTTAATACTATCTTTGTGATTTACTACTTACATTTTTCCCATTTGAATTATAATATGCATGTGTTTATATTGTTTACCATTTTTCATTTGAGATATATTACTTTTGCACTTACGTTACTTACATTTTTTTCCATACAAGGTATATTATTTATACACTTATAATGATTACATTGTATGCCTATCTAAAGCACTTCACTTATTACATTATACATGTTTCTAAGATAATATCTTATTTTATTCATGATGCGTATAATCTCTTTCTTTTGAAATAAATACTTTATAAGTTGATCTCACGTTTCAAAAAGAGGTCATATATTCCACTCATTTTATCCATATTTTAGACTTCATAATCCAAACATTCAATATTATTTTCCATCTATGAATAAAAACATTTACATATTACCTACTCTTAGACATATCTAACATGTGACACTTGTTCCCACTATGAGATATATTGTAAAATATTTCTTGTCCCTAAATTATGTAATACTAAAATTATTGTTTTTTTTCTTAATTTTGGCTCACTTAAAATTGTAAGTTCATAAATGCATGCCAACTTTAGTAAAAATTCATTGGCATATGACATAACATGCACATGCTCACATCTTCAGCAAAAACTTTATGTATTCTTTTCAAATTTCCCTTTCTCAATTTCAACATATTAATATTGGCACTTATCTATGTGTAATTATTTTTGTAGGTTTTATATGTACATTTGAGTTTATTGTGGGAACTTCTAGAGGTACATACTTTTGTAGTCATTCTTTCTCTATTTTAATTTGATATGTATATATACACACATACACATTAAGATGGAGAATTATGTAGATATCTAAAAATGATTCATATGTATTTATTAATAATTAAATTATATAATAAGTATTAATGTGTTTACCGATTATTAGTTTAAATTAGGTTTTATTGATGTATCTTTGATAAATTTTTGTCATGTTTTACACACCCCCCTCTTCCCCAACCCATCCTGCAAGCCCCCCTCTCTCTGTGTTTCTAGTGGTCCCCTCATAATCACACATTTTATGTTTTAGGGGAAACACGTGTCTTTTGGGTTTTTTAGGTGCACCCATGTCATGTGGTCCTATCTTGTTAATATATTTTCTTGTTTGACATTGGTTTGCATGTTAATAGGATTGTAATTTATTTTTAAAATGTCTATAAATGCATAAAGACATTAACTTATTTATAACATAGATGGGTATAAGCAATCAACACAATCATAGAAAGAAGGCATTCAAGAATCTAAATAAATTTAAGAGAACATGTTGTATTTATTATTATTTAATTCTTTTGAGCATTCTAGAAGTTAAGCATTCATTGTATTAATAAAGATCATTGCAATGACACACTTGAATTACACTAGATTTTTTCATTGAATTACATTTTACATAGTGTGTACCTGTGATATTGTGTATTAATTTTAAGCCTTTGATAACTAGCCCGTAAACAAAAAAAACCTTATCTTTTGTAGGTTTAATTTCCCTATTGGGGTTTGAAGAAAAATAATAATTTCTTAATGATTGGTGTGAAGATTTATAATATTAGACGAGATTTTTAGTGCATTAAACCTGACAAATGAAGTTGTCAAATTAAATTATTTTTGTATATCATTTGTTAGAAATATGAAATCCATGATCTAATAACTAGAAATGTGAAGTGTACAATTCTAAATAAGTGCTTAGGTCGTAACAAGTTTTCTAAATTATCATTCTCTTGTCACAAACCCTTAATTCTATTCTCAGATTATGACCTTTATTTATTAACTATAAATCAATATATTTTTCTAAAACCCTCTTCTATTAAATTGTTCTAAACATAAACTAGATCTCGTCTCTTATTTTAATATTTGAGAAAAATTAAACCATATTAATTTTCTGTGAAGTACTATTCTCCACCCATCAAATTTCATATGCCTACAATCAATGCCAAAAAAAAATTGATGTTGTAATGAATGATGTCACATGTGAGTGAAAATTTAAATATTTATTAAAAAAGCAAACACCCTTCACTTTGATATTCACACTATTTAAAAATGATCTTCACTCGCATTTCTAAATGACTCTTAACATAATTCTTAAGTGTACATGTTATCATTGGTCAAGAAATAAAAATGATCTTCATTCACATGTCTAAATGTATTATTATTTGACTATTGATTTTTCATTTTTTTTTTTTTAATGGGAAAGTGGTTCTACATCAAAATGCAATACATTTATCCATATAGAGTGTAAAACAACCTATTAAAATTTTATAGAAAAAAATAAATTTTTATGTTAAAATATAATAATTATTATTGATTTAATTAACAAGAGGGGTTTATACTTTTTTTATAATTTTGTATCAATTTATAAATAGTTGTTAATATTAAATAGTATAAAATAGGAAAAAACAACAAGATGAAATAGAAAAATTAAAGCAAATAAAGATTACTCACATAATTATACAAATGCTTTTGGAAGGGTAGGATTGATCCTGAAATCATGAAATTGTTTCTAGAATATAATGGATAGACATTAAATAATTTGACATCCTTTTTCTTCAAATATAGGGCTCCAAAAACCTCGCTCACATTTTTTAAAGTTAACAAGAATTTATGAGATATTGATTCCCTTCTAACAAAATCTAATAAGGTAGTTGAATTTGTAAATGGATAAGGAAAATTTTTGTTTGAGGCATGTGCTCATGATTATAGGGTTTTTAAGTTATGATTACTTGTCAAACCCTTAAAATTTTACAATGTTGCAAGAAAAAAATTGAGTATAATGCATGTCAACCACATAATCTAGTATTGACTAGTGTATATTCTATATGAATTTCAACACTATAATGATTAATTAATTTATTATTAAATGTAGTAGTAAGTGCTTGAATTTTTTACTTTTAGAACATTCATTATATATATTGACATCCTAAATACACTCATGCACGTTTATATTTATAAACATCTCAAATTAAAATCAAGACCTTATTAGCACACAAGATGACACACAATGGGCAAGAAAGACAATAAAGGAGAACCCAAAATTCATAAGAGATCCAAAACAAGGGTTAGAACTTTCCAACCCATAACTTTACATTGTACTTTTTGGGTCCCCATAATCATAAAATATATGTTTTGGGGAAATATCAAAAACTTGGGGAAATAAGAGAGGAGAGAAAAGAGAGGAAGAGAGAGAAGAACAAGGGGAACATAACAGGAAAAAGTCAGACTAGTGGGAAATTCACCAAGAAGAGTCTAACCTAGACCAATAATTGACAAGCACATATGTACTCTAAAATAATGTAAATTTATGACTAATAAATACCTTCACGTGAAAAATAGGTGTCTCCATAATGCCCCACTTTAACCAACATGGATCTAGAATATGACATGAATTTTTAACTCTCACTGAGATTTTAAGCCCATCTTCCCCAACTAGGAATGCTTTTGGTACTTTGTCTAAATTTTCCTATGTTTTATGATTTTGGAATAAGGAAAGAAAGGTAATATGTTCATATGTATAATGAACCATCTAGCAAAGGACATTGGTCCTTAGGTAGAGGCTTAAATAATAGATAAACTAGCTACAACAGTGATCCTCTATAAACGGACAATAGACCCTGAGGCAAAGGGGAATACCACATGAAAAAAAGGAACATAAAGACACACAATGGGAAAATAACAAGAAGACACACAATTAAAATAAGTTTCAAGGAACTATCATATAGGTGGAACCATATGTTGACATGCCTTGATATAATCGCCCAAAAAAGAAGTTTTTGATACTGATGGTAATCAATCTAAACTACCTTTGAAATATTCACAAAATCTTTATACATACTTGTTGGTCATAATCAAGATCATGGCTTGCAATAGGTTTAGAACAGTTCAGGAGAATAGGTAAAGGAAATTAGGAGTGGTCTAGGGAATGATGTAGGAGGAGATTTTTTTAATATCCTAATAGAATTAGAATGGTCTAGGAAAAATAAAATGGTCCATATATATGAGTACGAATGGTCTGGGTAGCAGAACAAGAATGGTCTAGGTAATAATATGTAAACAATCCAGGTGGTATGATGGAAGGAATAAATATTGTCTATGTAATAATATAAATGGGTGCCCCATCATGGGCTCTTGTAGACAATGAAACAAAATTAAAGTCAAGCATGGAAACGCTTGAGGTGCACTATGTTCATGGGTTCTTTGAGCTCTTATCCATTTGGAGTATGTTAGTGTAGGTATTTATTTTTTTTGAATTTATTTATTTGGGAACATTATATTTTCTCACATGGATTTTTCCTAAATTTAGGGTTATGCTTGCTTAGGTGGAGTTAGTGTGTCATAAGTGTCACAGGTTTGATCGAATGACTAGGATGCAACTCTTTTTACCATATTTTATGGAGGAGTTACACTTCTACTCCAGGCTCTTTTGACCTCATTTTATGGAGGAGTTACACTTGTATTATAGGAGGTCTTTGACCACCATTTATGGAGGATTTACTCAACACTCCTATATGTATGTTTCACTTGAGGAGCTTTTTCACTTAATGATATTTTGGCTTTCTCCATTTTGGCTATCTCATGTAATACTTATTTTATGATTTCATTCTTGATTCAATTCATTGTTGGTGTGTACTCACATTTCTATTGTGTGACCATAGGACCTTTGCACTCACTTTAATCAAACCTGAATCAAACTTCAATATGGTATTAGAGCTAATCTAGTAAATGTTTGTCTGGTTTTTCAGTGCACTACACTTGACAAATGAAGTCATCAAGTTAAATTATGTTTGTATATCATTTTTTCGAAATATGGAATCCATGATCTATAACTAGAAATGTGAAATGCATAATTCTAAAGAAGTGCTTAAGTCATAACGAATTTTGTAAGTTATCATTCTCTTACCACAAACCCTTAATTCTACTCTCAGACTACGACCCTTATTTCTTGATTATAAATCAAGATGCTTTTCTAAAACTCTCTCCTAATCATTTATTGGTTTAAAATTAAAATATTAATTAAATAAAATTTTATTATTTTACTCTAAATTAAATTTAATTAAATATGTATGAATAAATATATTATATTTTGATATTAACCCACTTTCTTATAAAATATTTATACATTCCAAAAAATATAATTATTTTAAAAACTATAATTTATTTTTATGAACTATAAAAATATAAAATATATAATTAAGTCAAGGCTTATTACGGAGGGATGAAGCTCCAATATTCATCTCATATGAGATAAGAAAATGAATATACTATTTATTCCATTCAAAGATGAACACATTTGGTGGCAGTTTGACGGTTTACTATGCTGGCTTCTATGGCTAGCTGTTCAGGCAGAGATTCCCAAGCTCACTATGGAAGAAGATGAATAAAACATGAAGATTGAAACTTTGTTTTAGTGTCTACATCTTCCAAATCTTGTCATAGAGATTGAAGTATTTTTCAAAGACGTTGGTCTCGATATATTGATACCGAGCCTTCCACTCATTCCCACCAAGGATCTGCCCACTCCCATTCAAGACAGGTCTACTTCTGAGTTTTACTGGTTCATTCACCATGGCTTCCACTTTAAATAAGTGAAAGGGATTTTCATTAACACATTTTTTGAACTGGAGGAGGAAGCTCTTAAAGCCCTGATGGAAGGGAAAATTTTGAGTACCATAGAAATTCTATTTAACGAAGTGTATTTTTTATATATATGATGAAATTTGGTTTTATATTTTTAATATATAAATTTCTAATTTTTAATAATATATTTTAAATTTAATATTTAATATATAAATTTGTAATTTTTAATAATATATTTTAAATTTAATATACATTTCAAATACAACAAAAATATATGTAAAAACATAATAATTTATATTATTATGTTTTTACATACTTTTAAATAAAATGATGTTAAAATTCAGTTTAACCACATATTAAATTTATATTAAAATAGATTTCAAAGAAAATAAAAATATTAAAATTTAATTTAATTGAATATTACTAATAATAATAATATATTTTTTCCTATTTCGCATTTTAATAAAGTCCTGGCCATATAAATGACATAACCATGAAGATATTCATTTTAAAGATGCCACCACATTAAAATAAGCATAGATTTTTTTTTAATTTAATATAATAGAGTAACCTTTTGATATGACATCTACACACGTTAGAGGGGTGATTGAGTGCATGCTATTAAATTATCACATGATATTTAATATTATACATTATTTATATGGTCTATATAAATTTTATATATGATAATATATTTATTGTATATATTAGTTAAATATAAATATATAATTATATAAAATAGTATAACAATATTTAATATTATATATTAATTATATGGTATATATAAATATTATATAGTATAATATATTTATTATATGTAATATAAATATAAAATATTATAATATATTTATATTACATAATATCTATAATATCTGGCTTAATTAATTAGAAATTATATTTAGCCAACTAAACTAAATTGACAAAGGTGTTAAAAGTTCTAATAAAATAAACTTTGATTAATAACATAATTGTAAATCCAATTATTATACACATATAATATAATTATATCATATGGTGTTATATTTTTACATTTGTCCATAGCCCCTAAAGGTTCATCTATGCATTTGACTACATACAATGGGTATAGGTTTGAATAAGGTAAACATTATTAAGCATTGGGAACAAATAAAATATTCTTACAATCCATGGCATATTGAGTGAATACCTACAAAAGAAAAAAATAATGTCAAGACAAGTAGTGATGAAAGTGATAATGAAAAACATCTACAACAGGGCATGGAAATGCACGAGTGTGAAATCTTATCTTGTACACATCCATCTAGAAATACTGAGCTAGATGACATTCACATGCTTGGACTGTGTGACTTCTACAACAGATACAACTGGAATCATTTAGATATCCTACTCAACCTACACATAACTGCACAATTCATAGATTCACAACATGCCATTTCAAAATATGCAAACATTGAGTGCAACAACAAACCAATATCATATGAGTTGTCAAGTACTCAATAGGTAGCCTTTAACATAATTCACCAACATGCTCAAAAAGGTCCACAAGGTACACCGCTTTGAATGAGTTTTATAGGGCCAAAGATGTTCAATAAGATAAATAATTGATTGCGTGAAGCATTTTCTCAACAAAATAACAAAGACTTTGGCAGTTGCTCAATTATACTCATTGGAGACCTATGACAACTCCCACCTATAAACAACATTCTAATGTATGCAGACAAATCTTTTGGGCACACATTATGGCAAACATTTGATACAGTTGTTACATTAGAAACAAATTTTTTCCAAGAGGGATGCATAGAAAAAAATACTATTCAGGAATTTGTTAACTAACATCAAAGATACAAACCCAACAAAAGAAGATTGGAATATGCTCATGTCAAGAACAACAAATTAGATAAACAAATACATCTAACCACAATGACACTTAACTTGAGCTAGTTATGCTTCTATGTAAGAAATAAAAAATTATGTTAACATCCAATCTATGGGTGAAAACATGATTAGTTAATGGAGCTATTGGATAAATTGTTGACATCATCTACAAATCAGATTCAAAGCTACCTTTCCTACCCATATATGCAGTTGTTGCATTCAAAAAATACTCTAGCCCTCCATTGGATGCAAAGAATCCGACACATGTACTGATTGCTCCTATCAAACGAGGTAATCGTTGACAAATACCTATAAAAATGGCATGGGCTTTAACCAAACACAAAGCATAAGGAATGACACTCAATAAAGTAATGATTGACATTGGAGACATTGATCTTCAAGGCTTAACATTTATTATTGTATCAACAATATGTTTAATTAATGACATGTATATCTCTTTTGCATTTATGTTTGAACGTTTTGCAAGAATGAAAGAAACTAAATATATAAATCTTAAAAAATCAGAGGAAAAAAGATTGACAAAATTAACTCTTCCACATCACTCATAAGAACTCTAACTTTGTAATCAATATTATATACAATCAAAACAAAAAAGAGAAAAACATTTGGTATTGTTAGATACAATGTATTTTATAGCTTCAACAATTTCATCATTAGTATATTAAAACAAATATTATATAATCTAATATTTGCATACATTATATATATATATATATATATATATATATATATATATATATACTAAAATAAATATTATATAATATTTTTAAAAAGACAACTAAAGAAATTGATAATTAAATTATGTAACTTAAAACCAAAAAAACTTACAAAACAATGAAGAACAAATATAAACCCCTGCAAAAAAAAATACAAATTAAAATACTTTATCGTTACAACAAACCAAATATGAATTATTTTTATCTAATCTCCACTTTTCTTGCACAATGAATAGCAACTCTTAGTGTAGACACCCAATTTGTTTGGGAAACAAACAACCAATTGACGGTGTATGGTGATATTAAATTGGTATTCTTTTAGAAAAACAAACTCCATAGCTTTAATGGCCGATCAAGTTGGAAGTATTTTTTAATTTCATATTCTTTGTGAAGCTTTAGTAAAAATTCATTGTCATATGACATCACATGCACATCCTCACATTTTTAGCAAAAACTTTATGTATTCTTTTCAAATTTTCCTTTCTCAATTTCAACATATTAATATTGGCAATTATTCATGTGTAATTATTTTTGTAAGTTTTGCATGTGCATTTGAGTTGTGGGAACTTCAAGAGGTACATAAATTCACTTTTTCCTTATTTTAATTTGATATGTATTCATACATATTAAAATGAAGAATTATGTAGATATTTATAAATGATTTAGATATATTTATTAATCATTAAATTATATTATTTTAGGATATTAATGTGTTTATCGATTATTGGTTTAAATTAGGTTTTATTAATATATCTTTGATTATTTGTTGTCATGTTTTCCATCCATCTCTCTCTCTCTCTCTCTCTCTCTCTCTCTCTCTCTCTCTCTCTCTCTATGTTTCTAGTGGTCCCCTCATAATCACACATTGTATGTTTTAGGGGTAGAACATGTCGTTTGGGTTTTCTGGGTGCACCCATGTCATGTGGTCCCATCTTGTCAATATATTTTATGGTTTGACATTGGTTTGTATGTTAATAGAGTTGTAATTTATTTTTAAAATGTCTATAAATGCATAAGGACATTGATATATTTATAACATAGATAGGTATAAGCAATCAATGCAAGCATACAATAAAAAGCATCCAAGAATTTAAGGAAATTTGAGAGAACATGTGGTATTTATTTTTGTTGCATTCTATTGAGAATTCGAGAAGTCAAAGATTTATTGTAACAATAAAGATCATTGTAACGACACTTAAATTACACCAGAATTTTTTGTTGAATTACATTTTACATAGTGTGCACCTGTGATATTGTGTATTGCTTCTAGGACTTTGATAAGTAGCTTGGAAAAAAAAAAAAAAAAAACATTTTTTGTGGGTTCAGTTTCCTTATTGGGATTTGAAAAAAAAGAGTAATTTCTTAATGATCAGTGCAAAGATTTATAATATTAGACGAGGTTTTCAGTGCACTAGACCCAACAAACAAAGTCATCAAATTAAATTGTGTTTGTATATCACTTGTTAGAAACCTAGAATCCATGATTTGATAATTAAAAATGTGAAATGTATAATTTTAAAGAAATGCTTAAATCATAACGAGTTTTCTAAGTTATCATTCTCTTGCCACAAACCCTTAATTCTAATCTTAAAATACAACTCTTATTTCTTGATTATAAATCAAGATGCTTTTCTAAAACTCTCTCTTAATCATTTATTAGTTTATATGTAAAATACTAATTAAATAAAATTTTATTATTTTACTTTAAATTAAACTTAACTAAATATATATGAATAAATATATTATATTTTAATATAAACCCACTTTCTCATAAAACATTCATACATTTTAAAAATATAATTATTTTAAAAATTATAATTTATTAAAGTATCAAATATCTAATCTAGACACACGTCTCAAGTTTTTTTTAAAAACAAACAACCAATTGACGGTGTAATCAATAACATCAATGGTGATATTAAATGGTATTATTTTAATAAAACAAATTCCATATCAAGTTGGAAGTATTTCTTCATTACATATTCTTTGTGAACATCGTAGTTTCTTGGCGTACGTTACATGCAAACGTTACAATCAACGTCGTTTTAATGCTGAGTTAAAAGGATGGATTAAATGCATGTATTGTCTCTCATTTAACAAATTATAATCATCTCTACGGAAGGTCAAAAAGTGGCCGCGGATTTGAAAAAAGTTAAAGGTCAGAATATAAAAAGTGTAAGACAACAAATCTGTCACTTCCACTCTCATTCAAACAAACGTGGATATTTTGTTCACAGGGAATTTTCTTATAATTTTATATTGAAAACTTTGACGTGCATTATCTATTTACATGGGGTTGTGTTGGATTTTTTCGCATCCACATTAAAATTTTTATTAAAAATTGTAATGAATTTTTTATATGAAAGTTGTAAATTTATAATAATAAAATATAATAAATTTATACAAAGTAAATGTATGAAATGTTAAGTTTTTGTGGGATAGTATTTGTTTATATAAATTTTTGGTTGGTAAAAAAAATTGATAGGTTTTCGACGTTTTATTTTAGAATTGTTGACGATAATCTATTGTATGAATTGTAAGAATGTGGTTTTGTAAATAAACAAGTATTAGAAATAGCAAGAGTAAAGCATTGCAAAGATTTGTTTGAGAAATCTTGTCGTAAGTACGCTAGTCATTTCTCAACTGACCAAAAAAACTAATCTACGATGAATATTGATAATGATGCTATGCTATATGAGAGTTACGATATAAAACATTACATAAAAAGTGAGGATAGGGCAAGCAAAAGAATTTAGATGCATCATGTTGCTTGTCAAAGTTATTACTACTAGGTGTTGGATATGTTTTATGGTGGCATGATCTACATCATGTATGGTCCTTTAGTTACTTACATATTTTATCTTTTCCATTGGGCTTTGGTTGTTACCTTTTGATTCATAATTATTTATTGTTTTTTCTCTATCTTTATTCCCAAGAACTTATTGTTTCTTTATTTTAGTGTTTCTTTATTTTGTCTTCTTGAATCTATTCATTTTTATTTTTTGCTCAGTATGATCTTTATTGATAATGAACCCGAAAACTATCAAGACAATAAAAATAACAATAGACCAAGATTCTGAACAATAACTTGTATTGATTCGTATTGAATGACTCGACATAATTACAAACCCAAACCATGATTAAATAAGCCTAAACTTAGAAATTAGAGTTTAGATGCAAAATTTAAAAAAAAAACTAAAACTAAAAAAATGCCTATTTTTAGGAGTTTCTATTTATAGTAAGTTCGCATGCAAGCATGCGCAGCTCTAAAAATCTCTCAAGATATCCTAAACACTATAATTAGACTATGGGATGAAATTCAATTGAAGTTATAGTCTAGTCCTAAAAATATACAATTTCTAAAAATAGAAATGACCTAAAAAATAATTAAATCATAATTTTGGACCCTTAGATGATCATGTATGGCCTCCAAAAAATATCAAAAATATTGCTAGGTAGGTAGAACTCTTAGGACAACAACGAACTTTTTGATACGATCATTTTGATGCATGGAAGAGCTCAAACGGAGCTACACGTTAAAAGTTATGGCCTCTGGAAGGTTGGCCTATTTTTTTGCATCAATTTAGTCTTGTGTCAATATGTGTCTTAGAGTTTGTTTCTTTTCCACAATCCATATTATGAAAATATTTTAATATTCTTGCCTATGTTATCGTGATCTATACCATGTATATATTAGGGACAACAACCCATACTTGTGCTTTACGTTGTCACACCTTATGTTATTGGTGCTATACTATTTATATCTTACCTTCTTATTTGAAAATTTATATTGAACTTACCTTAATTATATATGAAAATTCGTATGGATCTTCTAATGGCTCGCAATCTTAGGGAGAATAGAGATGAATTTCCAAGAGTTATTCATGTGTTTTCATTTTGAAGGTAAAACATTTGAACTGCATGTTAGGTTGTGGAGCTAAAAGCTTCACTGATGCAAACAGGGAAGGAGGTTGCTGAGTGTCACAGTCACCGACGTCGGTTAGGCCGACCGACGTCAGCTAGTGGTGGACAGGAATGCAACCGACGTCGGCAGGAGTCAGTTGACGTCGGTCACCTCCAGGTAGACAGGGACCGACGTCGATAGCCTGTGCAGTTTCAGAACTGTCGATTGCACGAACAGTTTGTTAACGAATCGAGTGTTTGCATGTTAAGAGCCAATTTTAGACTTGAAGCTGCAGATCTAATTATTGTAATTAGGTGTCTAATTATTGTTTGCATGAGATCTATATAATAGACTCATGGGCTGTATTGTAATTTATGCTAGTTTGAGTTGAGCAAAGTTAGCTCCTTCTGTGTGTGAAGTGAGCAAGGGTGTTCCTCCTAGTTCCAACAGCAGTGCCAAGTGTGGGTGCTGGTTTGGAGAATCAGAAGGGTTCTTCATGTATGTATGATCTTGGTCAGCAGGTGTGCATGGCTACGTTAGGAGATCTACATGGTAAGTAAGATCAGGTTGATTTGCAGGTGTATGTGGGTGCGGGATCCAGGGTTGCAGGTGTGCAGAACCAGATTGATTTACAGGTGTGCAAGATCAGGGAGGATAACAACACAACAGGTAGCAAGATTAGGAGAGATCTACTTGGAGTACAGTGTGTACTCAGTTATTGAGCAAAGAGGAAGGCAAGGTAGTTCCTTCCAAAGTAAGATCATTTGAGTTGCAGGTTATTGCAAGTTCAGGGGAGATCTACTTGAAGTACGTTGAGTACTTGGAGTGCGTGGAGCACTTGGGTACTGGCAGTAGTGGATACTGACTGGTTGGAGGTGAACACCAACTCTGTGTTTGAGTTGTGTGTTGGGACCGTAAGAGAGAGAGCTTTGAGAAAATAATTACTATACACTTGAGGTGTGGGAAGCCTCTGAGAGGTGTGAAGAAGAAGTGGCATCTTCTTTATTGTATTCTTTTTTGGATGAGTATTAATACAAGTTGTGTATTGTCTCTCATATTCTGTGTTGTTTCTGATTTCTAGTTGCTTGTTACTTCTGGTTAATTCTGCATATTTAAGTTGCTTGTGCATGGTAATCAATTGTGCTTCCGTATTTACCAACAAGTGGTATCAGAGCAAGGTTGTTGGCTCATAGCTTGATACCACTAACAGTTGGTATCAGAGCTAAGGTTGCAGGGAGCAGGTTTGTGTTTGATTACAGGTCACTCTCAAGAGTTTTTGATTGAGTGGGAGTATAGCAATGGCAAAAGAAAGTAAGCTAAGAATGGAGGAATTGAAAAGTACGAATGGGCAATTACGGTCCTATGGAAAGAAAGAGCAGGAAAAGAAAGATTGTTGGTTGGTAGCAGATCAACATGAAGGAACTGAAGAAGCAGATGTTGTTGCACAGGATGCTCTGGTATGTTTCTTGGATAAAGTAGAATCTTGTTTTATAGATTCTGTTGCCTCTTTCCATGCAGTCTGAAATAGTGTATTTTTCCATTTTAAGGTCTTTGGAGACTTTGGAAAGATTTATTTAGGGGCTGGTGTGCCTTGCCAAAGAATTGGCAAAGGGAAAGTGAAGCTGAAATTGCAGGCGGCCAACACATGGGTGTTGAAGGAGGTCATGCAGGTCCCAGTGTTAAAGATATGGCTAATTTCTTCAGGAAAGTTGGGTGATGAGAGATGCATAAGAACTCTCACAGCAGATGCACTTGAATTAGCTGGTGGTAAGAAAGCAGGTACTCTTTATCTACTTGCTTATATTACTGATTCTTCTTCTGTTACAGAGACGTGGCTTTGTAGGCTTGGTCACATGAGCAAGAAGAAGATGCATGTTCTTAAGAGGAAGTCAGATGTCTTTGACAGACTTAAGAACTAGAAAGCCTTGGTGTTTATGGAAGAGATGGCAGATAAAGATCAGTGGAGAAGGCTGAGTAACTCTAAGCAGAGCAGTTTGGATAGGGATTTGATTCAAAGAAAGCTCGCGGGTAAAAAGTCATCACTCACAGGCATACACAGGTACCAGCGTCGGTCAGGAGGAGCCGACGTCGAACAGACAGGTATCGATGTCGGTAATGTGCAGACCAAAGCTGGTGGTGTCAGGCAGGGTAAGATCGACATCAGTCAGGAGGACCGATGTTGATGACAGTAAGACCGACGTCAGTCAGGAGGACCGACATCGGTAGCAGGTAGACATCGACATCGGTGGGGTCAGTAGTCAGGACAGGCACATGGAACTGACGTCGGTCGGATGCAGACTGTGTGGTGACTGAGGTCGGTCACTGTAACAGATTTTGGGCAAACAACAAGCTGTCATGGAGTCTCAAACGCCCATATGGAGGACTGAAGGGGTAAGTAAGCCTCAAATTTGTTGTTCCTCTTCTTTATACTCGTTGCTCACTGTAGAGCAGGAAGGATCCAAGAAATAGTGGGAGCATGGCAGGAATATGGGTGGGGTCAGTAGTCAGGACAAGCGCATAGAACTGACGTCGGTCGGATGCAGACTGTGTGGTGACTGAGGTCGGTCACTGTAACAGATTTTGGGTGAACAGCAAGCTATCATGGAGTCTCAAATGCCCATATGGAGGACTAAAGGGGTAAGTAAGCCTCAAATTTGTTGTTCCTCTTCTTTATACTCGTTGCTCACTGCAGAGCAGGAAGGATCCAAGAAACAGTGGGAGCATGGCAGGAATATGATGCAGAACTAAACGAGAGATTTGGTAGGGTTGCCAGCCGAAATAAAGCACTAAGAGACGAATGGATACCTTAGTTAAAGAATAGAGAGAATGGACACGTGAGACGGAAGGCCAGGTCATATGGTCTTGAGGAAGCTGCAGGACAGTGGTACAAGGCTGACAGGTGGTACTAGGTGGATGACAAAGTAAGGCTTTAGTCAATGCCAGTATAACCATTGTGTTTGTCTTACCAGGTGGATGATGGTCACAACATTATCCTGTAACTGTATGTGGAGGATGAGCTTGGTGCAGGTTCAGACATACAGGGTTTTCCTGAGCTAAGGGTAAGGTTAGTTCAGTGGCATGTCATGAGGAATTTGAAGCAGCAAAATTCTTTGGCATAAGTGTGTTTTAGAGACATGGAGATCACATGTTGATTTTGTCTCCGAATGATTGTGTGATACCGGTTAACACGTCGATGGTTGGACAGTTCACATAATAGGGTCCTGATTCACATGATGAGGTTAAGTACATGCGTACTAGACCTGGGTTGCCCATGCAGTGGGAGCTATTAGAAAGTTTGGAGCCGATCCAGGAAAGAAGCACTGGAGGGCAGTTCAGTGGATTCTCAGGTATCTAAGAGGGACCAACAGCAGGTCAACATGCTATTCAGGGTCAAGTTCTTTTCTACATGGGTTTGTAGATGCGGATGTAGTAGGTTACTTGGATGACAGGAGGTGCACCACATGATTTGTGGTGGTTGGTCTTTAAGGTTGAGCTTGAAGAGGGATACAAGCCAGGAAATAGATTAGATGGGGTACAGGTACAGGTACAGTGAAGCTGTTTATCTCCAAGTGGGAGATTGTTAGGTTATGGAGCTAAAAGCTTCACTGATGCAAACAAGGAAGGAGGTTGCTGAGTGTCACAGTCACTGATGTCGGTTAGGTCGACCGACGTCGGCCAGTGGTGGACAGGAATGCAACCGACGTCGACAGGAGTTAGCCGATGTCAGTCACCTCCAGGCAGACAGGGACCAATGTCGGTAGCCTATGCAGTTCTGGAACTGTCAGTTGCATGAACAATTTGTTAACAAATCGAGTGTTTGCATGTTAAGAGCCAATTTTAGACTTAAAGCTATGGATCTAATTATTGTAATTAGGTGTCTAATTATTGTTTGCATGAGATCTATATAATAGACTCATGGGCTGTATTGTAATTTGTGCTAGTTTGAGTTGAGCAAAGTTAGCTCCTTCTGTGTGTGAAGTGAGCAAGGGTGTTCCTCCTAGTTCCAGCAGCAGTGCCAAGTGTGGGTGCTAGTTTGGAGAATTAGAAGGGTTCTTCATGTATGTATGATCTTGGTCAGCAGGTGTGCATGGCTACGTTAGGAGATCTGCATGGTAAGTAAGATCAGGTTGATCTACAGGTGTAAGTGGGTGCGGGATCTAGGGTTGTAGGTGTGTAGAACCAGATTGATTTGCAGGTGTGCAAGATCAGGGAGGATAGCAACACAACAGGTAGCAAGATCAGGAGAGATCTACTTGGAGTATAATGTGTACTCAGTTATTGAGCAAAGAGGAAGGCAAGGTGGTTCCTTCCAAAGTAAGATCATTTGAGTTGTAGGTTGTTGCAAGTTTAGGGGAGATCTACTTGAAGTACATTGAGTACTTGGAGTGCGTGGAGCACGTGTGGAGTGCGTGGAGCACTTGTGGAGTGCGTGGAGCACTTGGGTACTGGCAGTAGTGGATACTGACTGGTTGGAGGTGAACACCAACTCTGTGTTTGAGTTGTGTGTTGGGACCGTAAGAGAGAGAGCTTTGAGGAAAGAATTACTGTACACTTGAGGTGTGGGAAGCCTCTGAGAGGTGCGAAGAAGAAGTGGCATCTTCTTTATTGTATTCTTTTATGGATGAGTATTAATACAAGTTGTGTATTGTCTCTCATATTTTGTGTTGTTTCTGATTTCTAGTTGCTTGTTACTTCTGGTTAATTCCGCATATTTAAGTTGCTTGTGCATGGTAATCAATTGTGCTTCCGTATTTACCAACACTGCATGGATTGCATGTAAAGTCTCCACAACATATTACTTCTTATTAGATGTAAACAATTCTTGAAAATGAAGCAGATGGGTTTGGACCATAATTATTTTCATTAGAATTACAACGAAAAAATATGTCTACACATCTTGATCTATAAAATAGTATTTATAATCACTCTATTTTTTTAAATCAATTTCAAAAGGAATACCACCGCAAAGGGAACATGATCATGCCATTTAATTAGTACCAAGGAGTAAACCACCAAACATCACACCATACATGTAGCCATATGTCCAGAAGAGTGAGATTAAAAATATGGTACAAGAAATATTGGAGGTTGGTATTATTAGGCATATCCAAAGTGCATATTCATTCATTTTGGTAATGGTGAGTAATAAACATGATACCTGAAGGATGTGCCCAAATTACAGAGAATTCAACAAGTACACCATCAAAGATAAGTTACCTCTTCTAGTACTTGATGATTTTATAGATGAATTACATGGTATTGTGTACTTTACAAAAATATATCTCTTTTTAATTTACTATTATTTTTGGATTAGAGATGAGGATATACATAAGACATCTTTCATAACTTGTGAATGCCATTATGATCTTTTGGTAATGCCTTTTGGTATCACAAAAGCACTATCCACATCCTAGAGTTTAATGAATATTATTTTTAGGCCTTTTTTGTAGAAATTTGTTTTGGTATTTTTTGATGACATACGAATGTACAATAAGACATGGGAAGAACACTTGCAACATGTGGATCAGGTATTGATAATTATGGAACAACATTAGCTTTACACAAGGGCTTCCAAGTGTGATTTTGGAGTAAAGGAGGTGGAGAACTTGGGTCATATTGTGTCACATGAAGGCATTAAAGTATACCCTCACAAGATCAAGGCCATGATAGAATGACAAGTTCCAAAAACCCTCAAAGTTTTTTATGGCTAATAAATTACTATTATTAGTTTATGAAAAAGTATGAAAGTAAAAAAACACCACTCATAACTTTGTTGAATAAGGAATTGTTCCTTTGGAATGAAGCTACCACCAAGGCATTTCAAAAAATTAAGGGGGCCATGTACTCCACTTTGTTTTTTTGGCTATCGCTAATTTTTCATAGACCTTCATTTTTTAATGTGGTGTGTTAGGATATAGAATGGGAGAAATACTCAGTAGGAAGGGTGACACCTTGCATTCGAGAGCCAAGTTAGCTCAAGGTAAAAAATTCACTATTAAAGCCTATCTATGAGAAGGATATGATGGTTATTCTTCATGTAGTTAAACAATGGAGACCTTTTCTGATGGGTAGACACTTTAAGCTGAGAACTAATCATGACATTATAAAATACTTCTTGGAACAGAGTTTGTCATCTGAATAATATCAAAAATGGGTGACCAAGATGTTAGGGTATGACTTTGAAATCACAAATAAGAAAGGAAAGGATAATGTAGTCATGTATGCACTATTTAGGAGGGATAAATACACAAAGGAATTGGTATGGGCAATGTCCATATGGGAGGGAGATTGGATGGATGAGGCAAGATCAAAATGGGAAAATAACATTGATACATAGTTTATGATTCAACATCTCTAGTAGGATTCTAGTGTTTTAGACAAATTTGAGTGCAAATGAAATGCCTTATGGTATAATATAGATTTTACGTGTGCAATAATGTTTTCCTCAAACATAATATCCTTATAGAGCTCCATGTATCTCCAATAGGGAGGCATTCAATATTTTTTAAAATTTATCATAAAATGAAGCAAATTTATTTTGAAAGGACTCAAGGGGATATGTATAAATTTTTGGTATAATGTATGCTATGTTGGAAAAAAAGGTGAGATAAATAAGGTCCCTGGTCTTTTTGAAACCCTTATTTATTCCTAGCTAAATGTGAGAGGGGGTTTATATGAATTTCATAACAAGGTTACCGAAGTCAAAAGGTATAAATGTTATCATGGTAATCATGGATAGGCTCATAAAATATGCACATTTTTTTGCCTTGTCTCAGCGATTTGTAGCCAATACAATAGAAAGATCATTTTTTGGATATAGTTACAAAGATACATAGTATCCCTAAGATCATAGTAAGTGATCATGATCCTATCTTTACCAATAATTTTTGGACATATTTATTCTCATGTTTGGGTACTTAGTTGGCTCATAACTCTACATCTTCAGTAGGGTGACCTTTAGGATTTTTAAAAATCTATCATAAAATCAAGAATGATTTATTTTGAGAAGGACTCAAGGGGGATACCCATAAATTTGTGGCAAATGAATGGTGTGTTCAAAACAAGGGTGAGATAATTAATACCCCATGTATTTTGTAACCCTTATTTATTCCTAGCCAAAGGTGGGAGGAAGATTCCATGGATTTCATAGTAGGGTTGCTTAGGTCAAAGGGTAAACATGTTATCATGGAAAAACTCACAAAATATGCATATTTTTGTGCCTTATCTTAGCCATTTATAGACTATACATTATCAAATGCTTTTCAAGATAAAATACAAAATCTACGTTGTATCCCCAATATCATAGTAAATGATTGTGATCCTATATTTACTAATAACTTTTGGACTGATCTATTCTCATGTTTAGGTGATCATTTGGTTCATAGCTCGTCATATCATCCTCAATATGATGGGAAAACATAGGTGGTCAAAAAATTCCAAGAGGGTTATTTTAATTGTTTTGCATTAGATAACAATAAATATGGGTTCATTCACTACCACTAACATAATTGTGGTATAACACTTGCATACCTCATCCGAAATGTATCCATTTGTGGGACTATATCGACCACCAATCACCTATATTTAAGGGACAAAAAATGGTTTGAGTTGTTGAATAACACCTTTAGAACCAACATAAGGTACTAGCTAGTCTAAGATAAAATTTAACAATGCCACATAATCAAATAAAGTAACAAGTGAATCAACACTATTGTGAGAGTCATAATTTGAAGTGGGTGGTTGGGTCTTTGTGAACCTACAACCATAAAATAAAATCTACTTGTAACTAGAAAAGGATAATAAACTTTCTCGTAAGTATTATGGCCCTTATTAGATCCTACAAAGAATTGACAGTGTTGCATACAAGTTGAAGCTAGCTCAGTCTACATACATACATCTGATATTTAAAGTATCCTTATTAAAGAAGGTTATTGGACAAAAAGAATCCATCCAAACTGAGTTGTTAGGGTTTTTTGAGGAAGGTATTCATTTTAGAACCTAATGATATCCTTTAGACACACACTAAAAGGCTATGAATAATGGAGACTAAGGAATATTTGATCAAGTGGAAGAATTAGACTAGTGAGGATGGAACATGGGAGGATGAAACATTCTTACAACAACATATAGAGTTATTAAATGTTGATGGAAATGTTTTTTTTAAAGGGAAGCACATGCTACATCCTTAACCTATAGTGTGTCTAGGGATATGTGTGGCTAATCTATGGTCCACATCACGTTTTATCTTAACTACTCACATTTCTCTATGTTGTCATATTTTTAGAAGGGTTTGCCTATGGAGTAGCCATATATTAATTAGGTTATATATAGGGCCTGTAGTTTTTAGTACTTGATCATCATAGTATAAATTTTCTTCTTATTACATGGTTGTCGAGGTTTTCCCCTTGAAGTGGCTCAATCTTATTTACAAGCATTATGATCTGATGTCAATTATTGGTGTGGATATACTTATTATCTTCTTATTATTGCACTATATTATTATTAATATGCTCTGATATTTACATTTATATCCATTTTTATGCACTGACTTGATCTATCTAAGTAATTCCATTACAACTTGTAGCTGGCCAATAATTTATCAATACAATCCTTTCAAGTGGAATACTTTGATGCAATAGAAACATGATCAAAGAATTGTAGTGAAGCAGAGAGTGTTGAAAATTTTTAATTCTCTTTTGGAATATATATTTGTGAGAGAAACTTTGGTGGTGAGCATTGTGAGACAGATAGAGCATTATAAACATGATCAAGATAATTGCCAATTTCCACTTTGAGGCAAAATAACACCTTGCTCATAGCACATGTTGTGATGAAGATAAACTAAAAATTCGTGAGATAAACAACTGAGAATATTATATTAAAGGTGTAAAAGAGCCCCAAATAAATTTTATTTTAATATTCTAAGTGCTTAAAATAAACTAGTTAATTTTTCACAAATTATTGATTGCACAAATTTTATTAAACATAGATTTTGCTTGTTCGAGACCATAAATGACCTACTTGTGCCTTATGTATATATGAACTATGCATGATAATTGTATTATTCTAAATTAGACACTTAAGATTCTATAAATATTAAATAAAATAATTATTTAATAATAATATAATTGTATTATTATGAATTAGACACTTAAGATTCTATAAATATTAAATAAAATAATTATTTAATAATAATATATGTAATAAATTAATATGTTGAAATTAGATACACAAATAATCAATCTCTTTTGACTCAATGTCAAGTTAGTGAGGAATATATACTTTATTAAAATTATTCTAAACATAAACTATATTTGATCTCTTATTTTTATATTTGTGAAAAATTGAACCATATTAATTTTTTGTGAAGGAGCCTTCTCCACCCATTAAATTTCATATGCGTACAATTAATGGAAAAAATAAAATTAATGTTATAATCAGTGATGTCACATGTACCATGTCAATGAAAATTTAAATATTTATTAAAGAAGAAACACCATTGTTCTACAAATAAAAATTATCTTCACCCACATGTCTAAATGCATTATCATTCGACTATTGATTCTCATCTCTTGTTGTTTTATGGGAAAGTGGTTCTACATCAAAATGGAATACATCTATCCATATAAAGTGCAAATAACCCTATTAAGAATTTATAGAAAAAAAAAGTTTTCAAGTTAAAATATAATAACAGTTACTCATTTAATTAAAAAGAGGAGTTTAGAAAACTATATGATTTCCTATCAATTTATAAATAGTTGTTAATATTAGATAGTATAAAATAGGCCAAGACAATAAGATGAAGTGAACTTAGAAAAATCAAAGCAAACAAAGATTATTCACATAACTATACAAATGCTTCTGGAAGAGTAGGGTTGATCCTAAAATCTTGGTATTATTTCTAGTAGATTATAGATAGATATTAAATAAATTGACAGGTTTGTTCGTCAAATCTAGGGTTGTAAAAAATTCACTTGCATTTTTGAAATTTTACAATAATTTATGAGAAATTGATCTCTTTTCAACAAACTCTAACAAGTTAGTTTAACTTTTAAAAAGAAAAGGAAAAGATTTGTTTTGGGGTATGTGCTCATGATTATAGGGTTTTTAAACAACTACTTGTCAAACCCTTAATAGTTTACAATGTCACATGAAAAAAACCAAGTATAATGCATGTCAACCACACAATCTAGTGATGATCTAGTGTATACTCGATATGACTTTCAACACTATAATGATTAATTAATTTCTTATTAAATGTAGTAGTAAGTGCTTGAGTTTATTATTTTTATAAAATTCACTATATATATTGATGTCCTAAATGAACTCATGTACCTTTATATTTATTTGTGTGGTGAATATGGATTAAATGCATGTATTATCTCTCATTTTAACAAATTATAATCATCTCTATGGAAGGTCAAAAAGTGGCCACAGATTTGAAAAAAGGAAAAGGTAAGAATATAAAAAGTGTAAGACAACAAATCTATCACTTCTATTCTCATTCAAACAAATGTGGATATTTTGTTTGCAAGACATTTTCTTACAATTTTATATTCAAAACTTTGACTTGCATTATCTATTTACATGGGTATTGTGTTGGATTCTTTGCATCCATGTTAATACCAATGAAGGCATCAAAGTATGACAAAGATGTTAGAGTATGACTTTGAAATCATAAATAAGAAAGGAAAGGATAATGTAGTCATGTATGCACTATCTAGGAGGGATAAATACACAAAATAATTGGTATGGGAAATGTCCATATGGTAAGGACATTAGGTGGATGAGGCAATATCAGAATGGGAAAATAACATTGATACATACATTATGAGCCAATATCTCTAGTAGGATTCTAGTGTCTTAGACAAATTTAAGTGCAAATGAAATTCCTTATGGTATAATATAGATTGTACTTGTGAAAGAGTGTTATCATCAAACACAATATCCTTATAGAGTTCCATGTATCTCCAATAGGGAGGCATTAAATATTTTTAAAAACCTATCATAAAATGAAGCAAATTTATTTTGAAAGGACTCAAGGGTATATCTAGAACTTTTTGGTAGAATGTATGGTGTGTTGGGAAAAAAAAGGGTGAGATAATGAAGGTCCCAGGTCTTTTTGAAACCCTTATTTATTCCTAGCTAAATGTGGGAGGAGGTTTCTATGAATTTCATAACAAGGTTACCGAGGTTAAAAGGTATAAATGTTATCATGGTAATCATGGATATGCTCATAAAATATGCACATTTATTTGCCTTTTCTTAGCCATTTATAACCAATATAATAGAAAGATGCTTCTTTAGATATAGTTTCAAAGCTAAATGATATCCCCAAGATCATAGTAAGTGATCATGATACTATCTTTACCAATAATTTTGGGACATATTTATTCTCATGTTTGGGTACTAAGTTGTCTCATAACTCTACATCTCAAGTAAGGTGACCTTTAGGATTTTTAAAAAACTATCATAGAATCAAACATGATTTATTTTGGGAAGGACTCAAAGGGGATACCCATAAATTTTTGGAAAATACATGGTGTGTTAGCAAAACAAGGGTGAGATAATTAAGACCCCATGTCTTTTGTAACCCTTATCTATTCCTAGCCAAAGGTGGGAGGAGGTTCCCATGGATTTCATATTAGGGTTGCCTAGGTCAGAGGGTAAAGAAGTTATCATGGTGATCATGGAAAAACTCATAAAATATGCATATTTTTGTGCCTTTTCTTATCCATTTATAGACTATAAATTATTAGATTCTTTTCACGATACAATATAAAATCTATATTGTATCCCCAATATCATAGTAAGTGATTGTGATCCTATATTTACCAATAATTTTTAGAATGATCTATTCTCATGTTTGAGTACTCATTTGGTTCATAGCTCATCATATCATCGTCAATATGATGGGAAAACATAGGTGGTCAACAATGCCAAGAGGGTTATCTTAATTATTTTGCATTAGATAACAAGAAAGATGAGTTCATTCACTACCACTATCATAATTATGGTATAACACTTCCTTCCATACCTCATCCAAAATGTATCCATTTATGGGACTGTATGGGCCACCCATCACCTTGTATTTAAGGGATAACCAATGGTTTGAGTTTTTGAATAACACCTTCACCACCAACAAAAAGTACTAGATAGTCTAAGATAAAATTTAGTAATGCCACATAATCAAATAAAATAACAAATGAATCAACACTATAGCGAGAGGCATTCTGAAGCGGGTGGTTGGTTATTTGTGCACTTACAACCATATAATGAAACATAATTTAGAAACTAGAAAAGGATAACAAAGTTTCTCATAAGTATTAAGGCCCTTATTAGATCCTGCAAAAAATTGGTAGTGTTGCATACAAGCAGGAGCTACCTCAGTCTACATGCATACATCCAATATTTCATGTATCCTTATTAAAGAAGGTGATTGGAAAACAAGTATCCATATAGAATGAGTTGTTAGGGTTTTTTGAGGAAGGCAAAGTCATTTTAGAGCCTTATGAGATCCTTTAGACACACATTAAAAGGCTACAAATAATAGAGACTAATGAATATTTGATCAAGTAGAAGAATTAGACTAGTGAGGATGCAACATAGGAGGATGAAGCATTCTTGCAAAAACATCTAGAGTTATTAAATGTTGATGGCAATTTTTTTTTGAAAGCTAAGGGCACGCTGTCCTTAACCTATAATGTGTCTATGGATATGTGTGGCTAATCTATGGTCCACATCACCATTTTTATTAACTACTCACATTTTTCTATGTTATCATATTTTTAGAAGGGTTGGGCTATGTAGTAACTATATATTAATTAGTGTATATATATAACCTGTAGTGGTTAGTACTTGATCATCATAGTATAAATTCTTTTCTTATTGCATGGTTGTGGAGGTTTCTCCCTCGAAGTGGCTCAATCTTATTTAACAAGTATTTTTCTCTAATGTGAATTATTAGTGTGGATATGCTTATTATCTTCTTAGTATTACACTATATTATTGTTAATATGCTCTGATATTTACATTTATATCAATTTTTATGCACTGACTTGATCTATCTAAGTAATTCCATTACAACTTGTAGCTAGCCAATAATTTATCTATAGAATCCTTTTAAGTAGAATACTTTGATGCAATATAAACATGATCACAGAATTGTAGTGAAATAGAGAGTGGTGAATATTTTTAATGCTCTTTTAGAATATATATTTGTGAGAATTTTTTTGGTTGTGAGCATTGTGAGACATATAGAGCAATAGAAACATGATCAAGACAATTACCAATTTCCACTTTGAGGCAAAATAACACCTTGTTCATAGCACATGTTGTGATCAAGATAAATTAAACATTCATGAGAGAAACAACTGAGAATCTTCTATTAAAGGTGTAAAAGAGCCCCAAATAAATTTGATGCTAATATTCAAAGTGCTTAAAATAAACTAGTTAATTTTTCACAAATTGTTGATTGCACAAATTTTATTAAACATAGATTTTGTTTGTCCAAGACCATAAATGACTTACTTGTGCCTTATGTATATATTAACTATGCATGATAATTTTATTATTTTAAATTAAACACTTAGATTCTGTAAATATTCAATAAAATAATTATTTAATAATAATATATATGGGGGAAAATAAATAAATTATTTAATTATAATATATATGGGGGAAAATAAATTAATATGTTGAAATCATAGACATGAATAATCAATCACTTTTGAATTAATGTCAAGTTAGTGAAGAATATCTACTTTATTAAAATTATTCTAAACATAAACTATATCTCATCTATTATTTTAATATTTCTAAAAATTTAAACCATATTTATTTTTTGTGAAGGAGCCTTCTCCACCCATCAAATTTCATATGCCTACAATCAATGCCAAAAAAATAATTGATGTTATAATCAGTGATGTCACATGTACCATGTCATCGAAAATTTAAATATTTTTTTTAAAGAAGCAACACCAGTGTTCTACAAATAAAAATTATCTTCACAAACATGTCTAAATGCATTATCATGTGACTATTGATTCTCATTTCTTGTTGTTTTATGGGGAAGTGGTTCTACATCAAAATGCAATACATCTATCCATATAGAGTGCAAATAAGCCTATCAAGAATTTATAGAAAAAAATAAGTTTTCGAGTTAAAATATAATAATAATTATTAATTTAATTAACAAGAGGGGTTTAGAAAAATATATGATTTTATATCAATTTAGAAACAATTGTTAAAGATTAGATAGTATAAAATAGGCCAAGACAACAAGATGAAGTGAACTTATAAAAATTAAAGCAAACAAATATTATTCACATAACTATACAAATGCTTATGGAAGAGTAGGGTTGATCTTGAAATCCTGAAATTATTTCTAATAGATAATAGATAGACATTAAATAATTTGGCAGGTTTGTTCGTTAGATCCAGGGTTGTAAAAACTTCACTCACATTTTAAAAAGTTTACAATAACATATGAGAAACTAATCTCTCTCCAACAAACTCTAATAAGTTAGTTTAACTTGTAAACAGATAAGGAAAAGCTTTGTTTTGGAGTATGTGCTCATGATTATAGAGTTTTTAAGCAATTACTACTTGTTAAACCCTTAATAGTTTACAATGTCACAAGAAAAAAACCAAGTATAATGCATGTCAACCACACAATCTAGTGATGATCTAGTGTATACTCTATATGACTCTCAACACTATAATGATTAACTAATTTATTAGTAAATGTAGTAGTAAGTGATTGAGTTTATTATTTTTATAAAATTCACTATATATATTAGTGTTCTAAATGCACTCATGCACCTTTATATTTATAGACATCTCAAATTCAAATTAATACCTTATTATCACACAAGATGACACACAATGAGCAAGAAATACAATTAGGGAGAACCCAAAATTCATAAGAGATCCACAACAAGGGTTAGAAGGGTCCAACCCATAATTGTACATTGTAATTTTTGGGTCCCTGTAATCATAGAATATATTGTTTGGGGGAAATCTCAAAAACTTGGGGAAATAGGAGAGGAGAGAAAAGAAAGGAGGAGAGAGAAGAACAAGGGGGACATAAAAGGAAAAAGTCATAATAGTGTAAAATTATCCAATAAGAGTCTAACATAGACCAATAATTGACAAGTACATAGGTACTCTAAAATAATGCAAATTTATGTCTAATAAATACCTTCAGGCCAAAATTAGGTGTCTCCATAATGTCCCACTTTAAACAAAACTTATCTTTGTAAATTGAAGTTGCTGCCAATAATATAGGTTTTAAAAGAGTGCTTGTGGACAATGATTTAGGATTGGATATTTTTAATGAAAGATTTATATTAAAATCGGGCATTACTAAATAGGCCTTAACTACATCAACTAGTGTTATAAATGGATTTGACAATCAAGAATGAACGACCCTAGGTACAACCATATTGAATTTAATAATTGTGACAAAAACATTAGTGATTGAGTGGCATGTCGTATCACTATAATGTTTTACTTACAAGACCTTAGATTCAATTTTTGGGTGTTATATTGTTTACCTTATATATATGTTTGAAATTTTTACAAGACTGAATTATTTATACATGTCTATCAAATAATATGCCTTTTAGATTTTTTAAGATGGGCGAGTTCCAACATAACTTAGTGTTTCATTTGGATAAAAATCACACAATTTTAGAGTTGGACCTGAGTGATTTATTCCAATAAAGTAAGCTACAACATTTGAATTTGTGGAATGTAGCAACACTACAAATAAGATGAAAACGACGACTATAATGAGGATAGTGAAGATGAAATTGACTAGAAACTGAGATAAAAAATCTTAAATAAAATATATCATGGATAATATTTAAAGACAATATAAAATTTTGTAGGTGTTAGTTCCATTTAGAAAAGTCCTAAATAATATGGAGAACTAAACTCCACTATTCCAGAACAAAAACCAATAAACTAAGGTAAGAAACCAATGCCATGACATTGTTGTCTTGAAAAATATACATACAATAGTATTACACAAATAAAAAATGAGATATACATGGACTTGGACTCAAATGTGTACAAAATATCAGTTATAGCAGTAAGGAATCAACAGAAGATAACAAGGCATAATAAAACCCACTATTCCTAGTTCTCATCTAGTCAAGCAAGGAATTGGCTATAACAATAACTGCATGTTCCATAAGGATTCCAAATATGGACATTCAATAGATCAAGCACGTATTAGAATCTGTAATATACCTTGTTCTGTGAATAATAGATATTTTGGCACTAAAATTAATATCAAATATGTTAATAAAGATTCTTTCCAATATATTCTTAAGTTTATACAACCCTTAATAGTCCACTTAAAGATGTATTTAATGGATTACTCTCAATAAAATGTAAATATAATGTATGTTTCCCAAGAAGATGTGTATAAAGGTATTTAAGTCACATGGTCATTTTTCAATTTCCTACTATACCTGCTCTTTCACATTCATTGACTTATGTAAATAATTGCATATGTATTTTTTCTCATAAAATAAAATCTTCAAATCATAGCGGTATAAAATTGTATGTGTTGTCCCCCAAAAATATCACTCATTTTGGGACAACATATGAACTATTTTGGGCCCTGCAAGACCAAAATTGTCTCTTCCCTTTTTGAAATTTGTTCTGAGAATTCAAATTCCTCATTTTTCAAGCTTCTCAAAAATATACAAAATCTGCAGGCTTGAATCTACTGACTCTGTAGGCTTGAATCTATGGACTCTGCAGGAAGAAAATATACGGACTTTGCAGGCCAAGTTCTACGAGCTTCACAGGTTTATTTCTACGGACTCTACAGGAAAAAAGCAAGCTCTCAAAACTTAGGCGATTTCAAAGTTGGTTCAACGACAAAGTTCAACCAAAAGAGTTCATCGGCAAGCTTCTAAGCAAGGATTGAACCATTGAACCGTTGAACCTTGAACCATTTTGGTTCAACGGGTTCAACGGGTTCAAAGGTTCAACGTCATCAACAAGAGTTAAGCGCATTTGTCAAGGTTCAAAGTTCCACTGCTTCAAGGTTCAATGGCTTCAAAACACTTATCAAAGAGAAGAAGGCTTGAACCATTAAACCGTTGAACCATTGAACCACTTTGGTTCAAAGGTTCAACAGGTTCAATGGTTCAACAGGTTCAACGACCAAATGGTTCAACGCATTTGGTTCAAAAAGATCAAAAAGACTTAGCCAAATAAAAAGAATGAACTGATTGAACCATTGAACCTTGAACCAAAAGGTTCAACAACTTCATCGGTTCAAAGGTTTAACCAGTGCGATGAAGATCAAAGAGCTTAGAAAGAACAAGGAAGTGACAGACAAAGGATGAACCAATTGAAACTTGAACTGAAAGAGTTCAAAGTTTAATGGTTCATGGGTTCAAAGGTTTAAAGGCAGCCTCAGTCAAGGAAAGAAGCAACAAATAGGTGGTTCAACGGATGGTTCAATCAAGGAACGGGAAAGTGATTAAACCAGGAAGTGATGGAACAAAAGAGGCAGAATGAACCGATGAACCAATGAACCAATGTACTTTCAATAGGTTCAGAGGTTTAAGGTTCAACATGGTTCAAGCGGCTAGTGACCATTGACGGCCCCACAGACATAGAATTTAAAGTAAGGGAATATCCGTTGAAATTCAAATAAAGCATAGAAATTGAAGGAAGAACCAAGCGACTCACTGAAAAGATAGTCCAAGAGCTTAAATTCCAGGAAGAGACAAAGCTGGAATAGACAAAGCTAGAAAGGAAAAAAGTGAAAAGAGGGAAAAGCCTAAAATATTTGTGCAAAAGTTATTCCAGTAGGTGGAACAGTCTGTAAAGTAGATATTTGAGCTTGCAAACATTGAAGGCACGGCTTGTTGGTCTCCTTTGGAGTAAAGAAAAAATGGACAGCTATGCAAATGTCAGAGGGGATAGACCAGATGATCCAGACTCATGAGAAGACATATGGGATGAAATGACATGCCATAGTTAAGACAACTGCCCTATTTTTAATGCAGTCCTTTGACAAACCTGGAAATGCATTTAAGGCATTGAATGCACAGCATGGGCCATTCCATGAAACAAAGCACCAAGTCTCTTTTGGCTGATATATATTATAATCTCTTTTATTATTTTAAGGAGATCTTCCCATTACCAAAAGCAAAACTCTACCCAAATTGAAAGGCGAATACTGAGACTTTGAGCTCAGATTGTTGTTCATATCATTTTATCTGAATGAGAAAGCAACTTGTTTGTAGACTTTGTGTTGTCATAGCTTGTATCATTTTAGGAGATTGTTCTTATGTATGTCTTCTGAATGTGTTCTTGTTTATTTAATTTGGCAAGTAGAACTAGTGGAAGTAATCAGGAAGGTGTTAGAAGCCAATTGTGGAGAGACTTTGTGCCCCCACAATTGCCTTTAGTGTGTTTTCTTTCTATTTTTGTGTAAAGGACCTTGGGACGACTTTGTGCCCTCATTGTCCTTCATATCTCACTCTTGGGTAGTTGAGGTGGAGACTTTGTGCTACATCTCAAGCTGCTGGTTACTACACCCTTGGTTACCAATCACTTGTTACTAGAAAGATTCTTGTTGTTTGCAAGAATAAGCACTTCTGAAAGAAGAGAAGTGCCTTCTATCATTTCACCAGGATTTCTACTATTCAAGAAGGGATCTAGCTCTTTGGCTAAATGTTACTTCTAAAAGAAGAGAAGTACCTTCACCAATCACCCAAGATTTCTCCTTTGATCTATGAGCATCATCTCTTAAAGAAGAGAGATGGATGGTATATCCTACCCCCGAGTATTATTTTCAACTTATATTTATAGTATATAGCCCCCTTTATACCTATAGGGAACCTCCCATTGATGAGAGGAGAGATTTATCCCCTTTGGATGTGGTAAACCTGCAACATTGGATGACCAATCTCCCTATGCTATGGTGAAGAGACCTATTTTGCTCACTAGTTAGCTGGTCGAGAAAATATTCGCCCAACAGTCTTTTTGGTGACTCCACTGGGGAAGAGCGTGCAATTTGAAGTCTCAAACTTCAAGCTGAAGCAGATTCTACTCTTTTTCATTTTTTTTTGTTCTGCAATCTAGCAACTCCATGCTATACAAGAAGCGAGAGAGCCCAAGGTAGAACTACTTTTTCTGCTATTAGCAGAGCTTTGCCTATCCACATGCCACCTAGATTTGTTATCCCTCTTTTTCATAATCCCATCATGGCAGTTCAAGGCCCCTGGGGTAACTCATTTGGCCCACTAAATCTTACTCCACCCCTACATGAACTTCCATGCAGCTCAAGAAAGAAGTTCCCCAAATTTTTTGGTGATGGGAGAGTTCACCCTAATGAACATATTGCAGATTTCAGCATAGCCTGTGGCATAATAGGGGTGGAATTTGAAGATGTGGCAGTCAGGCTTTTCATAGAGACAATACAAGGTGCTATTGCAGACTAGTTTTACCATCTGCAAGCTAGATCAGTAACTAACTGGGACACACTCAAATCTAAATTTGAAGCCAGGTTCAAACCTGCAGAAGATGCACATGCCTTGCTGGCCCAACTCACATAGATGAAGAAGGAGCCCCATGAACCTATGAGGGACTTCATTTCCAAGTTTGACAAGCTGAGGCACAAGATTCCCTTGATCACCCAGTTGACACCTCAGAATCTCAAGTGTTTCTTCATCAACTCATAGCTACCTAAAGTGAGTTTCTTGCTGAGATGAGCTAGACACATAGACCTTGTTGCTGCTTAGGACTTGGCTATTGAGGTAGAAGATGACCTTATCTTGGTAGGAAAGATAAGGAGAGATCCTAATAGAGGAAAATACTCTTCATCTTCTGAGTATCCATCTATAGGCACCACTAATCAAATGGTGCAAAAGCTGGCAAATGAATTGCTAGCCTTGAAAAGATAAATGGTCCAAGGTATGTTTGCTCCTCCTTATCAAGATATGCCAAGGAGGACATTTCAGAACCAGTCATATCAAGGCAATGCTGCCAGAAGTCAAGGGCAACCAAATCATCTTCCTCCCCCATAGGCGAACCTTGCCTTTAAAGCACCTCAAACCAACTCAGCAGTTAGATATTTGAAAATAAAATATGATTTCTCTTTCCAACCTGAGTTTGATCAAGAAAATGACATTGGTATCTTCATAGAGGATCAAGAAGAATTAACTAGCGACTCCCACATTAGTTTTTTGAATTATCAAGATGAACCCAGAATTGAAGGTAAAGCAGATGAGGGATCATATGTTATGTTCACCTAATCTAAAAATCAATCAGCCTAACAAGCTGATAAAGAGAAGATAGAGGAGCGACCTCAACCAACAATTTCAATTGCTAAGTGTGGAACCACTCTGCCTTTCCAGGCAAAGGACCCGGTAGTTGCTAAAAAAGTAAGTACCCCAATCATTTCTACACCTTCAACTTCAAATTTGTAGGCCAGTCCTCCCCCTCCCAAAAACCAAAAGGATGAACTCCCATCCTCTATTCCTAGTCCATTTCAATCAATTGACATAATTGATCATGTCAAGAAATCCAAAATTCAAATGACTAAATTTGAATTCCTGCAAGCCAATCCTGAGCAGTTGGGCATTGGTGGAGAACTAAGTATGAACCTGTCTGAGGGAAGGATCCCTATCAAGGGCATAATGAAGAGATTGCTCCCTAAAAAGGAGGCAAAATATGTGGTCACCCAAATGTTAGCCCATACAACTCAAATTTTGTTTGAGTCTTTAGGCAGGGGTAATTATTTCTTGACCACAGAGGATGTTCATGTTCTTGCATACGAAAGTCCTATAGCTGGCAATCCGGGAATTGATCCAAACAAGACATCAGAAGAATTAGTAGGGTGTAGTAAAAATGAAGAAGGATCTTCCATCTCTAATGAAGATAAATCTAATAGAATATCAGCTTTTGATGATGCTTGGATCCTGGAATCTGATGGCAGTAATTCTTCTACCAATGCTAGAGCTGGGACTGTGTTGATATCTCCTCAAGGAGATATTTTTATTTCATGCAAGTTGCAGTTTAGAAACACCAACAACACAGGTAAATGTGAATCTCTATTACTTGGATTGAAGGTTGCTCAAGACGAAGATGTCAAACTCCTTCACACCAAAGGAGATGCTGAGCTAATGGTTTGTTAAGAGTTTGATGCTGACAATCAAAACATGTGCTGGACTGAACCAGTAGAATAGAAAGCTATGGTAGTGGACCATACTGTTGTACTCCAAAGTCAGCATAAAGAACTCTTCACAAAGAGAGAAAGGAGTTATGGTTTTCAGATAGAAGACCACGTCTTGCCATGGAGCAAGAGGAGAGAGCCAAAAGGAGTGCACAAAAAATGTGATTCCTGGTGGAGAGTTCTATTCACCCATCACCGATTCTAGGGAAAAAATGGTTTTCTACTAGTTTATCAGGATGGAATGCCATTTTCATTGTCTCATAATGGGCAGTGTCTGAATCACTTCAATTCTTGAAGTATCAGATAAGTTCACCTATACATATGTACATTTGTATAGTCTTTGGTTCTGTTTTATGCTTTTCATTTTCATTTTCATTTTTTGGAGCCTTTATTTTTGGGTAGCATGACTCCATATCTTAATGACATAATTCAAGGCACCAGAGATTTTGGTTTCTACTCCCCTCAGTTATTTCAAAATTTTAACTAAGGGAAGTTCCCCAACTAGAGCCAGTTGTTGTCCCCCAAAAATATCACTCATTTTTGGGATAACATATGAACTATTTTGGGCCCTGCAAGACCATAATTATCTCTTCCCTTTTCAAAATTTGTTTTGAGCATTCAAATTCCTCATTTTTCAAGCTTCTCAGAAATCTACAGACTCTGCAGGCTTGAATCTACTGACTCTGTAGGCTTGAATCTACAGACTCTGCAAAAATAAAATCTATGGACTCTGCAGGTCAAGTTTTATAGGCTTCATAGGTTGATTTATACAGACTCTATAGGAAAGAAGCAAGCTCTCAACACTTAGGAAATTTCAAAGTTGGTTCAACGACAAGGTTCAACTAAAAGAGTTAATCAGCAAGCTTCTAAGCAAGGATTGAACCATTGAACCGTTGAACCTTGAACCATTTTTTTTCAATGAGTTTAATGGGTTCAAAGGTTCAACATCATCAGCAAGAGTTAAGTGCATTTGTCAAGGTTCAAAGTTCAACTACTTCAGGGTTCAACGGATTCAAAACACTTATCAAAGAGTAGAAAGCTTGAACCATTAAACCATTGAACCACTTTGGTTCAAAGGTTCAATGGGTGCAATGGTTTAACAGGTTCAATGACCAAATGGTTCAACACATTTGGTTCAAAAAGATTGAAAGGACTTAGCCAAATAAAAAGAATGAACCAATTGAATCGTTGAACCTTGAACCAAAAGGCTCAATGACTTCACAGGTTCAAAGGTTCAACCAGTGTGATGAAGATCAAAGAGCTTAGAAAGAACAAGGAAGTGACGAACAAAGGATAAACCAATGAACTAATTGAACCTTGAACCGAAAGAGTTCAAAGTTCAATGGTTCATGGGTTCAAAGGTTCAAAGGCAGCCTCAGTCAAGGAAAGAAGTAGAAAACAGGTGGTTCAACCAAGGAGCGAGAAAGTGATTGAACTAGGAAGTGATGGAACAAAAGAGGCAGAATGAACCAATGAACCATTGAACCTTGAACCAAAAGGTTCAACGACTTCACAAGTTCAAAGGTTCAACCAGTGCGATGAAGATCAAAGAGCTTAGAAAGAACAAAGAAGTGACGGACAAAGGATGAACCAATGAACCGATTGAACCTTGAACTGAAAGAGTTCAAAGTTCAATGGTTCATGGGTTCAAAGGTTCAAAGGCAGCCTCAGTCAAGGAAAGAATCAGTAAATAGGTGGTTCAACCAAGGAGTGGGAAAGTGATTGAACTAGGTAGCGATGGAACAAAAGAGGCAGAATGAATTGATGAACCAATGAACCAATGTACTTTTAGTGGGTTCAAAGGTTTAAGGTTCAACATGGTTCAAGCGGCTGGTGACCATTGATAGCCCCACAGAAGTCAAATTTAAATTAAGGGAATATCTGTTGAAATTCAAATAAAGCACAAAACTTGAAGGAAGAACCAAGCGACTGGCTGAAAGATAGCCCAGGAGCTTAAATTCTAAGAAGAGATAAAGCTAGAAAGGACAAAATCAAAAAGAGGGAAAAGCTCAAAATATCTATGCAAAATTTATTCCAGTAGGTGGAACAGTTTGCAAAGTAGATATTTGAGCTTACAAACATTAAAGGCGTGGCCTGTTGGTCTCCTTTGGAGTAAAGATAAAATGGACAGCTGTGCAGATGTTAGAGGGGATAGACCAGATGATCCAGAATCAGGATAAGACATATGGGATGAAATGACATGCCATAGTTAAGACAACTACCCTATTTTCAATGCAGTCCTTTGACAAACCTGGAAATACATTTAAGGCATTGAATGCACATCATGGGCCATTCCATGAAACAAAGCGCCAAGTCTTTCTTGGTTGCTATATAGTGTAATCTATTTTATTGTTTTAAGGAGATCTTCCCGTTACTAGAAGCAAAACTCTACCCAAATTGAAAGGTGAATACTGAGACTTTGAGCTCAGATTGTTGTTCATATCATTTTATCTGAATGAGAAAGCAAGTTGTTTGTAGAATTTGTGCTATCATAGCTTGTATCATTTTAGGAGATTGTTCTTATGTTTGTCTTCTAAATGTGTTCTTATTTATTTAATTTGGCAAGTAGATTTAGTGGAAGTAATCAAGAAGGTGTCTTAAAGCCAACTGTGGAGAGACTTTGTGCCCCCACAATCGCCTTTAGTGTGTTTTCTTTTTGTTTTTGTGTAAAGGACCTTGGGACGACTTTGTGCCCTCATTGTCCTTCGTATCTCACTCTTGGGTAGTCGAGGTGGAGACTTTGTGCTACATCTCAGGCTGCTAGTTACTATGCCCTTGGTTACCAGTCACTTGTTACTAGAAATATTCTTGTTATGTGCAAGAACAAGCACTTCTGAAAGAAGAGAAGTGCCTTCTATCATTTAACTAGGATTTCTACTATCCAAGAAGGGATATGGCTCTTGGCTAAATGTTAATTCTAAAAGAAGAGAAGTACCTTCACCAATCACCCAGGATTTCTCTTTTGATCTGTGAACATCATCTATGAAAGAAGAGAGATGGATGGTATATCCTACCCTTGAGTGTTATTTTTAGCTTATATTTATAGTATATAGCCCCCTTTATACCTATAGGTAACCTCCCCTTGATGAGAGGAGAGATTTATCCCCTTTGGATGTGGTAAACCTACAACATTGGACAACCAATCTCCCTATGCTGTGGTGAAGAGACCTATTTTGCTCACCAGTTAGCTGGTCAACAAAATATTCACCCAACAGTATGATATAAGTGCTTTGCCTCATTTATATTATGTGTATATAGTTACCTTATGATAACCCCTATATATGTTATGATATGACTTATTTTTGTTTCTTGCCTTGCTTGCTAGATTATATACTTTGTAAGTGTGTTAAGCTTGATACTTTATGGTTATTTCTTATGCTTATAGATAGAGGTTTTAATTCACTACCTTTCATCTATGATATTGATGAGATTTTCAAGGTAGATATAGCATTTATGTGTAAAAATATATCTACATAATTTTGGATTCACATTAGGCTAGGGGAACGCCCCATATTCACTCAAAAAACTCTAGGGGCATTACATGGGGTATCTCTTGGTACTATTTCAAATTCTAGATATTCATTGATTATTCTTTATCATATTGGGATTTTAGTTGTTTTTTATATTCTCTAATGTAATTTTATCACTATTTGTGTCTCTATAGGCTTAGTGATTTCATATATGTTCATATTCCTTCTATGCTTGTTATATTCTTGTCTTCAATATTTTCTCTTTGCTTGGTTACATAGTTACCATGTTTCACCATGCTTGGATATATAGTTACTTTGTTTTAACTATGTGTTAACTTTATTTAGTGTGTTTGATGAGCTTTATCAATGATGAGTGTAGTCTTCATTGAGTTTTATGTGCTTAGTATGTGTTTATACTTATATTCCTACCTATTGCTTGTCGCATCTTTAGTGTGTTTGGTATACTTATTATTTATTTGGCACGAACCATGTGTTTTTTGTGCATTCCTTGCTTCTTATGTGTGTTGTGTCTTCTAATGTCTAAATTGTTGTCTCTATACTTGGTCATATATGTGACATGAATGAGTTATTATGGATGATAATGGGAAATGAGGGATGATGGGAGAGTGACTAGGGATGACGAGGGTCAAGATTATGTGATTAGGGACAATGAGGGCCATAGAGGGAGTGATTAGGGGTGATTAATGATGATGATGAAAAATAAAGAAGTGATTAGGGATGATGAGGGATGTTGAAGGCTAATGAGTTAGTGATTAGTGATGATGAGAATCAATCATATCAAAATTAATCATATCACTATCTACCTCTCCCTAAACCATATGGATAAAATGGGTTGAACACATAAAAAATCATTTATCATCATAATCAACTCCTCATCATTCATCATTATCTTTCATACCTCTCTTATCAACCTTCATTATCCCTTGTCATCCCTATTAACACTATCATTGGTACTCATCATCCCTCATCATCCCTAGTCACTTCATTATCCCTCATTATCCCTCATCATCTTTACTTACTCCCTCATCATCTCTCATTATCCCTCATCATCTTTACTTACTCCCTCATCATCCCTCAACATATCTAATCACTCATTCATCAACCCTCATCACCATTAATTATCCTTAAACACTCCCTCATCACCCCTAATCATCCATAATCACTCTTCAATGGCGCAAATTATCCCTAATCACACCCTCATTGACCTCATCATGTCTAATAATCCATAATTACTCCCTCATCCTTCCTCATTTCCCCTCATCATGCTTAATGAATCAATCATTAACCCTCAACATACCTCATCATCCCTAATGACTCATTCATCAACCCTCATCATCCCTTATCATCCATAGTCACTCCCTCATTGGCCTTCATTATCCCTTATAAACCATCATATTCATTCATAATCCTTCATAATCTATAATCACTCCCTCATTGACCCACATTATTAGTAATTATCCCTAGTCACTCCTTTGTCATCCCTAATCATCCTTTATCACTCCATCATCCATCATTATCCCTAATCACACCATTATTAACCCTTATCATACTTAAAAACTCCCTCATCATCTCCCATTACCCTCATCATCCATAATCACTCCTTAATCACTTCCTAATCACTCCCTCATCAACCTTCATCATCCTTAGTCACTTTGTCATCATCCCTCATCATACTTAGTCACACCCTCATTGGCCTTTGTTTTCTTTCATCATCCCTAATCCCTCCCTCATCATCCTCATCATCTCTAATCAGTCCCCCATGAATTATCATCATACTTATTCACTTAATCATAAGCTATCATCATCTCAAATTCATTCTCTCATCATTTTGGGTTTTGGGTTTAAGGGGTTTTAGGGTTAGTGGTTATAGTTTAGGGTTTAAGGGTTTCATGTTTAAGTGTTTTAGAGTTTAAAATTTATTGTTTAGGGTTTAGGGGTTAAGATTATAGGTTATGGGTAGGAATATGGATTATGGGTTAGATATTAGGGTTTATGGTTTTGGTTTTTGGTTTTTGGTTTTTAGGGTTTAGGGTTTAGTGTTTTAGGCTCTAAAGTTTTAGGATTTATGATTTAGGCTTTGGGATTGGAATTGAAGTTAAGGTTTAAGATTAGGGGTTAAGGGTTTATGGGTTAGGATTTCTTAAGCTCATATCAAAATCACTCATATCACTATATACCTCTCCCTAAACCATATGGATAAAATGGGTTGAACACATAAATCATCATTCATCATCATAATCAACTCCTCATCATCCCTAGTCACTCCATTATCCCTCATTATCCCTCATCATCTCTACTTACTCCTTAATCATCCCTCAACATCCCTAATCACTCCTTCATCAACCCTCATCACCCCTAATTATCCTTAAACACTCCCTCATCACCCCTAATCATCCATAATCACTCCTTCAATGGACCAAATTGTCCCTAATAACACCCTCATTTACCTCATCATGTCTAATCATCCATAATTAATCCCTCATCCTTCCTTATTTCCCCTCATCATCCTTAATACCTCAATCATCAAACCTCAACATACCTCATCATCCCTAATGACTCCTTCATCAACCCTCATCATCCCTTATCATCCATAATCACTCCCTCATTGGCCCTCATTATCCCTTATCAACCATCACAATTCTTCATCATCCTTCATAATATATAATAACTCCATCATTGACCCACATTCTTAGTAATTATCCCTAGTCACTCCTTTGTCATCACTCATCATCCCTAATCATCCTTTATCACTCCTTCATCAGCCCTCATTATCCCTAATCACACCCTTATTAACCCTTATCATCCTTAACAACTCCATCATCATCCCTCATTACCCTCATCATCCATAATAACTCCTTAATCGCTTCCTAATCACTCCCTCATCAGCCTTCATCATCCCTAGTCACTTTGTCATCATCCCTCATCATACTTAGTCACACCCTCCCTCATTGGCCTTTGTTGTCTTTCATCATCCCTAATCCCTCCCACATTATCCTCATCATCCCTAATAATTTACCCATTAATTATCATCCTCCTTAGTCACTTAGTCATAAGTTATCATCGTCTCTAATTCATTCCTTTCTCATTTTTGGTGTTGGGTTTAAGGGGTTTTAGGGTTAGGGGTTACAGTTTAGGGTTTTAGGGTTTAATGTTTAAGTGTTTTAGAGTTTAAAATTTATTGGTTAGGGTTTAGGGGTTAGGATTATAGGTTATGGTTAGGAATAGGGATTATGTGTTAGATATTAGGGTTTATGGTTTTGGTTTTTGGTTTTAAGGGTTTAGGGTTTAGGGTTTTAAGCTTTAAAGTTTTAAGATTTATGATTTAGGCTTTGGGATTAGCATTGAAGTTAAGGTTTAGGATTAGGGGTTAAGGGTTTATCAATTAGTATTTTAGGGTTTGTGACATTTAGGGTTTTAGGGTTTAAGGTTTTAGGGTGTGGGGTTTAAGGTTTATATTTTAGTGTTTAGGGTCTATGTTCTAAAGGTTTAGTTTTTAAGGGCTTAATTTTTAGGGTTTAGGGTTTAAGGTTTTAAGATTTAAGGTTTTAGGGTTTAGGGTTTAAGGTTTTGAGAGTTAAGGTGTTAGGGTTTAGGGTTTATGGGTTAGGGTTTAAGGTTTAGGGGTTTAGGGTTTGGTTTTTTTTTTGTTCAATATTTTGATGTTTTAGATTTTAGGTTTGGATTTTATATTTTTTTGGTTTAGGGATTTTGGTTTTGTGTTATAATATAATTTAATCTCATTTTTGGTATGTTAACTTCCTCTTCCTCACCCTTTATATGGTGCTACTTTTTTTGTCAAAATAGGTGATCATTGTTGGCAATCCCATGATAAGTGGGCCTTGTATATCCTTATGCCTAGTTTGATATTCTTTTACCAATTGGGGAACCATAATATCCCCTATTTTAAATTTTTTAATGACCTCTTAAAAGGTATAAGGTGGAGTGATACATGGGTATCATTGAGGCACCTATTTGGATAGGAAATCATTATTCCTTTATGGTTTGGTCTTCACCATGTATGTTGTTTATCCTAAAGTTATTTAAATGGTAATAGTAGAGGATCTAATAGGAATGGGTTGTGGTAATGACATTATTAGTTGAGGGGATGGCCTTGAAAGGGAAGGTGGCCTTGATTGAGATGGACAAGTAGTTCATGTGAAAAGGTTGAAACCTTTAAACTTGTGTTGTAATTATAAAGGAGGAACTTAAAAGCATGGGACTAGTGACCTGAATATAACTATGAATGTTTCCATGAGTAGGGATTAATAGTCTTGAGTCTACATCAATGTTTAATTCCTTATCTTCTTAGTTGTCTTATTCTTCTAGTATCTTAGTGCGTACATATTCAACATGTTTGAGTTTTATTTATTCTAACTCTTCCACTTCAATTATATAAACCTCAACCTTTTGATCTACCTATCTTTTGATTCTCCCAAGATTTCAATACTTCTAGATTCCTTTTATTCTTCCTCAAATTCCTCACAAAGAGGAACCCCCTTTATCAAATAGACCAATTTTAGGTCCTTATTTTTGCACATCCTTGGGAGAGGATGGACGGTTCTTAAGCTTTTTTTGATAAATATAGGGTGTTTTTGAGAAAAGGGGAGATGGTTTCCCCAAATTGGGTGGAATGGGAAACAATAGTGGCAGGAGTGAGAATTGATAATGAAATAAAAGTAGTGGGAAAAATGGTAGATATAAATAGGGACATTATTGTAGATACCACAAGTGTGTTGGTGTGCCCACCTGAAGGAGATGGTGCATTCACTTCTATAGTGGTTTTATATAGATTCATTATGACCACCATTTGAGGGCTTGGAATCCAATTTATAATATTATTTATTATTTTTGTTTCACTTTCCCTTTGAGGACTCAACTCCTTAGATGATCCAACCTCCTTAGGTGAAATAGGATCTTAAATTTTTTGTGTTTGAGGTTGAGATTGAGGCTGGGGAAATTGGTGACTTGAGATCTATAGGTACCTTTATAACACATCCCTATAAATGTATGTTATTGCATTTTTATGTAATCTATAATGTAGATAATACCCATGCATATCATTGGCCAAAATATCATTCATGGTAAAGTAGATTGGGAATTATTCTTAAATCTAAAACTAGTTAGATGATCTAGGGTTTTGTCCACCTAAGGTGCCCCTCTAGTGTTAGGTTGATGTAAATGACCCGTATTAAATGCCTAATTGGAGTTAATCCTAGTGTGATTGAAGCTATGTGATTTAGGAACATATTCATGTAGAATGAATTCTTAAGTTGATTGGAAATTTATGTCACATTTGAATACAAACCAACCATTTTATTATGCATCAATGTGGTTATGTCATTGATCGAGGCATTGATCATGATCAAGCACACAAATGTACATAGTCAGTTGTGGTCAAGTTCTCTCAAATATTTATTTAAATACTAGTGTTTTATAGTTCCACTTTTAAGGTATTATTCTAATAATTTATCACTCTACTATAAAAAACTCTAAAGGAATGGTTTTTAGTAACCAAATTTGAGAGTTGATCCAATTTAAGAGTTTAGTAAATCCTAGATGTAGCCATCAATGAAAACTATTAGTGGGATGATTGATTATCCTTTTATCTATATGTATGGTTTAAAAACCTAAAAATCCTTAAATGATAAAACCCTAAACCCTAAAATAGTAAACCCTAAAACCAAAAACCCAAAACCACAAACCTTAAAAAATAGAACCCAGAACTAAAAAACCTAAAACCCAAAACCCATAAAACCAAAAAATACAAACCCTTTAACACTTAAATCCTATACCTTAGAACCTATACCACTTTAAACCCTAAACCCCAAACCATTAAAACCATAAAGCATAATTATAATGCTAAACTCTAAACCATAAAACCCAAAACACTAAAACACTAAACCCTAAACTCCTAATCCATAAAACTATAAACCCTAAACCTCAAACCCATAACCCATAAACCCTTAAAAACTTACCATAAAACCCTAAAATACTTAACCCTTAAAACCCAAATCCTTAAAATTAAAACCCAAAACCTTAAACCCAAAACCCTAAAACCTAATCCAAAAAACTATAAAAAAATTCTAACCATAAAACCCTAAAATCCTAAAATCTAAATACTAAAATATAAACCCTAAAACCCATAAATATCAATACTGTAAACCCTAAATCTTAAGATACACAATGATAATATTTATTCAACACAATATTTGAGCTTTATTTAATTAAGTAAAATTTGGGATGGTGAGGGTCAATGAGTGAGTGATTAAGAAGGAGGAGGGGTAAGGATTAGGGATGATGAGTTATGATGAGAGAGTGACTGCAAATGATTAGGGAGTGATTAGGAACAATAAAGGCCAATGAGGGAATGTTTAGAGATGATGAGGGATGAGGAGGGATGATGAAGGATGAGGAGGGATGATGAAGGATGATGAAGGATGAGGAGGGATAATGAAGGTCAATGAGGGAGTGATTAGGGATGATTAGGAATTATGAGGGGTTATGAGGGAGTGACTAGGGATTATTAGGGATAATTAGGGTTGATGAGGGAGTGATTATGAATAATAAGGGATGATGAAGAATGATGAGGGAGTTATTAGGGATCATGAAGGATAATGATGGCTGATGAATAAGTGACTAGGGATGATAAGGGAGTGACTAGGGATGATAATGGATGATGAGGGCCAATGAGGGAGTGATTATGGATTATGAGGGATAATTCAATGAGGGAGTGATTAGAGATGATGAGGTTTAATGAGGAAGTGATTAGGGATGATGAGGGGAAATAAGGAATAATGAGGGAGTGATCAAGGATGATTAGGTATGATAATGGTCAATGAGGGTGTGATTAGGGATAATGAGGGATATTAAGGGAGTAATTAGTATGATGAGGGATATGTAGGCTGATGAGGGAGTGTCTAAATTAAAATGGTCAGGTCATGCAAATGTGAACCAATCTGAGAGTTGAACAAATCCCAAATGTAACCATAAATGTAAATTATTAGTGGGATTATTTATTCCCATTGTATATATGTTTATGGTTTAAAAATACAAAAACCCTTAAATTTTAAAATCATAAAACCATATACCCTAAAATAGTAAACCCTAAAACCGAAAACCCAAAACCATAAACCTTAAAAAATAGAAACCAAAACCTAAAACCCTAAAACATAAAACTATAAACCATAAACCCCTAAAACCAAAAAATCCAAACCCTTTCACACTTAAATCCTATACCTTAGACCCTAGACCATTCTAAACCCTAAACCCTAAACTGTTAAACCCATAAACCATGATGCTAATCTTAAACTCTAAACCATAAAACCATAAACCATAAAACACTAAACCCTAAACCCCTAAACCATAAAACTATAAACCATAAAATTGAAACCCATAACCCATAAACCCTTAAATACTTACCATTAAAACTTAAAATACTTAACCCTTAAAACTCAAACACTTAAAAGTAAAACCTTAAACCTTAAACCCTAAAGCCTAAAACCTAAACAAAAAATAATAAAAAACTCTAACCATAAAACCCTAAAATTCTAAAACCTAAATATTAAAATATAAACCCTAAACCCCATAAATATAAATACCCTAAACCCCAAATCTTAAGTTACACAATGATAATATTTATTTGACACAATATTTGAGCCTTATTTAATTAAGTAGCATTTAGGATGGTGAGGGTCAATGAGTGAATGATTAAGGATGAGGGATGAGGATTAGGGATGATGAGTGATGATTAGAGAGTAACTAAAAATGACGGAGTGATTAGGGAAAATGAGGGATAATGAGGGAATGTTTAGGTATGATGAGGGAGTGATGAGGTATGATGAGGTATGATGAGGGAGTGATAAGGGATGATCAGGGATAATGAGGGATGATGGAGTAAGGACATTGATAAATGATGAAGGCTGATAAGGGAGTGATTAGTTAGAATAAATGATGATGAGGGATGATGAAGGATGATGATGGAGTGACTAGGGAAAATGAGGGAATGATTAGTAATGATGAAAGATGACTAGGGCCAACTAGGGAGTGATTATGGATGATGAGGTACATTGAGGCCCAATGAGGGTGTGACTAGGGATGATGAGGGATAGTGAGGGCTGATGAAGTTGTGATTAAGGATGATGAAGGCCAATGAAGGAGTTATTAGGGATGATGATTGATAATGAAGGATAATGAGGAAGTGATTAAGGATGATGAGGGATGATGAAGGTCAATGAGGGTATGATATAGATAATGAGGGTCAATGAGGGAGTGATTAGGGATGATTAGGAATGATTATGGATTATGAGGGAGTGGGCTATGGATCATTAGGGATAATGAGGGTTTATGAGGGAGTGATTATGAATAATAAGGGATGATGAAGAATGATGAGTTATTATGAGAAAGTTATTAGGGATGATGAGGGGAAATAAAGGCCGATGAAGAAGTGACTAGGGTTGATAAGGGATGATGAGGGAAAATGAGGGAGTGATTAGGGATGATGAGAGATAATTTAATGAGGGAGTTATTAGAGATGATGAGGTTTAATGAGGAAGTGATTAGGGATGATGAGGGGCAATAAGGAATGAGGAGAGAGTGATCAAGGATGATTAGGGATGATAAAGGTCAATGAAGGTGTGATTTGGAATAATGAGGGCTATTGAGGGAGTAATTAGTATGATGAGGGATATGAGGGATGATGAGGGAGTGTCTAGATTAAAGCATCCAGGTCATGCATATGTGAGATTATAAGTAAAACATGCATGTATTAACCAATCTATTTTACATTTTTTTGGAGTGAATGGTATATTTTTATGATGATTCTTGAATGGTGTTTTGATTGTTTCTATTCCAAATGAAGCGTACTAGGGTGATTATCTACATTCATGTCTAGTATGAGTGACCCTATCATGACTATAAGTAGATGTCATGTATGAGTGACCATACCTACATGTAGCACTAAGTATGTGGTATATGTCATGTATGAGTGATTATATCATGAATATAGATATGTTACAAGCTATATTCTATAGTCCATTCATTTATGCATATTGATAGACCCATTGATAAAAAATCCCATAATTTATTTAAGAATTTGGGCTAAATCTACCTTAAAGCCTTTTTTCTTGATCATCCATAGTCATTCCTTTATTTATATAGATTACAATGCCCCATATTATTTTAATAAATGTCTCGATTAATGCCACCTCTCCTTTCTCTATATAGGTGATAATTCCCCTCTACTAATTTTATAGTATTCCTTGAGAATTCCCCCCCTCCTTTATCCCTCAATTTAATAATGTTCCTATACTAATTTTAAATAATGATAATTCCCCATCTCCTTTCAAGATATAGCTCTAGTATTCAACTAGGTATTGGGTATTCAATATATGGCTTGGGTAAGATAGATACAGTCATGATTGGATATGGGTATTCAAGATCAAGATATGGTTTGGGTATTTAATAAAACATGGTATACTCAAGTAGGTAAGGCATATTTAAGTAGGTAACCCAAGTAGGTAGGGAAATAAGAATAGGTTGGTAGGGCATAATCAAGTAGGTTTAAATTAGGTAAAGCATACTCAAGTAAAATAAGGAAAGTAGGGAATATTTAAGATCAAGACATGACTCAGGTATTTAGGTAGGGCATACTCAATATCAAGATATGGCTTAGGTATTCAATCAGGTAGGGCATACTCAAGTAGGTAAAAGTAGGTATGGAATGCTCAAGTAGGTAAACTAGGTAGGTCATACTCAATGGTATAGATTTGAATTACATATTTAACATGATTCAAAACTTTGTTTCTCATTATATATATCAAAAATCAGGCTTCCCTTACTGATAATATATGTTAAGTATGACATAAGTACATACGTATGGAAAAAATATATGAAATTTATATATCAGGTGAAAGATTTCATTAATATTTAAGAATATATTATAGAAAAGGAAAGTAGGCAGGAAAAAAATGAGGCTCTATATCGAGAAACAAGTTTCCTTTACCTTATCGGGTAGGAAATAACTAAGTAGGAAGGGAAAGAACAAAGCTATCTATCGGGAAGATAATCTTTCCTTAATATTCTATTGGGTGAAGCAAAGCTAGATATCAAGAATGCAATCTTCCCTTGCCTTCCTCCTTGGCATAGAAGAATTAGATAGGGAAAAATCCATCCCATCATATTACTTATATGCTACATATTTGTTAGCATAATGCCTCTCTATATCTCAAACAATTCATACTTGAGCCCCTATTTATAAAAATGTCTCTCTATATTTATCTTGACCAGTAATATCCATACTTGATATTAGAGTTTAATTACTCCAATATTTTGGTCATTTTTTAATCTTGAAATTATGAAAACTAAGTATTGATCAAAATGGATTTTGAAAAATTAACTTTCAAATGGTAAATCTTACACCTATTGAATTGATTTCATAAAATGCAGAGTATCCCTAAATTGTTATATTTGGTTAAATAGATTTAAAGTATAAGAATATAAAATATAATATAACTTAAATGTAAAATTAGAGTGGCCCTTATTACATTTATTTTACTAAACATATCCTAATACAAACAAATAAAAAACACCACAAAAATACTATGAATTAAAGGACGTACACCCTTTATACTACATAGGGCATACACCCTTTACTAAAGGGCGTACACCCTTTCCCTTCAAAGTTTTCAAATATTTACATTTCCTTCAAAATAATATTTTCAAAGGGCGTACACCCTTTTCTCAAAAGGACGTATGCTCTTTAGGCTTGAGACCAATCCAAATCAAGTTTGTTATATTTTTTTTTGAAAAGAAGGGTGTACACCCTTTTGAAAAGGGTGTATTCCCTTTAAAAATATATATATATATTTTCATTTTATCCTTCTTTTTGTCCCCCAACTTTGTGCATCTACCTTATTATACTTATAAAATGTATTATTTTATTAATTATTTAACTATTATCATATTTTTATGGATTTAATGTTTTTTGTAACAAATCATTATATAATAGCATTCTCAAAATTGGCTCCATGTTAATATTGATTCATTATTCGTGTGTTGGGGAAACTCAATCATTAAATTTGAAGAGTTCTCCATATTTTAATTTAGACTAAGATTGACCCTTTGCAAGTGATAAATAAGATAACATTATGACCTTCCAAAGAAAAAAAGACATACATTTTTATTCATTTTTCAATAGATATATTAATATATTAAAATATATAAAATTAATTAAAATAACAATAAGGCATAGTTCAAACATAATTTGGTTATTTAATTTTAAAATTAATATTTTTTAACGTAAGGTATTTTTTAAAGAATTAGCTTAGTGTACTTTTTTTATGGACATGGATTAGCATCATCTTTCTATTTTATTTCTAAGGTCGAGTGTTTTTAGGGACTTGACTTAACATCATCTTTCTATTCTATTTCTAAGGTTGAGTGATATTTTATGCTATGGAAAGTGTACTAATTAATTTTATTTAAGCAAAATTTATTAGTTTTAAAATTTTAATCTACCTATTATGCTTTTGATGATACAACACACAAACAAATTAAGTGAAGATCCTTTATAAAATCAACTTTATTTTGGCATTCCCAATCATTTGTATGGTCAGTTTTGTAACCATTCTACTAAGAATCCTCCTTAACTTGATATTAGTGTTCTTATAATGAAACAAATTATTCAAATACCATCATTCCAAAATAATATTTTAGATAGCTATCCTCAACATTCAAATTTTCCCTTATTTTACTTTATACTAGTTATTATTGCATTCACATCACTTATCATTATTAAACATTAACTATATTAATGTTCTCTCTCTCGCTCTCTCTCTCTCTCTCCAAAAAATATTTTAATTAAAAAAATATACTGAAGGCATCGTTCTTTAAACAATAAAAAATATAAATTTAAAAACTTGTCACAACTACCCCATCCAAGTCAAGCTCATGGGAAATTACGCCCTAAATTTCATACTAATTTTTTACTCTATTGCTTATATTTTTCCTACGTGAGGCATATTGTGCATGTATTTACATTGCTTACCTTTTTTACATTTAAGATATATTACTTCTGCACTTACATTTCTTACCTTTTTCCCATGTGGGGCATTTACTTATGCGTTTATATTGATTACATCACATGTCCATATGGGCACTTCACTTATTACATGCATACTTCCAAAATGATATCGTATCTTACATATGATGTGTGCAATTCTTTTTCATTTTTATTTAATTTAATAGGTTGATCTCACATCTCAAGAGAGGGTCATATATTCCACTCATTTTATCCAAACTTTAGATCCCATACTCCAAACATTCAATATTGTTTTCAATCCTATGAAAAGGGGCATTTACAATTTACCTACTCCTAGATGCACTTAACATGTGTCACATTTTCTCATTGTAGGATATATTTAAGAACTCTCTTACCCTTGTTTTATGTTGTATTAAGATTATTGTTTTTTCTCTTAATTTTTTCTCACTAAAAAGTTTACTCATAAATGCATATGTAGGGTTTAGTAAAAGTTTAGCAGCGTATGATTTCACACAAACATCCTTACATTTTTAGCAAAAACTTTATATATAATTTTCAATTTTTCTTTTCTTCATTTGAACAAATTAATATTGGCACTCATCCACTTGTAATTGTTTTTACATGTTTCACATTTGCATTGGAATTTACTGTGGGAGCTTCAAGAGGAACATAATCTTATACCCACCCTTTGCTTGTTTTACTTCAAAATACATCCACACACACATACACATTAAAGTGGGGAATTGTGTAGACACCTAAAAATGGCTCATATATATTTATTAATCATTAAGTTGCATTATTATAGGGTACCAATATGTTTATTGATTATTGGTCCAAATTAAGATTTATTGGCACATCTCTCTCTCTCTCTCTCTATGTGTGTGTGTGTGTGTGTGTGTCCACCTCAAATCACACATTGCATATGTTTAGGGGAGTGTCTTTTGGGTTTGTTTAGGTGCACCCATATCATGTGCTCATGTCTTTCAATAATTTTTCTATATAATGCTAATTTGTGTGCCAATAGAATTGTAATTTATATTTAATTTATTGTAACAATGAAAATCATTGTAATGACACATTTGAATTACACTAGATTTTTTGGTTGAATTACATTTACATGGGATGTACCTTTGATATTGTATATCATTTAAGATCTTGATAAATGACCTTATTAATCTATTTTAATCTAGAATACAAATCCCAAAATAAATCTTTTTCTTTATTTTTTATAGTTTCAATAACCTTATTAAAATTTAAAAAATAATAATAATATTTTAATATGAAAATTTATAATATTAAACAAGATTTTGAGTACACTACACTTGACTAATAAATTTGTCAAATTAGATTATGTTCATCTACTTTTTGCTAGAAAGATGAAGTCCAGAAATCTGGTAACAAGAAATGTGGAGTCTAATTCTAAAGAAATACTAAAGATAATGTAATCAATGACGTCAACGGTGACATTAAATTGGTTTAATTTTAGTAAAGCAAATTCAAAGCTTAAATATAATCATGTCAAAAGTGGCTGCGGTGATCCGACCCAAACATAAAAGGTATGAATCGATCTGTAATATAAAGAGTGTAAATAGACATTGACGATAAATCTGTCACTTCCATTCTCATTCACATGTATATCTTTGCCACGGTATTTTTTTTTTTTTTTTTTTTAAATTTATTAAAAATAAAGGTATGACTCGATTCCCACGTGGTAAACACTTTTTACAATGTCAAACAAATGTGGATATTTTGTTCGCATTACACTCTCCTACAATTTTATATTCAAAACTTTGACGTGCATTATCTAGTGACATGGGGTTGTGTTGGATTAGTATGATGATTTATTATTTAACACTTATATATATAATTAATATAGATATTTTAAATATATTTATCTAAAATATGTTGAGAGATTAACTCCGAGATGTCTATATTATGATGTAGGTTAGATAGGTGTCTCAAATTTGATATCTCTCAACGTATTTTAGATAAATGTATTTAAGATATCTATGCTAGTAACACCCATAAGTGTGGCATGTACACTTAAAAATAAATACCAATTAATGCATCATTTCATATTCATTTAAATAAGAAATATATATCACATTAAATGATAATTAAATAAAATAATTTCATAAATATTGAAATTTGAAAATAAGTATAATATATATGATATTAAACATGTAATATTATTGTAGTTCTAAGGACTTGAGTCTCTCTTCTTCAGCTTTCCGTTTAGAAAGTTGTTTTCTTGTTTTCAACTTTTCATATATGTCATATGAAAATGGAGACCAAATTCTGAGTCTTTCCAGAGATTTTACACACGATAGTACCACAAATGTTAACCCTAGTCTTTCTATATGCCTTATATCAATTGTTGCTTTAGAAAGAGTCAATCCTTGTGATTTGTGTATGGATAATCCCTAAGCCAGTCTTAAAGGTAGATGTCATGTTCATCCCCTTTGTATTGGTGTAATTGGAATTGTATGTGGAGTTGCATCTACAAATGGCATTCCATAGTAACTGTCAAATTCCACCATAACATATGTAGGTGTCTCTGGGGGGGAAATTCCAGGTTTGTATACTATACTTTGACTATATCCTAGAGATCCATTTACAAGTCTTGATTCTATACATAGGTTGGATGTTAACATCACTCTTGCATCCTTAGCTATTAATAACTCCACATCCAATTCATCATTCTGACCTCCTGATGGATTGGTACTACATGTTCTAGTTGCAATGCTGCGGGCAATCGGTCCTTTTAATGCTTTTAATTTCATTCTGTTATGATTTTTCACATTATCATTCATAGCAAATAAATGAATAGCATTGTCTAAATCTTTCCTAATGCTTGGGTGTAATACACTATTTGTTCTTGACATCAATAGTTCCCAATCGTTAATAGTCAAATGTGCATCTCTAAGATTTGTGAGTAGTTGTTGAAACCTTTTCTAGTCATCACTTTCTCATTCTTGTTTAAATACCTTATCCAAAGTAACAACTATTTTGAATTCTTTCCATAATATTTTTCGTGTTTGTTACTATTGTACAGTGCTTTATTACTCACAGGAGGTAGCTGGCCCAAATCTCCTACTAAAATGATTGATCTCCCACCAAAACTCATGTTTGTATTTTCTGGAAATGCTTGACGAAGTTGTGCATCTATGTTCTACAACATTTTCTCCCTAATGAAACTCATTTCATCAATCAATATGTATTTTATATTGTTCGATGCTGAAAATCGACGATCTTTTTTATTTTGTCGAGATCTGTGGCAAATTGGACCTTCAGGAGCTCAAGAGATATTTATGCCATGGTAACTTTCTTGACAAATATAACACATACTTGGCAAAGCCAATTTTTCTAAACGATGGTGAAAAATTATTTTTAACCTCTATACATCTACCTCTATATTTCCACTATTATCATGTGTATTTTGTATATTATTTTCAACACCATCATCCATTTCATTTCTTTCTCTATTATCTGGCATTTCTCACACACATTTTATGGTCATTGAATTCACTTCTTCAGAGTTAGCATCAACATTAGCATTTACTCAACGACATCTTCAAACTACTTCATGATTGTGTTCTTATACTTGATTTCTTTCTTCCTTTGTGAATTGATTCAAATGCATTTCTCTTTGCATTCTTCTTCTTAGTTTATGTTGACCATCTTGAGATGTTCGTGGATAATATGCCATCATTTCTTGGGCATGTTCTCTCATTTCTGCTTCCAATTCTTAAACTGGCATTCTACCCTACGTTTTGCATGTCTTTCTCTTTCATTCTCATTATATTGTTGTCTTTGCTCTTCTATTCTTTGTTCACGTTGTTGTCTTTGATATTATCAAACATACTCTCTTCGATATTCTATTCACTACTATTCAGTTTCAAAATTTAATCGTGGATGTGCCATACCTATAAAATATAAACATAAAATATTCAATCTATTTTTTCAAAAAATTAAACTACAATTAACCTTTTTTTATAAATTCAAAAAATTAATAATAAAAAGTAAGAAAATACATCTCATAATAAATATCATATAAATAAAATTTTCTATAATATTATTTTATATTTTATCTTTTCTTTGAACTAAATGCAAATATATATATATATATATATATATATATATATATATATATATATATATATATATATATATATATATATATATATATATTAACATTTAAACAAATTTAATTTAAATAAAATACTATTTACTTCATTATTATAAACTATCAAAAAAAGTATATAGCTATAATATAGTGCGTGATATAATTAATTATCACAGGTATCTCTTGGTGCCCATACATATATTCAGATATCTCTTAAATTTTTTATCTATTGGCGTAAATACCATATCTAAAATATCTTAAATATGTAGTTAACAAATGTTTATAAACATATTAAATTATAGATTAAAAAAAATAAACATATTAAAGTATCTATTAATAACGGCCTATAAATGACCCAACAATAAATGTTTAAAAATTTATCTTTTGGCCTAAATACCATATCTAAGATATCTTAAAGATGTAGCAAATAAATATTTATAAACAGTTTAAATTATAGATAAAAAATATGAGATAAAAAATAAACATATTAAATTATCTAATAACGGCCTATAAATAACCCAACAATAAATATTTATTATCTATTTTTATCTCATACTAATTTATTAAATGACTCATACGCGTGTCAAAATGTTAATACTCCAAGTTAAATTATTTATCATTAACTATTAATTTATCTCCTTTTTTTATTGCTCTATAAATATTTATAAACATATTAAATTATTATTATCAATCCAAACAATATCTAATTATTTATAACCATAATTTACTTAAATATTTAGTGTTATTTACTTAGTAAAAATATCTTCATTCCCTTGTAAAAATATTTTCACTCTTATTTATTGTTTAGATATTTAATGTTTATTTTTTCATTTCTTTTATTCATTCATTTACGGTTATATTATAATAGTTTATTTGAAGTGTTAATATTACAATTTTTTACAAGGGTAATTGTGTAACTATTTATTAAGTTTGTGAAAGTAAAAGTTAATAGGTGGATTAAAAAAATTTTGCAGCATAATTTCCATTGATATTTATAAATAAGATATTTTTAAAAACATACCTCTTCCTTATAACGAAGTTAAAACAGTTATGCACTCATACCATTACACTCCTAACTGCCACCATAGGTTACACCTCTTGGTGTAATAATTACGATAAATGGATTTCATAATTTAGTTAGATTATGTAATATATAAATTATTAAATGATTAAGTTAAAGGTTAAGGTTATATATGTTTTAAGTTAGTTATATATGTTTCAATATAATTAATTGTATAAGAGTGTAGTGTTCTCCTTTCAAACATGTATTGTCTTCAATATTGATCATATGTAGATGCCTCTGCATTGAAAGCTTTATCTTCCTATGCAATTTTTTAGACATGTTTTTCATTTGATAAGATACTCCATAATCATTCTAGTCTGTAACTTCTTTGTACATGTCTAAAAAATATTTTCATAATCCAAGACGTTTATTCCCTCTTCATCAAGCTTTGATAACTCAACATACGTTGTAATATTATGATTAATGACTTTTTTCAAACATGAAACATGAAACACTCGATACATTTTTTTGATTGAGATAACTTCACTTTGTATGCACACTATCAATATTTTATAGATTCTAATAAGGGCTAGAATACTTAGGTGAAAGTTTATTATCATTTTTTTGTTGCTTCAAGGACATTTGATTACACAGTTGAAACTTCAGAAAAACCCAATCTCCCACTTCAAAATGTAGTTCACTCCTTTGTTGGTTAACATGTTGTTTCATTTAGTTGTGTAATGGCTAAGGTCTCTCTAAGACTAGAAAACACCTATTACTAGTGTTGAGTGTGCTTTTCTACTATTCAAACTTTTAGTTGCACTTTCAAGGATGATGTGATGGATGGTGGGTGGTAACCATATAATCTCATAAATGGAAACATTTTAAAATAATTATAACAAAAAGCTATACCACCATTTTGCTAGTGGAAGCCTACCAACCCATTATGGCTACTTATTGTAAATAAAATATGCAAAAAAATCTCCATGCACTTGTTCACCATCTTGATTTTCTTATCAAATTAGTGGTGATATGAAGAGATACGCGCTAGTTGAATACTCAAACAAGAGAATAAATAAATATAAAAATTATTAATAAATATGAGATCACATTCACTTACTATAATCTTAGGGGTACCATGTAGCTTTTGCATTATCTTCATAAATATTATTTCCACCACACTTGCTACAAAATGTTACCAAAAGGAAAATAAATCAGCATATTTTGTGAGTCTATCTACCACTGCCATGGTGCCATTTTTTTCCTAATGATTTTAAAAATCCCATGATGAAATCTATTGAAACCTCTTCCCATCGATGGATAGGAATAGAAAAATGTTGCAAAGGATCTGGAGTCTTAAATGTCTCATCTTTATTTTTTTGACATGCTAAGCAATCTACCACAAATTTATGTATATCACTTTTGAGACCTTCTACAAAAAAAATTCTACTTTATCTTATGATAAGTTTTTAAAACTCCTGAGTGTTCACTAATTGATGAAGCACGTAGCTCCTCTAGAACCTTATGTTTAAGGTTTGAATTTTTGCATAGGTATAACCTATCCTTGTATCAAAGGAGTCATTGTTCCATACAAAATAGATGAAGTGATCAGATCATGTTGAATTTATTTTATGATATATTACATGTCTGTGTCCTACTACCATTTTGACCTTACCTCATCCATCCAACCCACTTATAGTATGGACATGACACATAACAAAGGCTCTACATTTTCATCCCTTATAGGAAGTGTGTTTACCACTACATTCTTCTTCCCTTTCTTTTAGATGATATTAAAGTCATACCCCAATGTCTTAGTGACTTATTTTCCCTACTCTTTTGATGATAGTCTAAGTTCCAAGAAGTATTCCAGACTGTCATGGTCCATTTTAACTTTGAAGCATATTCTCATCCTATAAGGCCATTATTTTTTGACTGTATGAATAATAGCCAACATTTCCTTCTCATAAAAAGGCTTAAGTAAATTCTTTCCTTTTAGTTGTAACAAGTAATGGGCTTTCCTTCTTGCATGAGAACCGCACCCATACCATGCCCCCAAAAATCACACTCTATAATGAAATTTTGGGTGAAATCTTAAGTGGCTAGAATTACATTGGTGCACAGAGCCTCTTTAAGCTTATCAAATGCTCATGGATATTACCATCTCCAATATAAGGAACTATTTTCAATGAAGTTTTGAGTGGTACTGCTATGTTGCCACACTTTTCAATAAATATATGATAGTATCTTGTAAGTCCTAAGAATATTCATAGGTTCTTGAGGATTTATGAGCTTTCCACTCCACCATGGATTTAATATTGTTTAGATCCAACTTGACTCCTCCATGAGAGATAATGCGACCCAAGTAATCCACATTTCTAACTCCAAAATTCAACTTAAAATGCTTTGCATAAAATTGATGTTGCTTAAGATTTGTTAAGACCTAATCAACATAATGTAAATGGACTTCACATATTTTTTACATATCAATATATCATCAAAGAACACTAAGACAAACTTCTTAAAAAATGTCTTAAATATGGATTTAATCAAACTTTTAAATGTAGAAGGGGCATTTGTGAGAACAAAATGTATGACTAGAAATTTACAATGTCTCTCATGTGTTCTGATTTTTGTTTTAGGAATATCCTCCTCATGATTATGACTTGATGATACCTCAACTTGAGATATAGTATGGTAAAAAAATAGTTAACTTATCTATAAAATCATTAATTATAGGTATGCAAAATTTATTTTTGATGGTGAAATTATTTAGCTATTTGTAGTATGGGCACATATACCAATTGTTATCCTTCTCACTATATACACCCAAATTTGGTCAAGTAAACACAAGTACTATGTATTTTATGTCCCTTGTATTTATAAGTTCATAATGTTAAATTAAACTCTTATTCACACATTTTGTCTTAGTCTTATGCCTCTTTTGTAACTCTTCCACACTTATTTCACTCTTTTCCCATGGTCTCAATCTTCCATGTCAATCCTTGTTAGAGTCAAATGGATCCCTAGTCATTCTTTAGCATCATTGTTCTATTTTCTTGATTTTGAACAAGAATTCCATATTGGACATGAGTGCCTCCCCCCTTCCCCCACCCTGTTGTTGTCTAATGTCATTTCAAAGTGTTTTTTGAGTCCTATTTCTTTTAGTTATTTTTTATGATTGGTTCACCCTTATTTGAGTTGGTAGGGCACATATAGGTTTTTAAAAATTTAAAAATTTGAGTCTTCTATTTAAAGTCTTCCCGAAGGCATTCTACATATAACACTTGTCTTTTGGCACTCATTAATAAAAGAATATCAACACACAATAAGCTCAATCTTTAAATATTTTTGAAGTATTTACATACCACATCTAGATTGAACGCTTGGACCAAGAGGAGGGCCTAGGCAAAGAGAATTTTAGATACACATCATGCGTGGTTGAATTATGCACATTCCCTGAGGAAGAAATACATCATCTTGAGGTCCCTATCATTGGGGATATGTAGGCAGTGAATAATATAATAAGGGTTCTAAGGATAACTTGACCACTTCCCATTTCTCCATCCACCCTTTTGTATTTGATGTCTATTTTATTCTTATGCATAGGATTCCATTAGGGTTTTGAAGAGAAGGAGACTAAAAGATGAATCTCATGAATACAAGTTTGTGGAGAATTGAGCTACACCTACAATTAGTTTTCTCAAAATTACAGGTTTTAGTTCCATTCCAAAAGGGTTTTGGAAAGGATCACCCTATTAGACAAGAGCACCTTGCTCTCTTTCCTGAGTCCTGTCTCTTATCTAAATTCAAAATAATAATCAACAGTTATACCCATCAGTTGTGCTATCATAATTTAGGTTGAAAATAATCAAATTCAATTCTTTAAACCCATAAAATGTAAGTACCTCATCCTTTTTCATGCTATTAATCAAAACCCTAGTTGTTCAATATCATTTTGTATGTGATTAAAACACATGATTGAATGGTGGTTTATTTAATTATTTTTCTCTACTCAATTATTTGTTTGATTATGATTAATTGCATTTAATCACAAAATCAATAAAACATATTGGTGAATCCATTTTATTAATTGAACATAGCCAAACCCTACCTTTTAATCCTAATGTTTTCCTTAAAAAAAATTGTCCCCTAGGGTTTGAAATTAAATTCTATTTTTTCTCTCATATAGGGTTGTCTAGTAGCGTAAATTATTATAGCTCTTAAATGATGGACTATATATTACCATTTTTTTAAATTTCTCCTCTAGTTCTCATTCTACTTTTTGTCAAATTTCAAATGACTACTAAGGAAACTCTTCTTTCCCATCCAGTTGATAAATTTTAGGCATTCTTTATAATTACAATAAAGAATAGATAAATTACCAAGATTGTATATTAACTCAAAATGATGAACATGATTTTATATACAATGATGAAGATAATGATGATGATTGTTATTTCCCTAATGGTTATGATGAAATATTAATAATGTTACAATATAAATGCTAATGAAGGTAATTTAGATGCATGTTCTTCTCCTACTCCTTCTATTCCCATCCAAGAACAATAAATTAACAATTTAAGGCCAAAAAAACTTCTCATTGGTGATGCATTTTTTGATAATAATCCTAGGTTGTCAAAAATATCTGCAACATCTCTTTTCAAAATTACATAATATAAAGAAAAGAAAGTTTAAAATTCATTACATGAAAAAAATGACAATGTTTCATTAAAATAATACAACCTAGTTACAATGTTGTTCCTTTCTCATATGATAATTATGTCTCTAAAGCAAAAAATGACAATGCGTCTTTTATTCCCTTCTCTTTAAAAATCAAAAAAGAAAGTGAAATTTGCATTCTTCCTTCATATGATGATGTTTCAAACAAAGTGAAAAATATTCATCTTTCTCCTTTATTCACCTTTTTTAATAAAAATAATGTTACAATTTCAAATGAAGATCACGAAAGTAAATCTTACATTATTCTTTCATGTGATGATATTTAAAATAAGGTTGAAATGTAGTCTTTAATCCTCTTTCTCCCTCTACTCCAACTATTGATAATGAAAGTAGATATTTCTTTCCTCTTCCAAGTGATGATGTTTTGAATTATATTAAAAATCTAAAGTTGTCTCTTACACCCTCCTCTAGTGAACATGAAAGTGTGGTTCCTTCCAATGTTGATTCTACAAGTGATGAAAATTAGAATGATGATGATGATGATGATGATGATGATGATGATGATGATGATGATGATGATGATGATGATTATACATATAGTGAATATGAAAATATTTCTTCTAGAACTAGTATTCCTTTTTTTTTACCCATCCCTCATTTCTATGAAGATTGTATGTTACATGATAAATCAAATGATGGTATGATTAGTGATAATATTATTATAACCTATGTTGATATTCCTAGATTTCTTTCAAAAGGTAAATTAGGTGCACATATTAGATATAATGATGAACATAATAATATTATTACTTATATTTCAATATAATGTAATATTCCCTTGCAAACTAATACTACATTAAATACCAATGAATCTCTAAAAACCACCCTTAATAAAGTATAATATCTTCTTCATCCTAACATTCAAGAAGGTCATAGATTCTTTCCATCTAACTAGGTCCATGCTATCACTAATACAAAGGGTAAGATGACCCAATGCATCATGCCCAATGTAGTTAAGTGAAATAATTTACCAATGACTAAGATTAATAATCAAATCTAATGCTTAAATGAGCCCCTTATTTATTTACATGTGCCTTTGAAACAATTTATTTATTTCATGCATGATATGGGCACTTTAAAAAATAAAGTACATCAACTCAATTTGGAAATTAAGGATTATTTCTCTTGGGTTGATTTGAATGCTATTCACGGAAACTCTATTCATGCACCATTACCAAAAAAGTTAAATATACCAACATTGGCTAAGTTTAATGGACATGGAGATCCATGATTGCATCTCAAATATTATAGGAAAGCTATGAATGGGTGCAATGGTAGCTCGATATTATTATAGTTATTTCCCAAGAACTTAAAGGACGAAACATTAAATTAGTTTCATCATTCACTCCCTAGTCTCTCCTTACATACATATGTATAGTTATAAGAGGTATTTCTTATGAATTTCATTTAGAATAAAGGACATAGAATCACATATGAGATGTTACCTTAATTACATTAAGACCAATAAGAACTATTTAGTGATTAAATACTACAATTTAAATCATGTATGAAACATATAATATATCCACCAACAAATTTAGAGATACAATATATCTTCTCTAGAGGCCTCATTTCACTTTTAAGGAACAATTTTTATATCAAACATCTAATTCATTTGAACATATTTGTAATGTAGCTAATGCATTAGAAAATAAATTGGGACTTGTTGAGGTTAATACAATGGTAGATTTTGATATCAATTTATTACCATAAAAGTCATCTGACATGGTCCAAACACATAATACACTTCATCAACAAGAAAAAGGGGAACCAAAACCACCAATTAAATTATTCAAAAAGTGAAAGATTCAGTTTATCAAACAAATCTTACAGCGAGTAGAACACAATATACTATGTGAGAGCCTATACAGTTTCATTTATAGATAGGCCACATGTTATTTTTTGACACTATTGGATATGAGGATGATTACAATTCATCCAAACAATTATCATCCCTCATATTTATTGGATAGAGCCAAAAATCAACCCAATTATAATTATCATCACATTAATGATCATTGGGATAATGATTATTGTGCACTCTAAGATTGAATTGAGCAGTATGTCAACATAGGTAATATCACATTTGTGAAGGGGACATCCAAGTACCCTTATCCTCCTTATCATAGATCCAATTCTTCCATTGCTATGTTATCCCAAAACATTCCTACCAAAGAGCCAAAGGTTACTCATCATGTGACCAGAAAGGTTTCTAGAGCACCCAATTATGAGATATCTATTGCACCACAAAGTCAACAGAGATGGAAGCTAGTACATAAGGATAAACTAAGTTACAATAATATTGTGACATAATAAAATTAGAATAAATCACTAGTGAAAGTAATAAAACTAGTTAATAATTTTGTAATAAATCATACACATACTCCTACTATAGTTATGCCCATAGTTGTGTCACCATTAGAGTTAGTCATTCAACTACATGACACAATCAATATGGTTCACAGTTTCTACTCCTTTTAGGGTGGACAAATCATTTTAATTAGTTTAGATAGTTCTCACATCACTTATATAGATATCACAAAGTTATATTATTAACATTATAACATAAGCAATTCAAAATTAAATGATATATATCTTAAACATCTTTAATAATAAAGCAATTACAATCATCAAGATGTCAATATACCAAAACATGTCATGTCCATATATATATATATATATATCTATATCAAAAACTTTCATAAAATTTAATATGCATAACATCACTCTATAATCAGAGTGTGGTCCATAGGACCTTCCTCCTCACTATCATATGTATCAGCTACTACATGATACCTATAATTAGACGCTATAGAATCATGTAATATCCTAGAATTTGAACTCTATCTCCTCTCATGATCCTTATAAATAGCTAAAAGTTCCTATTGTAAGGGTATATACTCATCCAATAACCTAGGACCTAAAGTACCCATTAGATCTAGTAGAGGCAATGTCACCTCATCAGCTTGACTCTTAACTGATCGCTCTCTATCACTCATTATACATATGTTATATTATTAATCATGACTTGATTAAATAAGGGTGCATGCACACTAGTTTCTATAGTATCCCACTCAATCAAACCACCATTCACAATAGTTTTAGGTACATGCTATGTTAGTGAATGTAACACAAACTCAGTCATAATGATCTCGTAATCCTCATCACCTAGATCAACACTTAAAAAACCCATTAGCTATTACTATAACAAAAATTAAAATAATGATAAGCATATAGATAACAAAGGTAATATAATGTGTTTCATATCTCAAATTGTCCTGATAAGATCAAGATCTAATAGATCATCACCAATTATTAATCTTCTACTTAAAAATAATGTCACATATCTATTTTGTCTCCACCATGCTATATATGCATAAATACATCCTACATTATCCACAACTAGGATATCTATAATGGGATCCCTCTCATATGTTGAAATAAGATGTAGATCCATCATTGATGGCTTACCTCATTTCTTCAGTATCAATAGAGTCTGTACACTCCTTTCCCATACTCAGGGAGCTAGGAGCACATACTGAAGCACCTCAAACTTTATAGTGACCATATGATATTGAAAATGATCATACACATTCGACCATCGATCATGAAACCATTAAATCATGTTGATATGATGTTGTGCCCCATCCTTTATCTACCTAATAAACTCTATATATGATCTCCATATGATAGATTTAATAGTTGTCTTATCTAATAAATGCCTATAATTCATAGTGATCTAATTTATATCTAAATTTTACTTGTCCATCTCATCATTTACACCTATGTATGCAACCACTCAGGGTGTGGCTTTCCCACTAGTTATGTAATCACTATATGTTCATATACCCAATAATGTAAAAATGTAGTCAAACTAATTCCACCAATGAATTACTTACATGTGAATCTATATAGGTCATGATACAAGCATGCAAGCACAGTCCTACCCCATGGATACACACTCTTGTGCTCCTATAGATCCTAGAAATTTTGTGCATCTTGTATGATAGTGATGCAATACTACCATCCACAGATATAATGAATCTAATAACACAACTAAAAACTTATGTAAGTGTGAAACATTCTATAGTATAATCATAGATAAAAACACATCTAACTCACTACCATTGTGATGTTGAGAATCTACACTCTTAGTTAAATATATACAAGCATGATACACAACCCTAGGCCCCATAACATCCTATATCACCACTCTCCTACCAGTCACTGGTAGCCATAATATCCTCTAGACATCCTATAATGTAATGGTCATCTCTCTAATTGGTAACAAAAACATACAAGTATTTACATCCCATCGCTCATCTAATGTGGTCATCATGTGAACATCATATGACATAGTCTCTAACCAACCTACATATCCAAACCCATCCTTCTCAACCACCTTTCTCTAATTTGGTCGTATCAAAACTCTCTACTATTAATATCCTCCTATAAATAATGAATAATATTTAGTAATAAGGAATTTGTCCATAAACTATATAAAAACATACAAAATATAGAATACTATGGACTACAATGCCTTATACAATACTATATCACTAGATAGGAACACTGTAAAATAGATAATAATGTTTTGACCCTGGACAATAGTGACCTAATAGAAACAATAGTTTTCAAAATATAAAAATCACTCTAAAGTCAAGAAAATCACTCAAAAATTGACATAGATACATTTTTCTCAATGGTTATTTAGGTTTTTTTTAGTTACTTACCAGTTTCATATCCTACTCAACCTAGATTAGGGCCTCTACCTCCTCAAACTGACTACACAAAATTGTTCACCTTCATAACAATATTGACACACTGAGAGCTCAATTTACAAATCTCAAAATGAATCCAAATTATTAAAACCCAAAATCATATGTTCACTTTTTTCTATGCATGCTGTTAAGGTGTTGGCCCCACTTTATCAAAACCAAATTTCCTAAAAATTGAATCTTCAATATCTTACAAACCATAGCTCTAATTTCAAAATAAATCTATAAGAATGGCACCATATGACACAGGTGTACCTAATGGACCCAAAATACATGATCTCATAGAAACATACAATGTGTGATTTTGTGTGGACCACTAGAAACATAGAGAGGAAAAGGGAAAGAGAGATAAAGAGAGAGGGGAGAGAATAAAAACATGAAACACAATAAAATACCAACCAAAGATGCATCAATAAATCTTAATCATGAGCAATAATCAACAAACATAGGCTACCATATAATATTGAGACTTAGTGACTAATAAATGTATAAAGATAATTTTTAGGTGTCTACATAACTTTCCATTATGATGTGTGTGTGTGTGTGGATACATATTAAAGTAAAATAGGTGAGGGTGGATACATTATTATGTACTTATTAATGTTCCCACAATAAATTATAATGCACATGTGAAACCTACAAGAATATCTATAATGGATAAGTACCAATAATAATATGTTGAAATAAAAGGGAAAAAATGTTACACCTAATTGTGTTCAAGATGTGAGGATGTGAGTGTAAACTCACAAACTACTAAATTTTTAAATATTGCATGTATTTATGAGTAAATTTTTAATGATAAAAAATTAAGGTAAAATAATAATGTTATTACTAAAGCAAAATAAAGGTAATAAATCTCTTAAATATATCCTACAGTGGGAATAAGTGTCATGTACTAGGTATATCTAGGAGTGGTCAAAATGTAAATGCCCATATTCATAAGATTTTAAACAATACTGAATTCTTAGAGCCTAGAGTCTAGAGTTTGGTTAAAATGAGTTAAATATATGAAACCTTTTTGAGATGTCAAATGTGTATACATCTAATTCCTATCACTATTGTGCTGATATTGTCAATCTAAATGATGTTCCGTGACAATGCATAATTTAGACCAAAATCACTAAATTGATCTAAATCATTCAAACTTGTCATATATAAGTGTTGATTTATGTTAATGTATCCCTAAATGGGGCAATAAATTTTATGTGATATTAATATTTTATTAAATCATTTTGAGTCAAATTATGACCATGTAAAATAACATCCTGGACCAGTGAAGTCTTCTATTTCAGTAGCACACATCACATGCATGTGTTATTTTTCATCCATAATACTCTAATTGGGGTATTATCCCATGTGTAACTGACACCTTATAATAATGCTCCAATTAAATTATGACTCAGTAAAATGATATTTCCAACTAGGTTGGTTAAGTGTGTAATAGATTTTTAAAGAATTGTAAAAAATTAATCAAAGCCACTTAAGTAAATTAAACCAAATCAAGAGCTTAATTAAAAATTATATGAAAGTTGTTGAGAATATAATTACTAAAAATTTATTGTTCACTTCTACATCATCGTATGACATCATCAATGGAGTGGTATCCATAATCCATTAATGGGATAAATATTAGAATTAAGCCTTCCCATGCCTCATTAGTGCCCTATCCTTCCAAATATTAATGAGATTATTTATTACTTATCTCTCCAAGATTGAATAAGTCCATATCCACACATCTTGATCTTAAGATGGATTATCATCATTTGTCTTCAATATTTTCATAAAGCTATAAATAATATAGCCAAGATCACCATTTCAAGCTTTTGATATATAAACTTACTATATAAAACCTTCACTTATTCACATCAAAATTGATAAATATTGGGAGCCTAAGCCATTGGTTCACTAGGATATGATGGAGGCTCATGCTAATATTTATTGACAAAGATTTAGAGCACTAAATATAGGGAAAAACATGCTTCTTGATTGCTTATGAGAGAGAATATCTACTTGGAAGTTTTGATTGTATTCCTTTATTAATTAGCTCTTTAAAGTCATTAGAAATTCCCCCTTAAGAGAATATGATTGATAAGTTAGGTATTTATGATTATTTTGGATATTTATTACCTAATGCATGATTTAATCTTATCTCATAATCCTATTCTACATTTTGGCATGCCTAGTGGGACCACAGATCTCACACATTTATTGATCCTTATAGTTTTACATTCAGACCCTCTTTTGAGGCTATTTTACACTTATTTTTATCTTATTTTACATTTTTATGATTTCAATATTGATTAGTGAATTCAACCTATAAAATGGTGAAATCGACCTAAACATCAATGAGAATGCCCTATGGAGTGGCAAAACCGACTTGAGCAACAATGAAATTGCCCACATGAATGGTGAAATCTATTTTTCTATTTTATGTCTCTGTTAGTGTGTTTTATAAACAATAGTGAAATCAAATTAGATATTGGTGGGTTTGACCTATTAAATAATGGGTATGCCAAAAGAACAAGGAGATCATCTTGGACTAGAACCTGCAAGTAAACTATTATGTTTCTTATATTTTCTCTCATTTTTATCAATTTGGAGGGATTACCCCACACATTGGTAGAAACACCATACTAATAAATGATATCACCCTATAATCTATAGAGTCTCAAAGAAATGTCTTTTTGATCTCTGTCTTTCAATGAAATTATCCTGAAAATAATAGAATCACACTGTGGAATGGTGAAAATGCTCTACAGAATGATAAAATCAACCTGTGTCAAAAAATAGAGAGTAAAAATAAGTTGTAAACTTATTTGATAATAATACATACCTATTTTAACTTTTAAAACCACTATTTTTCAGGTGTTAAGACACTTATTTTCATGTTACACATAATCAAAATCAAATTTCACTTCATATCTCATTTTGGTGTTGTAAAAAAAACTCAAACATTAGTTAAGTACTCATGAGATCTTTTTTATATTTGATTTTTATTATGTCTTTGTTTCATAAAATATGTGGTGTGTATTCTCTCCCCCATTTACTTTAGGGAACTTGGGTGATCCAAAAATTCTTCAGTTATTGTTTTTTTCACTTTATCAGAGCATGGAAGGAAAGTTGTGAAGGCACTCCCCAAAATTTCAATGATTTAGGTGATCCCAAAATAACCTTAAAGTCTTTATAAATTTTTTATTTCTTTCATCTTGGCTTGTGAGAGGGACTTCATAGCCTCCCATGGGTTCTCTAGGGAAAAATTGACCCGAGAATTCATCTCCTGACATCGTTTCAACCCCACTCCATAGTAGGGGTATATAAATTAAGGTTGACTTAGTAGGATAGTTGTTTGAGTGGTTAAATAAGATCAATTAGTAATAAACTACCTTATAACATAGTTTTAACTTAGACATTACACTAAACTAAGCAATTGATGTATGTAGTGGTTGTGAAAAGGATAAGACCTTTTAACAACAAGCTAGTTAACATGTATCCAAATGATGTGTTATACTCTAGTGTTAATCACATATATGGGACCATTTATAATGTATGAAAATTGATAGTTTTAAAAATAACCCCACTTGATGCAGAGTACTATTGATGTAGGGTGAATATCTTGAACTTTTGGGCCATCATACGATCTCTTGAGAGAAGAGGGGGCATAAAAACCCTACTTTTCATGTGCATCTAATTTCACTAGACTTATGATTTATTTTCTCTCAAGAAGAATTATATAGAAGGAATACAAAAGTACAAAGCCACCTTGTGAGTTTTATAGGATAAGACATTAATCTTAGTATTCTTTTTATTCTTATTTATTTACATTGTATTTTGAGTCTAAAACTATTTGTGAACTAAAAATGTGTCAAAAACTAAATAAACACTTATTGTACACCCATTTCTTTTGAACAAAGAGGCATTATGATAGTCAAATCTAAAATCACTTTTTGCCTTATTCAAAATTCAAATCACATCATTATGTTTGTATTTCTAATACAACACTATTATGTTATTCATTTGAGTCTATAACTATTCATCACTTTGAAAATATACAAGTCCATTTTTAATCCAAATTCAAAATCTTATTTTTCTAGTTTTTAATCCAAACACTATTGGTTTTACCTTTTGCACTTGATTTGAGTAACTTGGGTGAGAATTTTTATTTGGATTGAAGGTCGTTACCTAGACTCTTGTCTCATTATATTCATATTTTTTAATTAGATTATTGTAAGTTCACACACGCTCTAAGTTCCTGGACCTTTCTACCTTCTTTACCATATGTCACCATTATGTTGCCTATTTAGTATTGGCTTTATGTTTAGTAGTTATTGTGTTATTTCACATCTTGAGCTTCTTATCCCATGTTTTATACTTCTTGATCGAAAAATTATTCTTCTAGATTATCTATCCACAACTCACCACATTTGTGCCTAGCTTTTTATGATATTAACATACTTTAATCTTAGATTTTGTGTGTTAACTTTCACCCTAAGTTTCAAAGATTATTTTACCTTATTATAATTAATAATTTATAGAAATCAAGGTTGAGTAATTTCATAACTTATTTCTTCTAATTGTGTGGCACTGTGCCACTTCCTTTTATTATAGTCTCATTTTACCTTGTCTTTGTGTTATTAAAGAGTCCAAAACACCTTTTAAATGTTTGTAAACCACATTCCACATATTAAAAAATATATAAAACCATCTTCAAGCATAATGCAAAGGTATACTCATAGTGGGGTCTCTTATGGCCCTAGTTACGAAGACGAGCACTTCTATGATAGAAAAGAACAATCCATTGTATCTTATGATATACAAATAATAGTAATATCTGAACAGGGTTATTATGAACACCAAAATTTAGAATACAAAGACAAATCCCTTTTAAGGTTGATAGAATTAGGAGTAATATTACCACTAGATTTCCTAATGGAATCATTACACACACTTGTCTGATTATAGGAGAAATAGAGAGAGCAACCTCTCACTCATGTTACAAAATCCAACATTATTTCCTCTAGTAATGGAAATGATCAGGATCTTGATACCAATATTTAGAAAATTAGTCAATGGTATATAGACCAGCTTGTTGAAGGCCTAAAAAATTCTTTAGCTATGAATTCAATTGATAATATTGCTTATAAAGAACAAGAGCATACAATAAACCAAACATAACTTACTCAAGTTAATCTTACATCTATAGTTGATCCTAGAGTCACTACTAAATAAAATAAAACTTTAGGTGCTTTGCAACATGTTTCACCTCACATGGAGTATACCTCTTTTAACCATCAAGAGACTCTCATCCCTTCACAAATATAAGGAATGAAAGACTCATCACAGATTGGGGGTATTGTGAAAAACACTTTAGCAAGTTCATCTCTACCAACATGTACTTTGGTGAACCAATAAATGACACCACAAAACCTACAGTATTTATGTAGCACATAAAGATAAATTATTGGGACATTATATCAACCACACAAGAATCAATGTTAAACTTACTCAAATCAAAGAGTAAACCTGAACCAAGCTACTAGACATAGGGTTCATATCCCTACTAGGACCACCTAGGGACACATTCCACCCCAAAAAAATAATATTTCACCCACCAATGCATCAAACATGTAGGAGTGGAATTCAATGAACAATATAGTTTCAAGGCTTGATATGGGAAACTAAATCAAAAAATATAATTTTGATGAGATATGCCCATATCCATTCGACTTAAGATTTATCCATGTCCTATTTACACCTAATTTTGAGGCTCCCAAATTTGATAAATATAAAGGGAATGGTGGCCCTCAAGAGCATATCCAAGCCTATTTTGTACTTTACCAAGAGGTGAATTATAGTAGTATTTATCTACTTTGCTTCTTCCCACATAGTTTAGTTGGATAAACTCTAGATTGGATCCTTCAATTGCCTAAGGGATCAGTTATAGATGGGAATGATTTATTAGATAAGTTTGTCAACCATTTATCTTACAACATTGAGCATGATTTAATAGTGGTGGACTTATGCAATACAAATCAAAGGAATGGGGAAAGATTTGCAACATATTTACAATGATAGAGATAATTAGTTGGATGCTTTCAACACAAATTACTAGATAAACAACTGGTTGTTATTTTTGCACAAAACCTACACCCTGAGGTGGTTCATAATTTGAGAATCACTTATGCCAACACATTCGAGGAGATCATTGACAAAGGTGTGCAAATTGATAAGGTGCTCATTACCATGGGCCTTGTAAATATTTATCCACATGGACAAACATATCATCAGACCCAACCACTTGTTTAGGCTACTAATACAAAGAAACCAAAAGTTTTTAATAAGAATAATAACATGTTGGGAAATAGAATGACTGAATCTAGACATATTTAAATGGTGCAGGATCCACTAGCTCTAAATATACAAATAGTCCCACCCAATCCATCAAAAACTTTATAATGAGCTCTTCACAAAGGGAATTTAATAAGTATAGACTATTCAACAAATTGGGAGAGCTAGTTGAGGCAATGTTCTAGAATCTAGTAGTGGCCAATTTGATTTTGTGGCATATACCAAAGCCATTCCCATAATATCAACCCAAACCTGATTAGTATTGAGAATTTGAGCTTTCTTAATTTCCATTGTGTTCTCATCTATGCTTTTTACCAATGTGTATAACTAAGACATATTATTGAGGACTTGATCGAAAGTGGTAAAATTGAAGTAAAATAAATAGTGTAAAACACAAATTAGGTCATGGGCATCTATAAAGACCCATTTCTAAAACACAATCAAGTACAACAAAGGAATAATCAAGGTCAAGATCAAGGCCAATGTTAATATAATAAATGCCAAAAGCCTAATCAACATAATCATAATCAAGATAATAATACCTAAACTAACAACCTATGTGACATAAATATGACTTATGATTATAATAGCATCATGGGACATGTTTCTGTAAATCATGTTTCCACCCATTAATTTTAAAACCCATGAGCTATCCAATGCTTCTTGAGGTATTGGACCCCCTATTATAGGGTTAACACCCTCCTCCTTAAGTAATGCCGCACTAGGTTCAAACAATCCCATTATGCCTCAATTTTTATGGGTTACTATCTATGGACTTCCATCCCCTTCCTCTAATTATATGACTTCGTGTTGACTCAAAATTGAGGAATCATAACTAGACTCTTTTGAGTGACAATTTAAGGCCCTCTGCCTTCTTTTTTAATTATAATGACTCGATGCCGACTCAAAATTACATAATTGCAACTCAATGCTCGTGAGTTAATTTCTAAGGCCCTTTTCCTTCTAATTCTAGACCAAATATAAACATTGTGAGATAAACACTATACTGACCAAGGCCAAACCCTCTCATTCTTCTATTGAGAATCCCTATAACATTCATGACCAACTAAGTAAAACCCATGTGCAAAATTTCTATCCTAAATCTTTTGTGTACGTTATAAGTCCATATAACTATATTAAATGACTTCCTTCAACAGTTCATTATTCCCAGAGATATCAACCTAGACCAATTTTAGATGTTTGTAGGAAATTTATCTCTGAGCTAACAAATTATATTTTATCATAGAGATATGTCTTCCTTTGGTTCAAGCCATACTAACCCCTTGTACATTGAGGTTGTTATATAAAATCATAAGATCAAGTGGGTATTTATAGATAATGGTTTAGGATTAAACATAGTTTCACTCATGTTAATACAATTATTGGGTTATATTTCCAATACATCCAATTTGATACAATCACAATCAAGTCTTACAAGAACATCTAAATGGAATCTTTTAGAACTATCTATTTTCCAATCATTGTTGGGTCTATTCCCCATGATACATTATACCATGTCAAGAACATTGAATTACCATAGAATATACTTCTTGGTCATCCTTGGATCTATGAATTAAAGGTTGTTTTGTCTACCTTACACCAATGCCTCAAGTTCCCCCATATTGTAAATGAGGTTACCATCATGCTAATTTGTAGCCCTACCAATATTGCAAACACCTAAAGGTTGAATTTCACAATTAAACCTATTGCCTTGGTTTTTAATTTTTAGTGAAGAAGAACAAATAAATAGTTTTTTAACAAGCCAAGTCCAATTATATCAACCCAAGTGATCTTGCTTCCACTTCAGTTGATCCATTTCATGTAGTATTCACAAACTAGTCATTATTAAGGATGATAACATTTCTAGGTACCACCTCAAATATGCCTTTCATATTACAAAATTACCCAAGTCTCATAAGTCTTATGGTAGAACTAAACCTTTTTAAACCTCTTGTATGCCCAACATGATTTGGAAAAAGAAGAAAAACATCTAGAAACCACTAGTGGTATTTATACCATCAACTTCACCAAATCAAGATCAAGAAGCCCTTATAGAAAGAAAGTGGTTATATTTTGATGATCTTCCTAATTATTTTTAGAATCCTAAGTACCCCATCCATAACTAGATTATGGATAACTTGGAATATATAGGAAAAGGCGTAGGATCATGAGATCAAGGAATATTGGAACCATTATCGGCTGATAAATCTATTATGAGTCAAGGTCTTAGATTTATACTACCTAGGGGTGACCTCATGTATTTTGATAGTGATTCCTTCAAATTGACTGATGATGAGACTCCTAATAGTGATGTAACATCCCATTATAATGATTATCATAAGATAGATGACACATACCTATTTGAATCTAATTCCATTATGACCATTACAACTTATTATCCACTTAACTTTTGTTATCTTGACCTCATAGATTAGGACCAAAAAAATTCTATCATACCCTTAGATGAATTTTAGAAAGAAGAGTCTATTGTCAAGTACATGGGCATCAGAGATAGATTGCTAATTGGCAATCATAATTAAGGATTTGAAATCTCATTGGATTTTTCTATCTACTTTGGAGGGTAGGCAAAATTTCTTGGTCATAAAAAATATAAAACATCGATATCTTTGATTGAAAACATATTTGAGGCACTCATTGGTTAGGGAAAAGGTAAATAAAAAGATGAGCCATTAAGTGAAAAACTATTTTAGGCACTCTTGGATGGGGAAGTTTGATCATATCCAAAGGAAGTGTAGGGTCTACCATGTCCTAGCTCTATAGCCAGTGCCAATATAACTATTGAATAGGATAAAGTCTTTGATCATCTTTTTATAGACTTTCTAGAGGTATTTTCAAATTATCCATTATCTAAACTGGTAGACTTGAATTCATCTTGCTATCTTGAGATTTAGGATGAACACCTAGAGCTGAAGTAGAGGAAAAGAATTAGAATGAGACACTACCCACTATCTTAGAGGATGGTTCTACACTACTCATAGAAAAAACCATTGAAGTGAACTTAGGAACTTATGATGATCCCAAAATTGTATATCTAGGGTCATATCTCACCAATAAATAACATGACTATATTGTCACCATTTTAAGGGGTTTTATTGACATTTTTGTATGGGATTATTTAGACATGTTAGGTCTAGACCCTATTTTAGTCTTGTATCACATTGTGGTGCATCCAGATGCCAAATTAGTCAAGAAGAAATTGAGAATGATGCATCCATGCATTGATATTTTGGTAAAAATGGAGATAGAAAAACTATTGGGAGATGGATTCATTTGACCATTAGACTATTCTGAATGGATATCAAACACATTTCTATTCAATAAGAAACCACAAGGCATTTACTTATGTACTGATTTCATAGACATTAATAAAGTGTGACCTATGATTTCCCTCTACCCAACATCGACATGATTATTGATTTAACTTTTAAGTATGAGATGTTGTCCCTCATGGATGGATTCTTAAGATACAATCAGATTAAGATAGCCTTAGAGGACCAACATAAAACTATGATCATCACACTATGGGGAACATTCTATTACCAAGTCATCCCTTTTGTCTTGAATAATGCTAGAACAGCCTATCAACGTGATATGACTATCATTTTACATGACATGATGCATGAAATTGTTGAGGACTATGTTGATGATATTATATAAAAATTAAGAACATATGTTGGACATCCCAATGTTCTACAAAGAATCTTTGAGAGACTTTGTGAATACAATCTTCATCTAAATCCTAAAAAGTGTGTCTTTGGCATCAATTCAGGAAAAATGATAGGATTAATTGTATCATAAAGAGGGGTTGAAGTGGATTATGATAAGGTTAAGGCTATCATAGAAATGCCTACATGTTCTAATCTAAAACAACTCCATATCTTGTAAGGCGATATTCAGTCCATTCATAAGTTTATTTCACATCTGGTAGACAAGTGTCATCCTTTCACACACCTTTTGAATAATGGGTCACTTTTTAATGGGATACTAAGTGTCAAAAAACATTTTCTAAGATCAAATAATACTTGGCTAATCTACTAGTTTTGAGGTTTCCAACACTTGGACAACCATTACTTCTCTATATTTTTGCTACAAAACATGCATTGGGGGCATTCTTGGCCCAACATGATGAATAAGGAAAAGAGAATGCAATCTATTATTTGAGTCAAATGATTTTATCATATGAGCATAATTATACTCCTATTGAAATGGCTTATTTAGAAATGGTGTTCACTTCTTAATAGTTACAACACTACATGTTGAACAACAAAACTATTATTATTGTTAAAGTGGAACCTCTAAAGTATTTATTATCCAAGGCAAATATTATATTCCAAATGGTTAAATGGGTCATGATATTAAGTGAATTTGATCTTGAAAACCAAAAGCAAAAAGCTATCAAGGATCAGGTCTTTGTGGATCAACTTATAGAAGCTCCTATTGTAGATAATCAACCACTCACGTTTGATTTCCTAGATGATTCTATCATGGAAATAAAAGAAGTGGATCATGAACATGAATAGTGGAATTTATACTTTGATGGCTCCTTTAAATCCCTTGGATCTAGGACTAGTATTTTGTTGGTCACACCATAGGGATATCTTATTCCCAAGGCCTTTCATATAAACTTTAATTTCACCAATAATATGGCCAAGTATAATGCTCTTATTTCAAGACTCCATCTTGTAATACAATGGGATATACAACACTTGGTGGTCCATGGAGATTAATAATTGACTATTAATCAAACCATAGATGAATATAAGACTTGATATGATAAGCTTGTACCCGACAATAAAATTATGGACAATTGAAAGTCCCACTTCAAGGTTCTATAGTTTAAACAGGTTCCATGAGCCATTAATAGATAAACCGATGCAATGGTAATAATTGGGTCTATGGTACAAATTATTAGTAGTGTCAAAGAGTATCAGTTTCTCATCAAGAATATTTTATAGCTTTCTCACATATTTATATATTTAGAGAGGGCAGACACAATTGATGGTCCCAATCCCGCACCTGAACTACATTGGTTCTAAAACATTTATAATTATTTCTATGACCAAGTTTGCCCCCCTAAGATTTCACACAATCACCAAAAAATATTCCTTCATCACTTATATCATTATACCCTCTTTGGGAACATGCTTTATCATAAGGGATATGATGGAATTATTATTTATTGTTTACCTTTAGGAGAATCTAAATTAGCATTTAAGGAGGTTCACAAGGGAATGTGTGGAGCCCACACCAATGATGTAGTCTTAGTCAAGAAGCTCCTTAGAACAGGGTACTATTGGACCAAGATGGAAATATACACTTGTAATTATGTTAGGTAGTGTGTTTCTTTCCAACAACATGGTGATTTAATAAACGCACCTTCCTTTCCACTACAACTGATCTCAACACCATGGCCATTCTCTACACGGGGTCTTAATCTCATTAGGAAAATATACCCAACCTCTTATAATGTCCACAAATACATTATAACTAATACCAAGTATTTTAATAAGTGGATTAAGGCCATTCCTCTCACTTACATCATTGGGAAGTAGATTGCCAAATTTATCCTTTACCATATCATCTATCAATATGGTATCCCAACCCATATTATATCTGATAATGGTGGATTATTTATGAACAAATATGTTAAATCTCTTCGCCCCATGTTCAAAATCAAGCATAAAAAGTCCACACAATATAACCAAAAGGTAATGGTCAAGTCAAGGCATCTAATAATACCTTTGTTATAATACTAAAGAATATTTTCAATGACATTGGTCATAATTGGCACTAAATTTTTTTTCCTCCCCTCTGGGCCTCTCACACTAATCATCACACTCCCACAAGAGCCACTCCATATTCCAAAGTTTATGGCACAAAGGTTATTATCCCAGTTGAGGTTGAGATACCTTCATTTGGGCCTCTTTGGAGAACCTTATGGATGATGAATATTATAGAGTTTCCAGGTTGCAAGAGATATAACTACTTGATGGTAAGCATTTGGCTACATTGAATAATTTGAAAGCATATAAAAATAGACTATGTCACATCTATAATAATCATATTATCCCTCTAGAGTTTGAAATTTGTGACTTGATCTTGAAAGAAAACCAAAATACAATTTAATGTTGAATGCAAAAATAAGGGTAAGTTATAACCCAATTGGCTGGGCCCATACGTGGTTATAGTAAACTATAGATTGGGAGCATATAGATTGGTTATTATAAATGGTGAAAATATCCAATAACCCATGAATATTATGTACCTTAAGTATTTCTACGCTTGATATCCTTTTATGAACTATTGTCTATAAGGGCCCTAACTTGGGGGTAACTTGTGTCGAAGTCATTTATTCCACCATTATACTCTAAATTGTTGTAATATTCTATACCATTTTGCTCTAGACTAATGTAACCCTAGACTATTTTACTCTATTTTATTCCACTCTGGACCATTACAACCACACTACCCTAGACCATTATACTATTTGGACCATTGTAACCCACAACCATTGTCACTTGGATTATTTAAATTCCACTGAACCAATGTTATTTTTATTCTAGACCATTGTAACTTGGACCATTGTACCCAATAACCAATTATGAAATTAATTATGAGTCAAGGCATTATGGACACATTCAATGATTATTCTATGAAGCAATTTAGTTAGATCAGTATTTATGACCTCTTTTACAAACAAGTGTACAATGATATGTCAGTACATGATTTTTTTCCTATTGAATGGTTCCTTGGGTTTCTTTACTACTACATACTATTATATTTTTACTAGTATTTGGCTGGCATTATTGCCTTGAGAGGGTCATAGTACCATTATAGTCAATTTGGCTATTAGTACCATTGCAACAAATTTTATATGTTATTGGAACTCCTACCCTTGGATGTGCATCTCTTTGGTTAGTGAATTCCTTGTACCATTATTTATATTCACAAAATCCTTGTTATAGCTAGTTTAGCCATTGTTTGAAATCTCACCTATGGAAGTGTATCTCCATCGCTAAGAAGTTTCTTGTACCCTTTGTTCATATTATCTTTCTATTGCTTTTCCCAAAAATACAAAAAACATAAAAAACTAATGTAGAAAAAGACCAAAAACATTACATTATACCTTTGTTTATTCTGATCTTGAATGCTCTCACTATTTTATTAACAACTAGAGCCATTCTCTCACCATTTTTTGAGACCTTTATGTGCATTGTTAATTTGAACAAAATGCATTCCTACACTCTTGATTTATCTTATGCTCTCCCTATTTTATGATATTTTTCTCTCTCAACCTTAGATATAGTATGCACTCTAAATTATCAATTCAATTCATTTGTGTATACTCATATCTTATCTTTTTAGTTTGGTTTTAACCTAAACTATATGCTCTTTCTCATGCATTCACCTTTTTTCAAGACCATTCCCATATTCCTCTACATGTTAATCAAGCCTTTTTTATCATAAATTTTTATTCTATCCCATATCCTAGGAGAACTACATTTGGCTTGAAGTTCATGTTGGATCTCAAATCCATGAAAATATGTAGGTAGTATCCACTTGATTTGTGCATGTGGCGTCAGCTTGGCTACCCCTTCCTTCTCTTCTCTTCTCCCATTTTATTTGTTTATTCCATTGCCTCCTATATCCTAAGGGTAATTTTTATTTGTTGAATTTTTGTTTCTCTATCGTTTGGGGGAAAATTTGTGTCCATTATTCTTATTTTGTTGTGTTGGTGTCATTAGGTTAGGGGTTACCCTGTCATAGAGTGTAATGCCTCTATTAAATGTACATGAACAATTTATTTTACGTTTACACTAAAATTAAGATTAACCATTATTTATGTGTTTATTTGAGTTTTTATTGTTGTTTTGTCGTGCTTTATTACCTCTTCATTTATTTTTATTGGTGTTTTATTGTTTGCTCATTAGTCTCTATTCATGTTTTGTTGTGTAGTTATTTTGTTTCTTGAACTTTTGATGTGAGATTGTATTGTTATTTTGTTTATTTTTGTTTTATTATTCGTTCTCTTTTATTCATGTTTTGTTATTTATTTCTTGGTGTTTTTTTGTGATTTTTATTTTTATTTATTGTTGTTTTGTTATGTCTTTATTTATTTTCTTGGTGTTTTGTTATGCCTTTCTTCTTGTTTTACTATTTTGTCTTGTTTATTATATTATTTTTTTCTATTGTGTTTGAATACATTCCGTAAAAAAATTTGAGTCTGACCTTTATTTGGGCTCACCTTGTTTACATTTGTATTTAAATTATTTTGTTACTAGTTAGTTTTCAAAGTACACATTATTAATAAGTGGGATCTTGATTATTCATATCTTGATTCTAGATTTAAAAATTTGTTCTTATTTTTGTTATTAGTTTGATGCTTAATACATTTTTGTTCTTGCTTAACTCTTGATCATTCATAACTTAATTTAAGTTAGGTTACATTTTTGTATCTTATTTTTATTTTCTTTGTTTTATTTTTTCTATTTAAATGTAAATAGTTGTAACTCTGATTTTGTTAATTTTTATCATTATCTTTAGTTATACATATTCATCTTTAAACCATTCAATTACAAAAAATAAATACAATGTTATTACAAGTTATTCATACTTATGATGCATATTTCAACTTGATAAAGTAAACACAAAGTGATCCAAAGTCCAAAATTCAATGCAATTCCAAAGATCATCTCTGAACACACCATCTTACATTCTAATACCTCAACAAGATCTATCTTAATAAACATTGTAAACAAACAAGACTCTATATAAGATGTGCATCTCTTGGCATACACTTTGAGTCTAAATGACTATGTTTATGATTTATTTGGGATGCAGATCTCTTATATTATCCTTTAGCATCTTGTGATACTTGAAATAGAACCATATATACATCAACATCCATATGCTAACTAAGGAAGTGCATCTTCTGAAACTAGCATATATCATCATATCCTAACAAGAGAAACATAAATATAAACATCATGTGAGAATAAAATAATATTAAAAGTACATGAACAAATAGACATCCACAAAAAATGAATGTCATATATATGTCTGAAAATAATTGTTTATACATTATGAGAATATCTATACATCTCATAATACAAAAAAGCAAAGCTAAAAAATCAACTTTGATAATAGACATCCCTAGGGGGACTCTACTAGAAGCTTTGACCTATCCCTGAATCTAGTGATGATAGTGGACATGGTGGTGGAGACCCCATGACTACCCACTATACTTATGGCTACACCACTGACTAATCTAGTTTAGTAGCATATCTAGACCTAGAGGTCCATCTAGTCACTATGATCTCATATACTCTCTATAGGATGCCACTCTCATCTCCCTAAGAACTGCCTCCTCATTTGCCCACCTCTAGTAAGATATCTCATCATTGGAATGTATGAAATTATAATTCACATGCAAGGCATCATCCTTGGATAAAATCATATTATCTAAGGCTCTAATTGCTCTTGAATGATTATTTGTTCCATTTTGATGAGCCTCATCCTTATCCTTTGTCAGCCTCTTTATCTAAGGGGCTAATCTCTCAATCTCTACCTAAGAAAAATTTGACTCAAAAAACACTATCAATATCTCCATGTCTTGTGTATCTAATTATGTCTAAACCCCTATCAACTACACTACCAACCCTCTTAGAGTGGAAATATCTACATCTCTAGATATAATGAGACCCTATAGCCTAGTTGTCTCCCCTTGAGCTATAATTAACTATGCCTATAACCTAGCCATAGTGCTCTAAAAACCTACAATATTTATGAGGTATGCAATTATCTCTCTATAAATCATATCGATGAGTTCCTAGTCCTCCATATACCTCCTTGTGCTAGAGGGCCCTACCTCTCCTATACATGTACCTATGTCAAAGGGCCTTGCCTCTCCTAAATTGGTGCCTATACCTATCTCAAAGGTCTCAGCCTCTTTGATTTCTATCTTGTGGCCTTCATCACCACTTGGGGCATTTCCCATAGTAATATCATGTCCATTTAGGTCCACCATATCTTTATTATCTAATGGATATTGTTGTACCTATGAATAAACTACCCATAATAAAATGGCATGAGGAATAGTTGGATGTGATGGTGCTTATGCTTGTCCCTATCTTGGGGATAGACCTTAGTCTATCCTCAACTTGACCCACCTTTGATGCAAAACTAGTTACTGTGGTGGTGGCCTAGTCAATCACATCAGTCTAACAGTAGCCCACCACACTCCATATGCATATGTGACCCCCACATATGTAATAATCCCATAGTATGTGAATAAATTTACCATAGTCTATGACTACCTCAACCCTGGGCACTGGTGGCCCCCACTCCCTAATCTTCATGGTCACATGTGTAAATTAATGTGGACCCTTTGGGATATCTTATTGCATACCAAACTACTACTAGACTCAATCTAGCCTATACCACTCCACCACATAATTAAGGAAATATGTAATATAATAAGGGGTGATTTTATAATTGATCACAAACAAATCCTTGATCTAAAACCATTGTATCACTATATAGGGTCACTAGTTGAATTCCCCATCTTCCATCTTTTCTGTGGCTTGTCGATAATAAGGCAAGTCCCCTAGATGAACCTAAAACCTTGGCCATATCATATACCATACCTAAACCACTAGGTCTTATGGTCCCCTATGGTATCTCAAGCCCATTAGATAGTCAATGAAAATGTGCTCCCAATATTAGACTCAGAGAAGTGTGTTGTAGCCTATGTTGTGCCCATGTCGATAAACTATCATATACATGAATGTATATAGTTGGGCCAAGATGATCAGCCCATAATAAAAATGTGTCATGTGATAAAACATCTCTTAGATAACCCCTATAAGACCTAGTGGGAAGAACCATCCAATCTTGTCAGGCAACATGAGGTCACTGATAAGATCCATCAATATCACCACCTTTAGGGGAATTGTCCCATATCTTACTCCATCTCCATCCATTGGAGGCCAATCTAGGTCCTACAAATTGTTTATATCTATGTTTCCATCCATAACCTCCAAACCTATGATCACACCTAGCAAGTCCTCTAGAACAACCCATCAACCTATTGATATCTAAGTAATCCTAAGGCCTCACATCAGTACCCATAATATGCAGTATACATCATCCAAAGTCACCATGGCCTCCTTAGTTAGTAAATGAAAGTTTGATGTCTTTGAGTGCCACCTCTTTGCCAATGCTAATAAGTAATCCCTATCTAATCGAATCACTAGAACTCATGCCAAATTGTGTAACTCCACATCCTCAAGAACACACATGAGATCATTAGTCTAGATACCCTATCACTGAATAACCCACAATCATTACTACCATGATGTAATAACACTGACTCACTTCTAAAAGTCACATATAGGGAATAAGGTCAATTATTTTTCCTTTTTCTAATAAAATTTACCTAGATTCTTCTAGTTTTAGGGCCTAGACTACTCATCTATTAGCCTCACCCTTTATTCTTCTCATTCTGGGCTTGGATTAATATCCTAAAGACCCCATCCTTACTTCTTATGGATATTTCACAATTTTATAAGGTGATTATTGAATAGGGCAATTTCACTGTTCCTAGTGAACCCACTAAACTATAGGTTGTTCCCACCAAAGTGCAAAACAATCCTACTATTTTTCACTAATTCACCATTTGATTAGTGATTTTTCCCAAAATTTTAGATTCACCAATGAAGTAGTGAATTCACCATTTAGACTTATGGTCCCACTGAAAGGTCAACAAATTCATGGATCTTGTGGTACCTACCAACTGTCCACTCCTTAGTGGCCTTTGATACTCTCTCACACGTTCTCTAAGGTGATGGTGGTGTGGGATGTTGGCCATCTTTCTCAGCTCTCTCATGTGAAAATCTCAAAGCTCTGAATTACTATAGTTAGGGGTGAAAATGAACTATTTTTACCCCTTAAGGGTTATAATATAGTAAAAGATTCAAAATTTTCACCCCAGGGCCTATAGTTGAACCATTTTCTCTCTCTTGGGCTATTACTTTAGCCTTATTTATCCATTTTCCTCCCATTTTCTTCTAATTACTTTGTTTTTCAACCTCTTTTTATGGAATTAACATTATTATTATTTCTTCTAATCAAGAGTAAACTTGTCAAAAAATTCAAATTTGTCATCTTCCCCTTGAGGGGGCATCATGGGCTGCCCAATTATTGTTTGGGATATTTTTTTAGCCCTATTTTTTAGTAACTCAAGCAATTTTAAAAAAAAAATGGGAACACAATTTATTTTTATTAATTATAATGACCTTTTCATTATTTGAAAATATATTGCTTCGATCGAGTGTCTTACTATGCCTTCTCAAAAAGGGGCAAACTTTAGACATCTAATTCCTATAACTATTATGCTAAAATTGTCAATCTAAATGATATTCTATGGCAACACACAATTTGGACCAAAAACACTAAAATGCTCCAAATCATTTAAACCTATCACATATAGGTGTCAATTTATGATAATGTATCCCTGAATGGGGCAATGCATTTTATGTGATTATTTTATTTTGTTAAATCATTTTGAGGCAAATTGTAACCACACAAAATGATATCTTGGACCAATGAATTCTTCTAATTTGGTAGCACACGTCATGTGCATGTGTTATTTTGCATCCATAATAGTCTAACTAGGGTATTATCCCATACACAACTGACACCTTGTTCTAATTATGCTCCAATCAAATTATGACTCAATAAAATGAGATTTCTGACCAAGTTGATTAAGTGTGCAACATATTTCTAAAGAATTATAGAAAATTAATCAAATCCAATTAACAAATTAAACCAAATCAATAACTTAAGTAAAAATTCCATGAAAGTTTTTGAAACTCTAATTACTGGAAATTCATTGTTCAATTTTGCATCGTCCTATGACATCATCAATGGGATGGAATCCATAATCCATTAATGGGATAAATATAAGAATTAAGTCCTCCCATGCCTCATTAATGGCCTATTATTCCAAATATTAATGACATTATTTATTTATTATCACTCTAATATTAAATTAGTGTATGGCCACACATCTTGATCTCAATATCGATAGTTATGGTTGATCTTGAACATTTTTAAAAAACTATAAATAATAGAGACAATGCCACCATTTTCAAGCTTTAGATATATAAACTTACTATGCATAAATTGATATAGACAAACTTAACTTATTCACATTAAAAATGATCAATCTTGTGAGCATAAGCCATTGGTGCACTAAGAGATGATGGAGGCACATGCTACTCTTCATTGACAAAGACTTGGAGCACCAAATCTAGGGAAATCACATTTCTTGACTACTTGAAGACTTGGAGCACCAAATCTAGGGAAATCACATTTCTTGACTACTTGTGAGGGATAATATCTATTTAGAAGGTTTGATTGTATTCCTTTCTTAATTAGCTCTTTTAAGTCATTAGCAATTCCCCTTTGAGGTAATAATATTGATAAGTTAGGTCTTTGTACTTATTTTTGAGATTTTTAACTAACACATGACCTAATATTGACTCATAATCCTATTCTACAAGATGAACCTATGGAGTACTTATTTTGAAAGAAAGGGAATGTACACATTATGTGTAAGATAAGATATATAATCATTGATGTATAACATATAAATATATCATTTTGGAAGTGTGCATGTAATAAATGAAGTTCCCCACATGGGTATGTGATATAATCAATAAATGTATAAAATTAATATGCTTTCACATGGACCAAATGTTAACAATGTAAGCATAAAAGTAATATTTTCTAGATGCCAAAAATATAAGTAATGTAAAAACATGATTAGTATGCCCCAAATGGATAAAATTTAGGTAGTAGATAACAAAGGTAACATGCATCATATGAATTAAAAATATATAAAGAGTGTGAGATATATATACAAAAATTAATAGGAAGGCAATATATAAGTGGTGTAGTACTAGTAAAAATAGATGTGGAAATGTAAAACATATGTATGCATTCTTATCCTTAATAGATGCATGACATAGATCATGAATATATAGGAAAAAATGTAAAAACATTTTCATAATATGGATTGTGGAAAAGAAATAAAATCCAGGACATGTGTTGACATAGGGCCAAACAAATATAAAATTGAGTAAAACATTCTAGTTCAAAGATGCAAAAGGAAAATCCAATTAGGAAAGAATCACTAAGATAAAGAAGTAATAAATTCTTGGGAATAAAGGTAAAAAGAAGGTAATAAATAACTGTGAAGTAAAAGGTAACAATCAAAGCCAAAATGAAAAAGCTGAAATGTGCAAGTATCTAAAGCATTATGCATGATATATATCATGGAGCCATATAACATAGACAATACCTAGTAGCAATAACTAGGACAAACAACATGTCACATATAAGACCAAGCACATAGAAAAAAAATCATACATTAAAATCACACAACACACATAGGAATTAATGCATAAAAAAGACATGGTAAACACACCAAATAGACAATACATAGACCAAATACACTGAAGACACAATAAACACTAAACATGAATAAAGAGAATTCAAGACATAGATTAAGAACATAAAACACACTGAAGACCACACTCATCATTGAGTAAACTCCTCAGACACACTGAAGAAAGTCAACACACAAAAAAACAAGGTAATTATATATCTAAGCATGGAGTAACATGGTAACTATTTAACCAATCAAAAAACAAACACTAAATACATGAATATAACACAAATAGAAGGCATATGAACATATATGAAAGCATTAAGATATAATGACACATCTAATGGGAAAAGTACAATATATAATATAAAATTGACTTAAGTCTTCATCTGATAAAGAATAATAAATGAATATAGAACATGAAATAACAAGAGATATCCCTATTAGGCCCATAGAGTTTCTCTCGAGTGAACATAAGGTATTACCTAGCCTAATGTGAATCCAAAATCATGTATATATAGTTATTGCATTAAAATGTTGTATCTACCTCAACAATATCATCAATAACACATATGAAAATAAATGAAGTAAGGCCTCTATCTATAAGCATAATAAATGAACATAACAAATATAACTTAACACACTGACAAAGTAGATAATATTGTTTGTAAGGCATGGAATAAAAATAAGTCATATCATAGCATAAATAGGGTTTTTCATGAGGTAAATACATACACATAGAATATAAAGGAGGAAAAACATATGGATCATATGTTATTTTACCTCTATGATTTGAAAATTATATTTTGTGAGAAAGCATACATGACTTTTTACATAAGTGAATGAAAGTGAAAGAGAAGGTATAGTAAGAAATCAATAAATGATCATGGACATACTTATACACATATTATTGTGATACATACATTATAACTAAATTTTCTTAAAATTGATCCATTGTAGACCTCTTAAAGTGGACCATAAGGGGATTTATAAACTTGTGAATGTATTAGAAAGCACATTTTATTAACATTGTTGCTATTCATTTTAGTGATCAAAAATGTATTATTCATAGCACAAGATATATTTTAATGATCCTAATACATTATTGTTCTATTGTATGTATATGCTTGGAATCCTTTGGGACTTGACATAATTGATATAACCAATTCCTTGATTGACTTGATGATCATTTTAAATCATGCGCTCTATTATGATTTGTTATCATTTGTTGAGTCCTTGCTGCTATAACCCATATTTTTTACACAATTGATTCCAAACCCATGTATTTTTATAATTTTCCTTGTGTAATATTATTTTATGTATCTTTTTCAAGACATAATTGTCATGCCATTAGTTGCTTACCTTAGTCAGTCAATTTTTATTCTTGAATAGTAGAGTTTAGTTATCCATATTATTTAGGACTTATGTAAAGGGAACCGACACCAAAAACATTCATATCATCTTTATGTTCTCCATGACATGTTAAATTAAAGCTTAATTTTATCAATTTCACATCAAATTAGTCTTATTTTTTAATGTTTCTACATTCCCCAAATTAAATGGTGTGGCTCACTCCATCAGACTAAATTTCATAGGTCCAACTATAGTTGTATTATTCTCATCCAAATGAGACATTAAGTTATGTTGGGACTCCATTATGTAACAAAATTTTAGAGGCATATTGTTTGATGAAAATGTATATATAGTTTCATCATGTAAAAATTTCAAACATCTATATGAAATAGACAGTACACACCCATATCATGAATCCAAGGTCTTGAAAGTAAAATATTATGATATAACATGACACTTAATCACTAATGTTTTTGGCCCAATCATTAAATTCAATATAATTTTACCCAAGGTCCTACATTATTGATTATCAAATCCCTTTATAAAACTAATTGATGTAAATAATTCCTCTTTATTAATGTCCAATTATAACATAAATCTTTTAATGTAAATATTTAATCCTGAATCAATGTCAACAAGTACTCTTTTGAAACCTATAATGTTGATATTAACTTCAATTTACAAATGTAGGTGTTGAGCAAGGTGAGGAATTATGGAGACACCTATTTTTAGTCTAGGGGTATTTAATGAAATCAAGTTTATGTGTCTCAATGAAGAGATGTCTTATATCGTGCAACCCATAAACAAAAAAATGTAATGAAATAACAACAACAAAAAGCACTCTTTATTGATTATAAAATGAGAGATTTCACACTTAGCCAAATATATTTTAAAGAAAACACATACACATAAAAATCATGCAGGATTAAAAAACACCATAGTGGTACCATGAGTTCATGTGGGGATAGGATTCAACTCTTCAACCATTCTTCAAATCTGTGCATAAATCTCTACTAGCTACTCTCATTAATAGCTACACTCTAGACATTTACCTAACATTTTTTTTGAATCCTTTTCAATAATGTATGAATTTATTTATACAGGTATATAATCCACCTATTTACATCAATTTTATCACCTATACATTAATGCCACAAATATTAAATGCTCACAATGCATCATAATCCTTAAATTTTTAATATAATTTCAATGCACTGTAACACAACATACCCATAATACATCACAAAGAGATATGAAATGCACTAAATAACCTTCCATGATTCAAGGAATTAAAAACTAAATAGTTAAAAACTTTAAAGGACTCTTCTCTTTGATGGTTGAATTATTTTACAAGGCTTGTGCACTGAAAAAGTTTCATAGAGATTGCACATCTTGAAGCCAAGTCGTAATGTTTTGTATGTAGATTAAATGCATTATTGTGTACTACTCTTCTTATAAGAGACAATGAATGTGCTACAAAGCTAAATTTTACTCTGGTATTCTATCCTTTCATAGCTTCAGTTCATTCATATGTGCAACACTCAAATAGGCATTACACTTAATCTTTTTAGTTGATGCAAGATTCCAAGTGAACCTAACTACTCCTACATCTATATATATTAGTCATAAAATTACATTATTTTAGTGAACCTATGGGTTTTTAAATTATTGGTCTAGGATAGGATATTATTGGAGTATTTACCCCCTTTTATGGTCCCCATTTTCTCCTCCTCGTTATTTTTCTCTCATTTCCCATTTCCTTGATTTTTGATATTTTCCCCAAAAATGTATAGTGTACAATTATGGGGCCCTATAAACACACAATGTATAATTTTAAGTTTTGGTCCTTCTAACCCTTATTTTAGATATATAATGAATTTTGGTTTCTCTCTTGTTGTCTTTTTTGCCTAATGTGTGTCGACTTGTGTGCTAATAAGATCCTAATTTAAACTCGACAAGTCTATAAATATAAAGGTGAATTAGTGAATTTAAGACATCAATATATGTAGTGAATGTTCCAAAAGTAATTAATTCAAGACTTTAGTGTAAATATTAAATATTTGAATTAAATATGAATCATTCACTACTAAATTTAATAAATCAAACATTCATCATGGTACACATTATATCACCATTGGATTGTGTGGCTAACATGTATTGTAGTTGGTTTGTTGCTTGCAACACTATAAATTGTTGAAGGGTCTAATTACTAGTCAATGTTAAAAAACCCTTATAATCCTTATAAAATTACCAATTTTTTTTTCCCATATGTATTTGTAGGTTTAACTGTCCTAAGATTTTTTGGAAGGAGATCAATTTCTCAGTCTTGCACAAAAATTCTTAAATGTGATAAAGGTTTATGGAGCCCTAGATATGATGAAAAGAGCTATCAAATTATTTTATGTATGTCTATTGTTTATGATAAATGATGTCATAGATAAATTAACAACCCTAATATTATAAAATGGATCATATAATTATGTGATCAGTCTTTGTTTGCCTCAATTTTTATAGGTTCACTTCATCTTACTATTTAAACCTATTTTACATTGACTAATCTTGAAAATTATTTTTAAATTGATAAAAAATCAAATATTATTATGAAATATTCTCTTATAATTTTTTATAAATAGAAATTAAATAAACAATTAAATGTGATTTTAATATTTTAAATCTTATTAAATTTATTTCCTTTATGTATGGCTACATGCATTACATTTTGATGTAAACCAACTTTCCCATCAAGCAACAAATAATGAAAATCAATAGTTAATTGATAATGCATTTTAAACATGTGAGTAAAGGGGTTAAATTATGTAATAATCAATAATTGAATGATAATTCATTTCCACATTAAAAAAAATTATGCACCATAGTTTGACCAATCTTAATATGTATGCCAATAAAGTGTGTTATGTTTTAAGAGTGTCAACAAAAAGGTCAGGGGTGTTTACTTAATTAATATATATTTAATGTTTAATTTAATAATATAATTTAAAACCTCATATTTTCATAAAATATATTTTTAAATTACTAGGTAAATGTATAAATAAGCTTAGTACAACCAAAAGAAGAAAATACTCAGTCCAATTGCCACAAAATTGCATGGCATAGATTTGGAAAGTTCGGTCACAAGGTAAGTGTGACATCACTAATCACAACATCAACTTTGTTTTTAGAATTTATTGTAGGTATACGAAATTTTATGGATGGATAATTTTTGTTCACAAAATATTTAATATTTCCAAGATTTTTATTCCTATTACCAAAAAGATGACCTCCTTTGTAAAAGTTATTTATTGTTCCTCATTAATTTCTCTTATAATGCTATAGGTATGTTATGGATTTTTAGGGTGAATATTAATTTTTATACTTAAAATTAGAGATTATAAAATGATAGTGTGTTATTACTTCTTGTTGGTGACTTTAATGCCCATATTAGCTAGTAATAGTGTGTTAACTATGATCTTCATAATGATGTGTTGATGATTTATGACATTGAACTTCATAAATAAAGCCTCCAATAATATTATGCACACTCCATTGTGAATTTTTATATGTGGTACCTAATCAAGTTGGGTGAATTTCATTACCTTGTTATTCTAAACAATATAAAACACTTCCCTAATCTACAGGCTTTACTTATTTTCCTCATCTTAATGGAGAAAGTGTAGTAGACTATGTTAAATCTTGTGAATCTTTTTATTTGAGTATAAATTATCCCAAAGTTTAAAAATCTTCCCCACCTCTCATAGGTCATGTTTTTATGCTTTTTCATACACCACTTTATAAACCTAGTACAACTTCTTCCCCTAGGCTCTCTCACCAACATACTACTATTCATTATAGCCATGCATAAGAAGAGATATACATAAATATTATTAAAAACAACCTTGTAAAAATTTAAGACTTTAGACCCAGTTGAGAGAGCTAATATAATATCCTAAGGAATTATGATTTATGATCTTAATGCCTTCCGTCACTCCATTCGTATTACTAGAATCCATAATGCCCATCTTCACTACCCTAAAAATGCTTGGTATGATGTGTATTGTAAAAATGTTCACAAGTTAACTAAGAATATTATGACCTAAACACCCTCTAAATCTAAGCTCATCCAAAAATTATATATAACTATTCTTAGAAATAAAAATGACAATACTTGTATAACAAACTAAGAGTTATTCTACACTAAATCCAATCCAATCCTAAGTCATTCTGGAGATCGTTTTTACCACAAAAAGTTGTATGTGCCATTACCAACCCCCATAAATCGTATACATATGCCATCTACTAATATGATTCTTCTAATAAACACACAATCTAAATGAATCATAGACCATTTAACTATCATTTCTTTACTAACAAATGGTCCTTAAGGTGATTTTTAAAATCAAGTCTAATAAATCCCAAGATATGTAAAATTTAAAGGTTAAATCCCTCCATAATAGAATAAATATTCTATTAATTAGATTGATTAGTAGTTAAGTTAACACATGTGTGCAAAAAATAATCCAATCCCATTAACCCTATATACCATGAATATCTAAACTTATAGTTAAACATTTGGTTAACCTGATCTATGAGTTTCATTGTCACATAAATATTCCATATTTGATGCTCTTTCCCTTTTTTCCCAAGTATTTATTTTATTTATTTCATCTATCATGAATGATATAGATTGTTTTTATAACTATGATTATGAAACTATTCAACTTTATATCAAGGAAGGAGTGAAAATTTACTACCATTATCTTTTTCTAAATACACAAGCACGTTGTCTCAATATTTGAATGGTGATAGCTACCATCCCTCTAACCAAGTCCATGACACCACCATCCCAAGAAATGAATTGAACAATATTAAAAAGGATAGTTAAACTTTTCCTTCATATCATATATCCACATTTGAATCATATGGGTAAAATCTTCCATTATATGATCATGAAAAATTTAGCCAAATCCATAATGACATAATCGCTGATTTATAAACTACTCAAAAATGGAACATTTCTTCAAATACATTGATTCAAAGTCACACACATCCAATAGTAACAAACAACATCCCCCTCATTCAGGGTGATGATTATTTCTATAGAGTAAAGCCTATATATCTATCTCTCCCCCCATATATATGGGGAGATTAGATATGCCCTCCCCCTACATATATATCTTATCTTATCTATTTATTGAATCAATGGTGGTTCTCTCTCTTCTCTTCTGTCAATCAAGAGGAGAGTGACTCTCTTGAAATAAAGTAAGGTATTGGGTTGGAAAGATATATATGGCACAAGAGGGTTGATTCTCATATCTATAGTATGGAACAATAGAATGCCATATATATATATATATCAGTCACTTCCTCTTATATCGATAATCCATCATTTTCTTCTTCAAGACAAACCCAACTAAGCTACCTGCCATATACCTACCAAAGTTTTCCTTCATTTAATAGTTTTTAAAAAAAGGTAAATATTTAAACATCATGGAGTATTCATTGAATAACATTAAGGCACCATAAATAAAGGTGCATTACAAATCTAAAATTTCAAAAGCTCCCAATGTTTCAAAGAATGCACTCTTACCAATATCAACCAAGGTTTATAAACAAAAGGATTTTTACATTTAAAAAGATTAATTCATGCAAAATATTCCTTACATAAAAAAATAATTACCTTTACCAAAGCCACATAAATTTTCAATATCTATATAATTACCAAATGTGGATAAATTGTCAAAGGATATGTCAAAGATTCCAAAATTTAAAGATCTAATATCATTACTAAAGTATCCTAAATTCAGTGATTCCAAACTTGCACTTATTATTCATGAGGATGATAATACTAATATGCCTAAATTCAAAAGAGGGGGTGGATTAGAAACAATGATAACACCTTTTAAAAACACCACCATTGATAGTGATGATCTCATGTCTATGATGAGTGCTATTGGAGAGATTCAAAGACAAGCATATATACTTAAAATACAAATGGATTACCATAATGTTAATCCTAATATTACTTCATTACACAATCAACTAATTTTATAATGTATACTTGAATATCCTTATCTACAAGGTTTTAAACTACCATATTTACCTCTTTTTGATCATATTAAAGATCCCTTTTATCACATGTTTAAATATGCACATTATTCTGGGCAATGGGCTAAAGATGACAAAATATTGATGAAAAACTTTCATATGAGTATTAAAAAGATCATAATTGGTTTTATAGCTTACCTAAGAAATCATTAACCACATTTTTATAATTAGAGTGTGTCTTATTTTTGTATTTCAACATACATAAGGTGCCTATAATTACATTAGAACATTTTCACAATTTAAAACAACATTATAATGAATTCCTTCAAGACTATGCCTTTCAATTTAAAAGTACAGCATATGCATTAACATATAAAGCCTTATATTTTAAATTAAAATTCATATTTAGTAGAGGTTTGTTTTCCCAATTAATGGAAAGAGCATTACATAAACAATATGAATCATTTACCTATTTATACTTAGATTTTAATAGATATGATTCATTCGTACTTAAGTATCCAAAGAAACTTAACATCTTTCCTTCCAAATACAAATTTTTTAATCCACATATAAATGAGGAAGATGAATTACGAAGTGAACACTATGAGAAATTATGTGGCATTATTCGCATTCATTTGGGAGCTCTACAATGATTACTCAATATGGGACCAATACAAGATACACATCCAAAACAAACACCTCAAGTTAAAAAAATAAAAAAAACATCCATGCCAACAAGATACAACAATCACATTATTTATGGGTGGTGTTTATTTTTAGCATAACCATGTTGATCTGACATAAATAATAATCATGTGCAATGTAAGACATTTGCAACAACTTGGTTTTGATCTAAAAGATTTACAAAATAAAAGATGTTGGAAAAACTCCTTGTGTAACAAATTAATACCAAATGCTTGTGGTCCTAAAGTGATTCAAACAAGGGTTTGGGTTATGCCAAAAAAACATGAATATTAATTTATAGTGGGAACTCTTTGGTTATACCAGATGGAATCTAAAATTGACCAAAATCATCAAGGTATCTCCTTTTCTCATGAGGTAAAATAGATTCATATACAACATGATAGTAATTATTCTTCTACTTCATATGAAAATTGTGAGGAATAATATTCCATGCACCACTTTAACCTATAAATCATGATAAAAATAATGAAAATGGTCCACTAAGGTTAAAAACATCAAATATTCCAAAAAAAAATCAAATATTTTAAAAATACAAAAACATTCAAATAATTCAAAAATATTAAAAAAAATCAGAATGTTCCTAATTGTACCATTTCTAATATATATGTTATTGATCCATGTTAGTAGATAGCATATCATTACTTTCATATATACATGTGATTAACACTTCATGTGAGTGTGATACATGCATACCCAAATACATGATGTATGCACATACAAATGTTAGGCCTTCCCTCCACTCACATCATAAGTATGTTGGGGGAATATGCTTCTTTGATCATGATACACCTAATTTATAATATTATATGATCACTTTCCATTATCATGTTTGAGCTTATATAGTTACACATGCCTATATCGATATTTATACCTTTCACAGTGTACTTGATATGCTATGTACTTAACATTTTACAAACACATATGTTTAGGAACTACTATGCTATGTTCATGTTGATTACCTTTATTGTATGCTTCATTTATGTGATTCTTTGAATGTGTTCCTTGATTGCTATTGTATTTCATTGTATTACATATTTTATCATTTAAATATGGTCCCTTGTTTTTGTCTCATGTGCCTTTGCTTTCCTATTTTTAAATTTAAATAAGTCACACTATGTTGTATGTGGACATTTGAATATGTAATTTACATACTGTATGTGGACGTTTTAATATGTCATGTCCATTTGATTTTATATCATTTAAACATGACTATTGTATGAGGTCTCCTTGGACCATTTCCTTTTGATTTGGTTTTGAGTTCTCTTATGTCTGTGCTTGATTTCCTTTTGAGATTGTGTTGTTACTATGTAGACATTGACATGATCTACATCATGTATATTAGGAATTGATGTGATCACATAATACATGCCTCAATATTATATCTACTAGACATAATACTCCTATATGATACATTATACATACATAACTTATACAATTATCTTATCTTTTTGAGGTAAGGTAACTACCATATTTTATTTCCTTTACCTTAAAAGGGGGCATATTAGTGGGGGCATGTCATAGAGGCATGGCTTACACATTTTCATAGTTCTTTATTATATTTTAGGCATGTCAAAAATACATGACCTACATACTTATTAAAGTACTTAGCATATCCAAGTTACAATGGGGGCATATTATGGAAACATGTTCTCCACATTTACACTAGTTCTTAGATTTCCCAAATTTAGTGGGGGTATGTCATATAAACATGTTGTTCACACTTACATCAATTTCAAAATCACTAGATTTCATAGTTATATTATTTATATACATATTCATGGCATCATTTTATACATTAGTACTATTATTATACCCATATTTAAACTTGAGACATATATGAGGTGCATATGCCATGTAAATGGCACCTAAAATTACAAAATCAAATCTTTCCTTTAAACTAAAATTTTCATTACTAATTAAAAGGGAGAAACATAGATAATAAAATATATTATATATAGTACTTAAACCTTATACACTTTGAAAATAGGTTGTACCTTTTACTTCTAGACCTGCCCACTGCCAAAATCCTCATGTTCACTATCTATTTGTGCCTAAATTGCTTATCTCTTAGTCTAACCATTTTTATTTTGATGACCAGGCCTTTTATATTGTGAAAACATATCTAAACCTAATTATTATCCTTGACTTCTACTTATGGACCTATACATGTTTTTTAGTTCCATGGACACTTGTGTCCCAGATAGACACCTACATTGATGTAAGTGTCCACTTTTCATATAAAGTGATATGCTCCCAAAATTCATCCAAATTTACAAATTAAACATGTCATATAGGTTGTCCTACATGATCTAATGTGAGAAATATACAAATGGGATTGATATATATATATATAATATCAATCCTCATTCATTCTTCAGTTAGAAACACCTAGAAATCACATAAAACTCATAAGGAAATATACCAAGAAGCACACATTCTAGCATTGAAGTGATAAAACCTTCCCTATTCATCCCTATTTCTATATGAGTCATAGGAAAAATATTTCCATAGGTCTAAATTATTCAAGGAGTATCCCATGATCTATATTTTTCAAGTTATAACCTAGGTCATTACATGTCTTTACTTATCACAAATTGCATCCTTGTACACACATAAGCTAATAGATAGGATATAACTACATAAATATTATGCGCTGTTCCAAGTATGGGTTATGTATTAGTTCCCATTGATAGAGGTGTCCTTGGGATAGCTCAACACTATGAACCCACAAACCCATTTTCCCACAATCACTCCAAGGGTGAAGAGCTAGGGTTTTATCATTTGATAAAAAGAGAATCTCTATGTGCATGATATTAATAAATTAGAATAAAGGTGACAAAAACCCATAAGGCTTTTGATCACATCCATATCCAATTACTACCATATACAAGTGTGAGGTTTAGACACTTATGTTGATGCAACTATCTAGATCTGATGCAAACATCCAAAACCATAGATAGAATATATCTAGAATTTGATGACTATTATAATATAAACTTCTAGTTCAATTTCATCATGTTCCAAATCATACCTGTATGTGCACATAGAAAATATCATGTGGTAGGTTTAGACACTTATGTTGATGCAACTATCTAGATCTGATGCAAACATCCAAAACCATAGATAGAATATATCTAGAATTTGATGACTATTATAATATAAACTTCTAATTATAAGCTCCTTCTGTGTGTGAGGTAGAGCAATGGTGTGTTCCTCCTAGTGCCTCAGTACCACTTTCATCATGTTCCAAATCATACCTGTATGTGCATATTAAAGTAGTAAAATATCATGTGTTTTATAATTCGCTACAATATATATCAATAGTTTTACTTTACTATTTTTAACACACCAACTCTGTATTTGAGTTGGGTTTGGGACCTATGAGAGGGAGAGCTTTGGGGAGAAGAAGTACTGTCTTGAGGTGTGGGAAACCTCTGTAAAGAAGAAGTGGCATCTTCTTTATTGTATTCTTTTCTGTATAAAGTTATATTTTTTTATTATTTTTCTAATTATTTTTCTATTTATTAGACTACTTATTAGGTTAGTTCAACACCTTTATGTAAATGATAATATAATCCCCTTAACCCTAGATATCACATATATGTAAATTTAGTCTTAAACACCATCTTAATATATGGATATTGTCTTTGATCAGGGAGCTATCATACCATCATGTTTGGGCATACTTTAGCTATGTTTTTTTCTACAATGATAAATGACTATATATCCAAGTGTGTAGATATAAAATGACTTTAGGAAAAATTTCAGGCAAGATTTATAAGGAATCACCAAATAAGTGATCATGTATTCACTCTTGTTACCATCATTGAAGAAGCAAAAAATAATAAATGGAAGGTATATTGTTATTTTTTACACTTTCATAAATCATTTGATACAATACCAAGGCATATTTTGATTTAAATTCTTAAAGACTTGGGTCTTTTCGATTTAGTAATTACCTTGGTAATGACTTTATATGAGGTAAATTTTGGGCATATTCATACCAAAATGGGCACTACATATAGCATTCATAGTACCATAGGTGTGAAACAAGGATTTCCACTCTCACATACTCTTTTTGGGATATATATTGATGAATTGAAGGACCTTATCTCCATAAATTTAGGTGGTATGAGTGGTTGTATCCTCTTTAGGATTTACATTGTTATTTTATTGTTTGCAAATGACATTGTTTTGATTTCACACTCAATTATAGGTCTTTAGAATAAACTTTATACATTGAGCATTTTTTGTGATAAAAATGGCCTTGAAGTAAATATTTCAAAGACAAAATCATGGAATTTAATATAATATAAATAATAAAATAACATCTATAATTAGTTTGACATACAAAGCAAAACATGTTGAACTAGTATACCCTTATACCTACTTGGGTGTGGTTTTCTATAGACCACCTTTTATCCTTGTACCTATAATAAAAGAAAGACTTAATAAAGTAAATGCAACATTATCATCTCTTGGAAATACAATGTTTTTTAGTCCTAATTTCAAGATATCTGGAAACATATTAGACTTTTCCATATGTTATTTACTCTTGAACTATTGTATATATATGAAGTTTTAGGACCATACTTGAGGCAAAGTGATTTTAAATGTTTGGAAAGAGTTTTCATATCCATGTTATAAAATAACATTTGAGACAAAAAAATGGTTCTTCACTGAATTATTCTTGCAGAGTTCAGGGTGTGTCCACTCTTTATTTTCTTAATTTCCCATGTTATCATTATGTTGCATTAGCTTCGATGCATTGCAGATTCTTTCTTTGGTCAAAATAAGTATCCATTCTTGGCACTTCAATATTCTATAAGACTTACCAAAAAAGGATGAAAATATTATTGGTATGAAAGAATTATGGCTCTCCTATAAAACTTGGATATTAATATAGACATACTACCTCCTCTTAGGTTTCTATTAACACTCCTTAACTCACTAAACATGAAGTCAAAAAAGGTATTCATGAAGAGATCAATAAATATTACTTAAAATTTACATGGTATAATCCTAAAGAGTATTTAAAACCAAAAATTATTAATTATTTATAATATTATTCCTACTTTTATGAGGATCAAAATCAAATTCTTGGGCACATAAATAAGATTTTTCCATCTTATTTAATGATCCCTTTAGCACAATTTTGCATTCACTCTCATCAACTCTAAATGGAATCTGGTCATAACCTCCTAAAAGATGAACATATATGCCAATTATGTTTTCTATAACTTGAAAGTGAAGATCATTTTATATTAATGTTCCCTATCTACTATGAGATTGGTGGGATATATCATTGTATTTTTAGAGATTCCCATAGATCCTTGAGGATCATCATTTGATATGAGGACCAAAAATGTTTAGCCTTGTTTATTCTAAAAACACATCAAATTTGATAAATAACACTCAAATTTATGTTTTAACAAAAAAAACATTCCAGGAATATTAGTCCTTACTTCTAATTAATATACTTAAGGAACCCCAAGAGACCACATACCCATACAACTTGGTCAAAATATGTAAGGCAACACACATTTTACAAGTTTGAAGATCTAGGGCCTTAAATAGTAGAATATTTTTTTCCATTATTTTTTATCTCTTTGTATATATTTTGGAGATGATTTTGGCACTCCTTTAATGTATTGGATTCATTTAATAGGTTCTTAGTCTCATTGTCCATTCTTGGCCTCTTGTGGATGCAATATCTAAATTAAATTAAATATGGCTAAAATTTTCACAAATATTAAAATAAAATATGAGGTCTAGTTCAATTTTAGAGAAATTTTAATAAGGTAGATATTCCTCGATAAGTTAACATTAAGTCAAAGGAGACTAATTATTCATGCATCTGATACTGATGTATTAATTTATTTTCTAACAAAAAAATAAATATTATTAAATGATTATTTTATTTAACATTTATAGAATAAAAATTAGAAAAATTTAGAAAAAGAGTTAGACTGTATTAAATAAGTTTTAAAGAAAAATGGTTATAAAATTAATCAAATATCAAAAGCTTTTAAGTAAGCTAGAGAAGTTCACAACATGTAACTCAAAATTGATACCTCAACAATAGGTCCAGTAGCCTTTTTACCATACATTGAGGGGGTTCTAATAAGATTCCCTGAATTTTAAAACAACATAATATATCCACCACCTTCTTACCTTTAAACAATCTTAAACAATATTTAAATTCTATGAAGGACCAAGTTGATCCATGGTCAAAAAGTGGTGTTTACAAAATAGAATGCTCCTATGGAATTCCCTATATTGGTGAAATGGAAATATTCCATACAAATGAGGGTTAAGGAAAATTTTATGGACATTAGAATTAAAAATTCAGAAAAATCATCCCTTGATGAACACTCCCAAAAAACCAAACATTCCATCTGCATTGATAAAACTAAATTTCTTGTTGTGGAAAACCACTATAAAAAATGTAAATTAAGAGAATCCATAGAGATCGGTAGACATGCCAACAATATAAATCATGACAAAGGGATAGGTATTAATCAAGCATGGAGATCCATCATTAATAGGCTAAAAATAAGGTCTCTTAGAATGTAATTTACTTCCTATTTAGTTGCATCTTTATTTTACATTTGGAGGTTACCCAACCTCTTACATGCTCTAATTTTAAATAACTTAGATTATCAGTTTAGATTAAAATATTGTTTAATATAAAAAACAAAACTTATGGATAATTTACATAAATCTAATCTAATGGTCTTGTCTCTCCACTTGCACATCAACCTCCTTGAAAATCTCTCTTTCCCCTATGTAGTTAGTCTACTTTAATTTATTTTTTAACCATTTTATTTACTACAAACATTCTAAAATCTCATCACTACTTCTAATCATTTAAGTATCACTAATCACATTGAATATCTTTAAAAATAAGATAGGTTATATATAGTTCTATTCAATATTAATTCTTGATGATGAATCATGGGTGGTGATTAAAAATGCATTAGATTAAAAACATAGCACACACTTTCATCACAAAAATATATTGTTCACCTTTTGAAATTATCTCAAGAGAAGGTTATTTAAGATAAATAGGTTGAACCATACATGTCAAAATATTTGAAAATTTAACTATTTTTTAGGTAAAGACACTAGAATTAGAACTAGGACACTTGTGTTCTAACCTGGATGTTAGTGTCTAGGAGAATAAATAGTTATTGAAGATATGTAATAACCATAAGGTGGGCTACAAATGATCTAGGTAATCACAATATTATTTGTAGACTATATCATATAAGCATTTAGGCATTGTGAGATGGCAAACATGAGCCTTTTGGAAATGGAAAATGTAAACTAAAGGGTTGACCCATAAGTGATATTTGTCAAGTGTAGAAGACTATTTTATTATATAAAATATAGATTTAACATTTATAGTCATACAATTATTTTATTTGTAAATATCAAGTATTATATATATATATATATATATATATATATATATAAGGCCTTGATTTGGATTATGAAATAATGTGTGGTATGTCATAAGATGTATGGGTTATTTTATTGTATATTATAATTTTGTCATTCCATTTTGGATCAGGGCACATCGTATGATTTTGAGTCAGTCATCTAGGTGTAGCAGATATGTGGCTTCTACTATTTTTAGTAGAGGTCAACATATAATGGGACCAATTATAATTTTTTGTAATTGAATATATGAGTTTTACCCCATGTAAAATAATTTAAGGTTATCTCAAATGATATATGACACCCTCCCATGAGTGAGGAGGTGGGATTAATACCATAGGGTCTGATCAATCCCACATACACTAGCTTAATTGAATATGCAAAGGGAACAAATCAAATGGATGATATATCAAGGTACTCTAGATGTATGGCCATCATGTACAACTAAATTAAAAATATAGGGACAAAGGAATATCAATAGGCACTATACTTGGTGGGTGGATCAACATCCATGTCATTAGTTTCTTGGATAGTTCAAACATCTCCTTGGGTGGTCTAAATGTTTTGGGCCCTCCATGCTAGAGAGTGATGAAGTGTTGAAGGGAGAGGAGTGCCAATTTAGATACAAATGGTGTGGCTTTAGACCTATAACATAAATATGATGATGGAGACTATAACGAAACATCAAGATGGAGGAGGTGGATAACTAATGGTAGTGCCTCAATGTCAGCAAAGAGATCCTATTATATAGTTAGAGAATAGCTAGATGATAAAGTGACAGGAACATAGGGTGTAGCATTAAACTAAAGTGATCTATCAAGGGAGATATAGTGGCTTATTTCCACCTTGAATCCACATTATCCCTTGTGTGATGAGAGATTAGGAAGATGACACTACTATTGGTAAGTAAATGTATTAGTTTTTATCACTTTCATTTCCTAGAAGTAGATATATACATGTTAGGAATTAGTGATAGATATGTGGATAATTATATATATGGGGTATTTTATGCCATTTTGTTTTGAATTTTACATATGAGATGATAAAAGAGACGTATTCAAAGACTATAGTAGAGACTAGTCATCATGATATTTTAGACCCTATGATTCCTTTAGCAAGATACTATATGGATGTTAGATTTCATATCACCAATGGTTAGAGCACATACTACTAGGTTTAAATTGGTTAGATAGGACACCCAAGAGATAAAAAGATAATATTAGGATATTTATTAGGTTGCGCTACCTTTAGGGGTTAGAGAAGGAGAGGTAAACTTATGGTGGGAGCTAGCCTATGAGAGGGTTACACATATGGCCATGGCTACATAGGCAGGGAGACTATACACACATGTGGCTAACCTATAGGGATAGGTATAGGGATTAAATTTATGCATGTAGAATATTCAATATAATTTACATAGGTGATAGTCTAGATAGACATCTATGTGGAGCATGGTGCATCTCTTTATTGATGGACAAGGTGGACCACAACCTTAGAGCCTATCGTAATATTATGTATTAATTTTGGTTTATCTTGATGTATAAATATTTGAGCCATTAATATATATAATTTTAATAATTCTTCTTATTGTTTGCATGATTTTATCTGGTTTAGGATTTTAGTTAAATTTATGATTTCATAAAAAATAGAGATACCTAATTCCTTTCACAAAAATATTTCATCATTTCTTTTCACTTTATTTCTATTGCTTGCTACTTATTTTTAAAACTATGTTTTCATAGTTTTAAATATACTTAGTGATTATCATTATAGGATATGAGATGATTTATTTTAATGATATCATGGCATAAGGGGTATTGCCTCAATACTCATAGCCACTGTACATCAGTAAACACAAATTTTAGTTTCCACATACCTCATAGTATATCAAAAATTCCTAAGGTCCATTATTTATACCATAGGAAGCCTACTTTAGTCATTTGGTTTGTGGTTCACCTAAAAAGAGCATATCACCTAGGAAATTTACTCTCATCATACCCTTGGAGATGGGATAGTGGGTTACAGGCATGACTATTGCTAGAAACTAACTTAGAACACCTAGAACTATGTCATAGCCAAAAATAAAATTGTAAACTATGTTGGGATAAGGCCGCACTAGTGGGACAAGGGCACACTCTTCCCTTATTTTTTGACTATGGGTACATCCTGATTAACCTTTATATTATTTTCTAAATATGGGTGCTTTCACCTACTTTTAAAGGTTAACTATCTATCTGTGTCCTAATTTACCATGTAGAAGACCTAAAAAATATAAACCCTAGCTCATGCACAATATACAAAAGAGAATTAAAATGCCAAAATGGGGGAATAATGGGGTTATCCTAAAAAAAACCAATGCAATATGAGTGTTTCCTATATAGCATAAAAATGACTCAATATGATGTAGTTCTCCATACTAGAGTGAGTGTTTGAATCTTGATCTTACTAAATGAATGAAACTAGATATATTTCTTTGAATGATTGACAATGAACACTCTTTACTTGAAATACAATTAATCTCTAACCTTTTCTATTACTATTATAATTAGAAAGAATAGTGATATTTCTTCAATGTGCAATAGAGTTTCTAAGTGATTGTTAGATATGTTTGGATAAACCTTTATGTGCCTATATAATGGAAACTTTTTAATAGTTCCACTAATTGACCTTACTAAAATCCTGAGAGGGGTAAATGCAATGTCTTGAATTTAAAAAGTTTTCATTGGAGTACAAGGGATAAGGTCAAACTAGTGGACAAGGATGCAATGCAGTCTTATCAAACCTAGTGTGGTCTTGTCTTAAAAGGATATAGACTACTAAAACTAGTGTGATAAGAACTTGTAATAAAAAAAGGGATGTCTAAATGATGTTCTGAGTAGTTATAATATAACTAATATAATAGTGAATGCTCTCATAGAGTTTTCAAGTTAATGGAATGGTGAATAGATTGAGTAAAGGTAAGGATGCCAAGTTTAAACATTGTCAAACACTTAATGATTAATGTTATTTTTATTTAATGATGAAATGATAAGAACAAATAAACTATTAAAAACTAATTTATATGTATAGAAATATACAAATATGAATGTGGATTACAAAATTTGAAAAATTGTAAATGAGATTAAAAAAAGTAAATTAACAAACAAATATGCAAACATAGCCCAAATTAAAAGTATGTTGATTGTGTATATTGATTTTTGTTGGAAATTAACTTACAGGAGCTAAGAACTATGTCACAATAGAAAATAAAATTGTAAATTGTGTGGGGACAAGGTGGCACTAAGAGGACATGGGCACATTTTAACCTTGTTTGTTGACTATGGACATGTCCTAATTGACTGTGTGATTAATTTTTTGATTTGGGTGAATGTGCTTGTTTGTGAGAGTTTAATATCTATCTACATGTATTGATTTTTTTCATAGAAGAGTTGTAAATTAAAATCACCATCTCCAATATAATAAACCAAATATAAATTAAATGCTAAAATGGGGGAATAGGATAGGGTAATAACCAAGATATCTTCAAAAAACCTTATGTAATTTGAGTGTTGCCTATATATCCCAAAAGGGCCTCAGGTTGATGTAATTCTCCCTAATAGAGTGAGTGTGTAAATATTGATGTTGTTATATGAATGAAACTAGATAGATTTATTTTAATGCTTGATAATTAGTGCCCTTGACTTGAAATTAAAAAAAAATAGACTTGGCCTCGAAATATTATTGTTGTCACATGTATTTTCACCCTTTGAGGAGATGTCTCAGCTCTTCTCATACAACTGTCACAATTGAAACACCTCTTGGCTTGTGGGTAGCCTAAGAATGAGATGAATCTCTAGATAGGGCTAGCTCCCTTGATTTACCACTTTGGATCATAACTAAACCTAAACTTTAGGGGGAAAGGGAAGAGATAAAATTAAAATTAAATTATCCTAAGGGAGGTGATACACCAAATAAGTTGATGAAAGCTACATGTTACACATGAAACCAAGAGACTAAAAAAACATACACTTCTCCAATCTGCATCTTCCCACATCAATGCTACATTATGAGGTTATGGGTGAATGTTTAGGCTAGGAGGAATAGATAAGAGGCCTTGAATGGTAGTACTGAATAGAATAACTCACTCAACATTGACACTTATTATAACACTCCACATGCCCTACAAGAAGAAGCTTTCCTACTATAAATAGATGATAGAATGAAACAATCATGCTAAGGAAATAAGAGTTTTCACTTATGAAAAATCAAACATTCCAAATAAACACACTAAGAACAATCATATAATAAGTAAAAATTAGTAGTATTATTGATCAAATGGTATGAAAATGAGTAGAGCTTCACCAGACTCAGGTGAAACATAAGTTACAATGGCAAAAATGGCTAGTTCTTATATAACTTGAGAGAGAGAGAGAGAGAGAGAGAGAGAGAGAGAGAGAGAGAGAGAGAGAGAGAGAGAGAGAGAGAGAGAGAGAGAGAGAAGTCCAAGGGTCATAAGTAAAATTATAAACCTAAGAAAAGGAGTTAATTTTTCATGATAATAGGATTTGGGATAAACCATGTAAGGTTAGAAGAGACAAGTGGCTCTCCAATTCATCAAACTCTTATAAAGTGGCATAAAATTCCTTATTTTGGCTTAGAAAATTATCTTCATGATTTGGAACTATTTGAATGTCCCAAAAATAATTAGGGATAGGTATGATGATTTTAATTAATGATAAGGATATCATAAATTCCTCTCCATACATTGGTTCTAGTCTTGGTCATCTGGAACCTTCCCAAAGTGAGTTATCACCATTTATAGTCTTAGAAACTCCTTTTTCATACACCTTGCACACTTGGCCTCAAAAAAGGCATAAATTTTTCATGAAAATTCATGGGATGGATTTAATGACTCCTTTAAATATCCTTCATTACTTTAAAGGCATTAGTCACACCTTAAAATCATCTTACTTGAAGTTTTGCACCCTTCTCACCATCATGTCCACTATCCCAGTTTTGACTAGCTAATATGAGTAGTTGGTTGAGGAACTTAAGAGTTATTAAAAGGAATGAAATTTACATGGGGGGATATATCAAGTCATAATTTTACCTCTCATGTGATTGGCATCTCTTGAAACCTCCTACAACCTGCACAATGCATAAAACTATTAAAAATACCTTATTGTGTACCATATCTGTACAAAACTGTACAACTAATTCTGATGGGGAGTATCTTGAGAGATTATTATATATATTAAAGTCATCATTATGGGAAAAATATTTTATTAGAGTAATTTCCCAGCCTCATCTTCCCAATAGGGTCCTTCTAAGGGTTTAGCAAGGGTTTAAGCCTATTTTACCCTCTTAAGCTTCATTCATAAAGATGGGATGTTTAAATTGAAAAAATATTCCACAAGAAGGTTTTTTATGACCCCTGATAACACTTATAAAAATAGTTGGCCTTTGTGAAAATCACTAAGAGAGATATGAGCATTCAAATTTGACCTATCAAGCTTATTTTCTTATTCCCTATAGGTTTGAGTTGGTTTTGGGCTCAAAAATGAATTATTTGTGACTGATATGCAATGTGAAAGCTTTAAAATATATAAAAATACCCTAAAAACATGTCCCAATCCATTTTAATGATTTCTCACAGCTATAATTAAAAATGACTTCCTCTTTGGCTTCTAGGCCTCACCATGCCTAATAGTCTATCTACACCTTAAAGCCTAAAATGAGTTTTTAATGGTTTTACCTACATATAAATAGCCTATATACCTCTATTTTGACCTCATAAAAATTTATAAATCCATGGGAATTCTCATCTCATGTCACAATCAGAATTGACCCGCCATTTGGCCTCTAGGCCTCACTATGCCTAATAGGCTTGACTACAACTCTAAGGGTTTAGACCTGACTATTGGGATTCCTTCCTCTATGATTGGTTTCCATGATTTTTATAGGTGTAATATATCCTTCCACACCTCTTTTAAAATTTTTCCCAACTCATAGTTCATCCCTTTCTCTCCATTCCTTAAGACTGTAGGCTTATGCACCTAAGGAAGTGTCCTCTATTTGAGACAAAATAGGGGGCACTTCCCTTATTTATCTACAAAAACAAAGTAGTGAAGGATTTTCCCCATGTGATGGGTACATTATATACCAAAAATAAACTTTTTATCATGTCAATAGGCCTACTAACTCCTCCAAAACCTAAAACAAAGTCCTTTTATGACAGACTGTACATGATTTTTCATGTGGACTATGTGTAGCTTATTTAGACCCTTCTCTCTGCATTATTTATGTTTTATGAGATTTTTTAATGACATAATTTTTAAAAAAAAGGTGTTCCAAGTTATTCCATTACCTTAATCTTCTACATACCTTTCCATACACTTTACCTAGCTAAAACTGAGTGTTACCTTTGACTATACCTAGCTCCAAGGCTTGTACCTATAGGTGTAAATGCATGGTTTAAATATGGAGACATAGTTTACAACCTCATATTATTACCTTAGGTTTATTTGGTTTTTTATTGGATTTATTTGTTTCATATCATTCTTTACCAACACCTAGACATACTGTTTTAGATCACTGCCTGTAATAGTCAACACATGGTTGTATGTTGCATATAAGGCCGTATGTAGGCTTATTTAACATTGACAATGGATTATGGAGGTCATAATTATCTTTATATAAATTTTAAAATGTTAATTTAATCATTAAAAATTACTTTTACCCTTCATACACACTTGGAATTCACCAAATTGAGCTCTTCCTATCCTAAATGTGAAAACCTTGCTTTTTTTATTCCTATAGGTGCACATAAGATGGAATTGAACCTAAACATGGTGTGTAAGATCCGTATTTGAATAATTGAGGTAAAATTAATATTTATACACATTTATTAACCTTATATTCCTTAAAACACCACCTAAACATTTATTTCTATCCTATTGTTTGCCTACTCAATGGTAGGTGGGTATTTCAAAGCCTAAGACACCTTTAAATGTATGAGAAATTCAAATAACAGTTAAATATCCCATTTAGATGATCTATTAGGTCATAAATAATCTATTAAACCATTTTAAAACACTCAAATATGGTGGTAAGTTAAAATTTTCAACTTTGAGTGACAAAGGTCTCTTTTTGGGCTTAGAGCTATAGGTTTCACTGCCTATTTTTAGTGCATAAAAGTGTGATTTTAGGTGCTTCAAAAACCACTTTCTACCCATCATTAACCTTCAAAACTTGGAAAATTATTTCTCATATGTATAATCTATATAATTAATTCAATTTTAGTAATAAAAATTCAATGTGGCCTTATTATAAGAGCTCTCCAAAATAGCTAGGTGTTCTATTTTGGGAAAAGGTCCCTGAGTTTACGGTCATCTCCTTGGAAGTGACTTTCAACTTTGAATAAAAATTTAACCTTATAAAAAGGTCTTATAGGATACTTTTAACACACTAGAACTTTAGGAATGGATTTATCACTTGTTTCAACACTTCACAAAGGGTCTTCAGCTCTTTGTTAAGGTCTCCTATAGGTGGATAAAATCATGCATATAGGCAGTGAGTGGTAATATGGACAATGTGCATTGTAATTGGACTTAAATGGGTTTTATATCCATCTTAAAACATTCAAATTAATTATTCAAACATCAAATATCTTGAAACCACCACTAAGGCTCATGTTCTAGCATGAAGTCATCTTAAGAGGATCTTGTAGATGAGTATAATAACATAAAGCTATGAATGACTATGTTGACTAGCTACCATAGTCCCTTCCTATGCCAAGTGGAGGTTCTTGTTTGATGATCTTAACATGAAGGCATGTTCAATTTCATGAGATATATATCACACTTCCTTGAATCATGTTAAATAGGCCCACACATGTGATTCCTTATGACTGTAAGTAAGAATGAGCAAGAAGTTGATTGAGTATGATAATGGACTACATGTTTGTTCCAAGAATGATGTAGTGAGATAAAAAATGAATGGAGATGATAAATATGAAATTGAGACATGGTGATGAACCTATATACATCCTCTTAACCATTATGAAATCATGAGAGTTTTGAAAATGGTGAAAAACTACTTGTCATCCCAAATGAGACTAATCTGGCAACCTGAGATGATTTTCTCACCAAAACACCATGAAACCTAAAAAAACATGGAGGGAATTTTAGAAGAGATCCAAAATCCTCTGGAATCAACCTTAATAACTAGATTATATAAAACTACCCAAACCAAAATAAAACCTATAGGGTGCATGCAACAATGAGCATAAAAACATAGTCAACTTCATGAGGATGGTTCATAAATCACAAGCCACCATTATTCAAAATCTTGTTAATTTAATTTCACCTTCCAAAGGTGTTTGACCTGAAAGTTCTCTAGCTGACCATACTAAGTACAAAAATGAAGATTGGTTCTATATGTCTAAAAGAGCAAGAAAGGAATATAATGTTTTTGAGCCTTTTTAAGCACTTAAAAATTGTGTCAAGCACTAAGATAGATATAAGGAAGATAAAGAGTCATTCCATGACCTTAATCTACATGGAACACTTCCCTAAAGGCCTTCCAAGTGCCAAACTCTTCTCTTTTCCCAAAAAAACTACTCTTTATTCTAAAGGACCTACCACTTTTAGTTATAAATAGTTAACTAAGACATAATAGGACATGTGGAATGAAACATAACATTTTGACACCTTCACACTTCCCTAGGAGGTTGTACAACTCATTAAATGCCCCTTTTTGACCTCAAAATGATATAATGACTAAAATGACTAATGACCAAGGGTAATATAACATGAAATCACACTAAATGACCTATAATAAATGACATAATAAAATATTAAATCCTATATAAACCTATAAAGTCAATTTTTTACCTATAGGGGACCAAATTTGACTTGTAGGGTCAAACTTGGTCAACAAATTAGTGATTCATAAGGGTAGTGTACCTACTATATTAACTAGACTAATATCCTTATTAGTCCATTGGGATTAAGGATTGATTTGAAGTCTAAGATACAAAAATATGACTTTGACAGCAATATTTGATAAAGAAAAGACCAATGAATACCTCAACCATAAAAAAACAAAAGACACACACAAGGTAGAAGCAAACACACATGTGCTTGATGAACACTTGTGGAACACACACACCAAACTAAACAAACTAAATAAAATAATAACTAAACTAAGATAAAAACTCCCTCCTAGATCAAAGGGGAATTTTGAAACCCTTCTTGATTCATGACATGAAGGAATGAATGAGATATATATTCTTTTCATCCTTGAAACCACTTTTTCATGATGTTTGCCAACTTTCTTGCAATGATTTTCATTGATAACTAAGAAGCTATAAATATATTATATATGGAAATTAAATACGATTGCATCCAAAAGCCTCAACTTCCTCATATGGATCCTAAATTAAAACCTCTAATGGTCATTCAACAAGTCCTACCTTTTTAACTTCCATAGTGCTCTCAATAAGATTGGGCTTCCTCTCAGCTACAAGTTCTTCTAGCTCATAAAGTAGCTTTGCATATTATTCCAAATATTGGTCATTTTAATCCATGTAAGACTCTTTCTTCACCTTGTCATGTACTTGACCCTCAACTTGGCAAATTTCTTCAAGCTCTTGAAAGAACTTCATTTATAGCTGCCAATCATTTTTGTCCTCTTTATCATATAGAACTATTACCTCTTCAATATTCTCTTATTGATGTATGAGTTGATAAATATGGTGTTATTAAATATATAAAACATATAAGAGTGATTCAAAATCAGGTTTAGGTATTGTATCATCTTCAAAAACAACAACTTCCATCGTAGTCTTAAATATTCTTTTAGAACTGCCACCTCTTTGGGGATGACTTGAAGTTGTTCTCCATCCTTAACAACACATTCATTTTAATGTTGAAGTGAGAATTTAAAAACATTTTATCATATTTAGATTCTTATTTAAGGGATAAAATATCTTTCATCTCCTTCTCCTTCTTGGTGATGTCAAGACTAGGCATCTTGAAATCATGTGACCTAGCCCAATGAGGCTACCAAGGAGGTATGTTTTATTCAAGCAAGAGTTTTGAATTATTATCAACAATATTCTCCTATTTAGGTTATCATACCATAGTTACATCAAGGAAAATAGTGATAGGGTGAAAACAAGATGAACTAGTTGGTGGAGGTGGCACATAGAACTCAAAATCAGATTAAGGGTAAAATGCAAGGGATTCTTTTGGAAAATATTGAGGAAGGAGAGGTAGACCTTGGGCTAAAATGGCTTGGTTTTATTACTTAAATTTGAAAATAAATTAATTTAAATATTATTTTTATTGATTATTATATTGAGTAAGGGTAGATGGGGTGTGTTTAGGCATAGGATCTTCTTTGGGATCTAAACCTTCCATCACACCTTGACTTAGCAATTTCATCCTTAACTCTAACTCTTCAATTTGATTGTCTAGGCTTTATTGGAAAAGTATTTATTGAATTTTATAGGAATAATAATGAGGATAAGGATTACAAGAGGTCTAACATGGAAGATAAGATTTCTCTTCTTAAGGAAGGGTGGGGAGGGCTTGCAAAGGATCAACTTCATTCTCAACTTCACACTTTTTATCAATACTTTTCTCCTCTTTCCTTCTTGATGAGTCCAATACCTTATTATAGATTAGGATGTTAGGATTAAGAGTATTTTCTTGAGGTGGTGACTCAAATTTAATAGTGGATGAAGTTTTTAAAAAACTTGGGATCTCCTTAGGCTTGGACTCTCCACCTTGGCTCCAACTTGGAATCTCATATCTAGATGTCTTCTCTTGAGGTGGGGGTGTAATGGGAGAGGAAAAAGAGGAATAAGATTACAATTATTTTTTTGATGACAAGGAATGATACATTTTCATATTATCCAACTCAATCTACCTATCAATAGTTTCTTCAAAAATAAGGTTTCTCTTTTCAACTATCTCTTCCAGCTGATTGGGAAAAGGATGACTTTGACAAGCTTGATTGGGCTCATGAGTAGGAGTTAAGTAGGACTGATAGCACTCTTGGGGAAATGGATATGAAGGTTAATATGTTTGGTGAGGATACCTTTCATGAATTATTATCCTATCCTCTAATTAAGAAACTAGGCCATTCACATCTAGAATCTCACTTTTGAGCCTTTGCCAATTGGCTCTCTCAATAGGTGCCCACTCTCTTTTGACTAGATATAATGCATCTCTTACCTAATAAATGAAATTAATAGTAAAATATTGACCATTTTCCATTAATTTATCAATCTCTAACATATACTTATCATACCCCAAAATAATATACTTGAAGGTAGAAATGGATTGATTTGAGAATTGGCTAGGTTAACTAGGAGAAGCAAGATATTGAGGAGGCTGAATATAGGACTGATAAAAATCATGAAAAGGCTAGTTATAGTGTTGATAGGGATCATGAATGCACTAAAAATTTCATAAAAATATTGTTAAAAATCACACCAAGGCTAATAAGAATCATACAAAGGTTGATTAGGAATGCCATAAGCTAGAAATACCTCACCAACTTTTGTAAAAAAAACTCAACACCAAAATTAGCCATAAAACCTCATTGGGAAGAAATAACACAAAGAAACATTACCAAAAATATTTATAAGGAAAACTTGGGCTTCTTGAGTGGTTTATATACCTTTGGAGTCACCATTGATGCTTCCAAAGGCTAATCTATTGAAGGACAACACCAATAATCCTTCAAGTTATTAGACGAGGAGTCCCACTAGGCATGAAAAAAACTATTATCACTTGGATTTTCACCCTTTTAGGAGATTTATAATCTCTCCTCATCCATGTGGAAAAATTGAAACACCTATAGGCTTGTGGGTAGCCTAAAGATGAGGTTAATCTCTAGATAGGGCTAACTCCCTTGATGTACCACTTTGGATCACAACTACACCTAAACTTTGGGGGGGGGGAGAGAGAGAGAAAACTTAAATAAAAATATCATAAGGGACATGATATATAAAATAAATTGATGACTTCTAACTAGCTTCATGTTATACATGAAACCAAGAGACTAACCAAACATACACTTCTCCAATCTGTATCTTCTCACATCAATGTCACATTATGAGGTTATGGATGAATGTTTAGGCTAGGAGGACTAGACAAAAGGAATTTAATGGTAGTAGTGAATATATGAACTCACTCAACCTTGACACTTATTATAAAACATCACATGCCCTATAAGAGGAAGCTTTCCTACTGCTAAGAGATGATAAAATGAAACAATCATGCTAAGGAAACAAGAGTTATCACTTATGCAAAATAAAACATTCTAAATGAATGCACTAAAAATAATCATGTAATAGGTAAAAATTAGTATTATTATTGATAAAATGTCATAAAAATGAGTAGGGATTTGTCATACTCAAGTGGAACATAAGTTATAACAATGAAAATGACTAGTTCTTAAATAAATTGAGAGAGAGAGGAGATGAGATAAGTCCAAGTGTTAAAAGGACACTTTTAAAGATGGTAAAAGGAGTTACTTATGAATTATAAGAGGATTTGGGATGGACCATGCAAGGTTATAACAGACAGGTGGCTCTCTCAGTCATGAAACTCTTGCAAAGTGGCATAAAATTCCTTATTTTGGCTCAAAAAACTATCTTCATGATTTGGACCTATTTGAACATCCAAAAACTAATTAGGGATCAGTATGATGATTTTAATTAGGGTAAGGATTTTAGACATTAATTTTCATGCATTGGTTGTAGTTCTAGTCATATGGAACCTTCTCAAAATGAGCTATCATCATTTGTAGTCTAAGAAACTCCTCTTTCATGCATCTTACACACTTAGCTAACAAAAAGGAATTATTTTTCCATTAAAATACATGGAATGGAGTGAATTAAACCTTTCAAGACCTTCCATGGCCTTAAAGGCATTGGCACTCCTTCAAATCAGCTTACTTGAAGTTTTGCATCCTTCTCACCATCATGTCCACTATGCTAGTTTTGCTTGGCTAAGATGAAGTAGCTGGTTGAGGTACTTAGGAGTTATTATAAGGAATTAAATTGACATGGTGAGTTATCTTAATTTATAATATTCCATCTCATGTGATTGGCATATATTGAAACCTCTTACAACCTGCACAAAGCATAAAACTATCAAAAATACCTTATTTTGTACCCTATTGTATAGTTATATAGAAATAATCCTATTGGGGAGTATCCTGAGAGAGTATTATACAACCTCTAATCATCATTCTAGGAAAAATATTCCATTAGAGTATGTTTCTAGCCTCATCTTCTTAATTAGGTCCTTTTAAGAGTTTAACAAGGGTTTAAACCTATTTTACACTCTTAAGCTTTGTTCATAAACATGGGACATTAAAATTGAAAAAAAAACCCATAAGAAGGTTTTTTATGACCCTTGATAACACATATTAATATATTTGGCCTCCATTCAAAGCACCAAGAGAGATATGAGAATTCAAATTTGACCTATCAAGCTTGTTTTCTTATTCCCTACTGCTCTGAGTTAGTTTTGAGCTCAAAAATGAAATATTTTTGACCCCTCTACAATGTTAAAACTTTAAAATATCTATAAATAACCTAAAACCATGTCTTAATCCATTTTAATTATTTCCCAAAGCTATAAAGAAAATGGCTTCCTCTTTAGCTTTTAGGCCTCACCATGTCTGATAGTTTGTCTACACTCTAAAGCCCAAAATGATTTTTTTATGGTTCCCCCTAAATATAAATATCATATATACCTATATTTATACCTCATAAACATTTCTCAATCCATGGGAATTCTCCTCTCATGTCATAATTATAATTGACCCTCCATTTGGCATTTAGGCCTCACCATGCCTATCATGCTTAACTACAACTCTAAGGGTTTAGACATCCATATTAGGATTAATTAATAAATTGGTTTGAATTCATATTTTATGTGTCATATATCCTTCCAAACCTCTCTAAAATGTTTCCCCAACTCCTAGTTCATCCCTTTCTCTCCATTCCTAAAGATTGTGGGCCTATGCACCTAGGAAAGTGCCTTATGTCTGAGATAAAATAGAGATAACTTCCCCTATTTGTATATAAAAAAATAATTTATTAGATTTACCAAGTCATGGGGACCTTGTATACCAAAAATCGTCTTTTGATCATGTCAATGGGCCTACTAACTCCTCCAAAACCTAAAATAGACTCCTTTTATGATAAAATGTGCAAGATTCATCATGTGGACTGTGTGTAACTTGTTTAGACCATTATATATACATATTTATGTTTTATTAGAGTGTATTTATTCCATAAAAACTTTAAACAAGGTGCTCCAAGTCATTCCATCACCTTAATCTTCTACATACCTTTCCATACACTTTGCTTAGCTAAAACTGAGTGTTACCTTTGACTGTACCCTACTCCAAAGCTTGTACCTATATGTGTAAATGATTGGTATAAATTTGGGTAAAATTTTTACAATATCATATACTTACCTTAGGTTAATTTTTTGTTTTATTGGATTCATTTGTTTTATCTAATGCTTTACCAACACCTAAACATACCCCTTTGGTAACAGTGAACACCTAGTTGTAGGTTGCATACAGGGCCTTATGTAGCCTTATTTAAAATTTGAAAAGGATTATGTAGGTTATAATTATATTTATGGAAATTTTCAAAGTTTAATTTCATTATTCCAACTTAATTTTACCCTTCATACACAATTGGAATTCATTAAATTGAGCTCTCCCTATCCTAAATGTGAAAACCCTACTTTTTTTATTCTTGTAGGTACACATAAGATGTAATTGAGCCTTAACATGGTGTTTAATATCCATATTTTAATAATTGAGGTCATAATTCATATTTATACACATATATTAACCTTATGTACCCTAAAACACCAACTAGACATTATTTGCTAGCCTAGTATCTACCTACTTAGTTGTAGGTGGGTATTTCAAAGCCTAAGACACCTATAGGTGTATGATATATTCAAATAATAGTATAATATCCCATTTATATGATATACTAGTTCATAATTAATCTATAAAACCATTTATAAACACTCAACTATGGTGGCAAGGTCAAGTTTGCAATTTTGAGTGACAAAGGTCTCTTTTGGGTTTAGAGCTGTAGGTTTCAGTGCATAAAAGTGTGATTTTGGGTCCTTAAACAACCAATTTATACCCATCATTAGCCTTAAGAACTTGGAAAATTATTTATCATATGTATAGGATATAGAATTAGTATAATGGGATTAATCAAAAGTCAATATGTCCTTGTTATAAGAGCTCTCCAAAACAGCTAGGTGTTTTATTTTGGCAATTTTGGGAAAAGGTCCTTGAGTTTCCAGTCATCTCCTTAGAAGTGAATTTAAACTTGTCATATCAATTTAACCTTAAAAATAGGTATTCTATGATTATTTTAACACACTATGACTTTATGAATGGATCTATCACTTGTTTCAACACTTCACAAGGGGTTTTCAACTCTTTGTTAAGGTCTCTTATAGGTGGATAAAATCATCCATATAAGTAGTGAGTGGTAATATGGATATTTTTCATTGTAATTATAATTTAATAGGTTGTATATCCATATTAAAACATTAAAATTAATTATTCACACCTCAAAGATATTTAAACCATCACTAAGGCTCTTGTTCTAGCATGAAGTCATCTCAAGAGGCTCCTGTAGATTAGTATAATAGTAGAAGGTTGTGAATGACTATGTTGACTAGCTACCAAAGTTCATTGATATGACAAGTGGATCTTATTTTTTGATTATATTTATATTAATACATGTTCAATTTCATTATATCTTTGTCACACTTCCATGAATCATGTTAAACAGGTCCACACATGTGATTCCTTATGACTGTAGTAAGAATGATAAAGAAGTTGACTGGGTATGATAGTGGACTGCAAGTTTGTTCCAAGCATGATTTAGTGAGATAAAAAATTAATGGAGGTGATCAATATGAAATTTATACATGGTGATAACCTATATAAATCATCTTAACCATTATCAAAGTATGGGAGTTCTAAAAATGGTAAAAAATTGCTTGTCATCCCAAATGAGAATAATCTACCAACTTGAGATGATTTGCTCACCAAAACACCATGAAACCTAAAAATAATCATGGAGGTAATATAATAATATATAAAACATCCTCTGAATTCCACTTCACTAATTGGATTGTACATAACTACCCAAACTAAAGCAAAACCTATAGGGTACATACAAAATATAATGGGCATAAAAACATAATCAAATTCATGGTTATGGTTAGTAATGCACAAGGCACCATTATTAAAAATATTTTTATGTAAATTAATCTCTATGAGTTTATTTTCACCTTAAAAAAGTGTTTGACCTAGAAGTTCTCCTACTAACTATACCAAGTATAAACCTAAAGACTAGTTTTGTATGTTTAGAAGAGCAAGAAAGGAGTAAAATGGTTTTGAGCCTTTTTTAGATCTTCCAAAGCATGTAAATAACTAATATGGACATAAGGAAGATTAAGAGTCATTCCATGACCTTAACCCATTTGGAACACTTCCCTATGGGACATATAAGTGCTAAACTCTTTACTTTTCCTAAGAAAATTGCTCTTTCTTCTGAAGCACCTGCTACTTTCAGTTAGCAATAATTACCTAAGACACAATAGGACACATGGGATGTGAAATAACCTTTTTACACATTAAAACTTCCCTATGAGGTTGTACATCTCACTAAATGCCCCCTTTTAAACCTCAAAATGACTCAAAATGATATAAGGACTAAAATGACTAATGATTAAGGTTAATATAATAGGAAATCACACTGAAAGACCTATAATACACCCCATGATAAAATATTTAGCCCACTATAAACATCTAAAGTCATTTTTTTACCTATAATGGGCCCAATTTGACCTATAAGGTCAAATTTGGTCAATAATTACAATGCTTCAAAATTAGAATTCAAAAGAATAGTGATCTTTTTCTCTATGTGCAATAGAATTCCTAAGTGATTGTTAGATATGTTTTGATAAGCCTTGTTTTGATTATATAGAGTAATATTTTGAATAGTACACTAAAATTTAAAATCCTAAGAGGGGTAACAATGTAATGTCTTCAATTTAATATAAGGTTGAACTAGTGGACAAGGCCATAGTGTTGTCCTATTTGACCTAGCATTGTCTTGTCATAGAAGGACACATATTATTGGAATTGGTCTGAAAGGAACTTGTAAGAAAAATATGGATGTTTGTATGATGTTTTGATTATTTTTAAGATAGTGAATAAAATAGTGAATGATCTCATAGATATTGTAAGTAAAAATAATGGTAAATATACCAAGTAAGGGTAATGATGTCAAGTTTAAATATTTTCAAGCACTGAATGATCAGAATTAGTTTTTATTTAAATTAAAAGATAAGAATAAATAAAATATTGAAAACTGATTTATATCTACATAAATATATAAATCTAAATGTGGAATACAAAATTGGAAATGAGATAAAAAAATTGACAAAAAAAAATGCAAACCTAACCCAAATTGAATGTATGTTAACTATGACCATTGTGAAGATATAAAAAAATAAGAAGAGTGAAAATAAAATACCCTCCTAGACCTATCTAATCAAAATATATGAGCATCCAAAGTTAGCATCTCCAAAAATCATTTGTAATGGTGTAATCAAGGGCTCAAACACCAATAATTGGTCACATGGGGGACTTTTAGCACCTTTGTTTTATTAGTTGAAATGAAAAAATAATTTATGCAATCAAACCCTCAATTGATTTAATAAGAGAGACTTCACAAGGGTCCCATAACCACCATACTACATGTAGGTTTTAGATAATAAAACTAAAAATTTTACTAATACTGGAACATGGAATGCAAGTTGGTATTGAGAACTTACAAGGGGTTTTGACCCCACAACCAATGACATGAGTGCCTTGACAAAAGGATTAAAACCAATTATCTATGTGGGCACTCAAATAGAGTATTATAAAATATTTTATTTAATTAAATAAAATGGAATATTTGAGAGGTTACCCCTACCAAAGACAATTCTAAAAATTGCCTTTCACTTTTAAATGCTCACCATAGGTGCCTTGGTGCCCTAGTTTTTGAAAACTAGGAAATTTCAAAAGTATCTTGATGAGAATAATTTAGTGATGTAAACCTCAACCTATGTTTTTACAAAAAACATTGCGCTATCTTCTCTGTTTCTCCTTGTTTGTCCTATAAACCAAAACTTTAAAAAAATCACTAGAAACTTAAAAAATCTGATTTTTTAAAAATTTGCATTTTTATGATTATTATTTATGAAAAATAGTATCATGTACCCATAATTTATGAATGATTTTAATAATATAATAAACTTATAAAATTCCCCAATTTTATAGTTTTGTCACAAACAAAATAAACGCATAGGGTGATTTTGAAAACCCATAATATGGGTTGGCATAATACTTGCTTATGGACATGGGGAGTAGTGTGTGAATGTTGGTGATGAAAATATAGAAGTATAAAACTCAAACTAGGAGAACCTTGGTCTGACACCATGAAAGAGAAGACACAAACTTAGTATTATATTTATATTTATGACTCAATCCATAGAAATTAGATTTTTTTACAAGTAATAAGCAATAATAAAACAAGATATTGTAAATAATCCAACCAAATGAATTGATTATCAACTAGCTTTCCCTTTACAAATAGCAGTTGTCTATACATAACAAAATTAATATTGTAGTCCAAATTTATTTTTCAATGTATAATAAACATGTGTGCAACAACCTCTACATGTATAGGCATATAAGAGATGAAGTGGTCAAGCTATGAGTGCCACTTATCCTAGTTATCTAAGCATAGGAGATGTACATACTAGACTAAGTCAACAAAGCTAAATATAACTAAATTAACTAAGTAATAACTTAAATAAAAAATGTAGATATAATATTTCACTAACATTTATGAATATTGAAGTCAATTAATATTGATTTACATGTAGTGATATCTAATAAAAGTGTCAAATTTAACTAATATTGTCTTAATGTGAAATATAAAAAAATCTTTTTCCTGCCCCACCCTCATTTTCTATTTAATTTTTTATATCAAAGTTATTTCATATAACATAATGCATTATCAATATTCATCTCAGATTAGTTTTTTCTATCATTTGATAAATGACTAACTTGCTTATAACAATATTTATCAAATAACAAGCCTTTGCATTGCTCTACCCTTTTTATTTACAACACTTGCTTATTCACAAAACCGCATCCTCATAACTCATAAAGCAGGTTACCTTTAACAATTCTAAAATAGGATGTTGAAAACCCATCAAATTTTTTTATCAATAAGAAGCTTGTATGAAAAAAATACCATCCCACAAAGACTTAGCATTCCATACCCTTCTTTTGTATAGATTTGTTATATTTTACTCTTATTTATAAATAATTGCTATTTACCCATATATATTATATATTAAATTACAATATATTACTTTAAATTTAAAATATATTATTGTAAGTTGAAAATGTATATCAAAATTTTCAATATCAAATTCTAAGAAAGTGTTATACGAACAAAATATCCACGTTTATTTGACATTGTAAAAAGTGTTTACTACATTAAGGATTTAGTTATACTAAATTTTTTAATAAATACATTTGTCTTAAAATTATGTTTAATTTAAAAAATAATTTACCACCACTTGACATGGGTGTACCCAAACAAACCCAAAATACACACTCCCCCAAAAACATACTAACAAGATAGGACCACATGACATGGGTGTACCCAAACAAACCCAAAAGACACACACTCCCAAAAGCATATAATGTGTGATTCTAGGTGGACCATCAAAAACACTAACAGGGAAATGGAGGAGAGAGGAAGGGGGGAAATAAAGATGTGAAATATGACAAAAATGACCAAAGATGTGCCAATAAAACCTAATTTAGACCAATAATTGAAAACATACTAGTACCATAGAATAATTTAATTTAATGATTAATAAATGCATATGGGTCATTTTTAGGTGTCTACATAATTCCACACTTTGATGTGTATGTGTGTGTGGATACATATTGAAATAAAATAGGCAAAGGGTAGATATAAGATTATGTACCTCTTGAATTTCCCATATTAAACTCTAGTGCACATGTGAAACCTACAAAAAGAGTTACAGATGGATAAGTGCCAATATTAATATGTTGAAATTAAGAAATTAAAAAATTAAAAATAATGCATAGGGATTTTGCTAAAGATGTGCATGTGAAGACATATTCCATATAATTTTTACTAAAGCCCACATAAATTTATGAACTTACAATTTTTAGTAGAAAAAATTAAGTAAAAAACAATCATTTTAGTACTAAACAAAACAAGGATAAGAAACATTTCGAATATAACCCATAGTGGGAATAAATGCCCATGTTAAGTACATCTAAGTGTAGGTCACATGTAAATTTTCCTATTCATAAGATAGAAAACAATATTGAATGTTTCGAGCATGGAGTCTAATGTTTGGCTAAAATGAGAGGAATATATGACCAACTTTTGAGATGTGAGATCAACCTATAAAGCTATTATCTCAAAATAAAGGGATTGCACACATCATGTGTAAGATAATATATCCTCTTGGAAGCATGTATTTAATAAGTGAAGTACCCCACATGTGATCAGTTATGTATGGCCCCATCCATATAATGTGAAGCTTACCTTGGTGCTTTGAATATATAAAATCATACAAAACACCTTAGCAATGATAATTATTACTCTTGATATATTTTCCATGTCAAATATTCTAGAGAGAATTCTCAAACCCCTAGTTCCATCTTATAAGTGTCCTATTTTCAATTAGCTTCATCAATTCTACTAGTCTATTATCTAATAATGCACAATCTTTTAATCTTATGATGCACACAATATTCAACAAAGGAATAAAAATATCTACTAGTAGTATGGCCTCTCTTCCATAAACTAGATGGAATGGTGTATACTTTTTCAACCACTTGTGTTTTGTTATATATGCCCATAATATGATTGAAATTTGGTCATCACAATCCTTAAAACCAACTTCACAAATCCTAGTGAGTAGATTTCTCATAAAATTGTTAACGGTCTCCACTATACCATATACTTTTGGATGATACAGTGTTCTCTTATGATACACAATCTTGAAATCCTCTAGTAATATGTCATTGTATCTGAAACTAAATGTATCACTCTATCACTATTGAAACTCATATGACACCCATACCTTGTGATTATGTTCTTCCATAAGAACATAGTTATAGTTTTTATTGTACAATCATGTATTAGTGAAACCTCAAGCTATCTTTCCAAGTATTTAGTTTTCATTTTCATATAATTTCACCATTACATCTCACAAGGTAATTTGACCCACAAAATCCATAACCAGTTTTTTAAATGGTTCATGTGCATCAATTGATAAAAATGTCATTTCATTTTATCAATTAGGATTACCTACCCTCTAATAGATATGACATTTTTATGTGTATTCTTTTGTATCATTTTAAAAATTTGGCCACCATCACCCAATTAATAGGATCTTGTGCATAATTATCTCTCCTACATAGTGTTCACCAATGATGCCTTAATGTAATTCTCACATCATGTATTCACACTTATGTTCTATCACACATTTACACAATACGTCAAATCTTACTAACTTGTGTAATTTTCCCCTATCAACTGATATTATACAAACCTCACTACTAATTACTTCCTTTATTGATCCATCCAATCATTTATAATTGATCCTAAAGTTAAGAATTTAATAATATACACCATTAATTCAATAAACCTTTATATAAATATAATTATGCATAATTAATGGTAACTTCAATAAGATGTGTACCCTCACCTATTTAAAGACTCGATAAATGACCTAGTCATGCATTCAACCTTTTAGGTTTCACCACCAATGAAAATTGGAACTCCTAGAAAAACAATATCTAATGACAACTCTAGCCATATAAGACATATTTTTATACCAATTATTTTAAAACTCTATGGCCAGTAAAGAACACAAACATAGTAGTAATAAGGTACTATCTAAAGTTATACAACTCATACACCATTGTAAGTGCTTCTTTATCCATTTTGAAATAATTTTGCTTAGGCTCTACCAACTTCCTACATGAAAAATTAATGGGATAGTAAATGTTTACTTCTTTTAATTGTGAATTATTTCCCCTACCATAATTCCCAAGACATTCATATGCATGTGAAACATGATCTTATAATCTACAAACTATAAAATTGGCACTCTGGTTGATTTCCATTATAGTATCTCAAATGCCTCTTTTTATGCACGTCACCTAAATGTGATCCGAAACACAAAAAGCTTTGGTTGAAATATAATTCAGAAATAAGAACAACACAATTCAAATAATGCTATCTCTGAAAAGAGATGTTTTATTTATCAAAATTGCAGACCCAAACATATGCTTATCTCTGAGGAGAGATGTCTAATTTCCATTTCAAGTTACATCTTCATTTATACATGTTTTTAAGGTGTGGGGAGGATGTGGAAGGTCACCAATATTGAGGGAGATGAATTGGTTCGACTTCCATGATTTACAACAATACAGAATTCGAGGAATTACTATTTTTAGAAACTTACTATTTTTAGATTGGACTACTAAAATTGAAATTTGGGACACTTCCATTGGGTTTTAGGGGGTAAAAATTCATTGAGCAAATCCCAATGCCATCTCATGATGTTCCTCTCATTATTAGCTTTCCAACGGTTCAAATGATGAGTCAATTGGAGCTACGGTGCAAAAGTTATGGCTCCCGGAAGTTTTGCCATCAATTGGGGTAGACCCATCACCCGAATTGTCATCTGGATTGTTGTCCAGATCAAAATGGGACCTATTTATTTATAAAATCATTGAGAGTAACTTCAACATGTACATAATTACAAATAAACTTTTGATAATATCCATAATGTCCTAAAAACACATGCACTTCCATTTGAGGGTGCAACATTTCTAATTATAATATCATCACTATCTTTTTAGGATCAATCAACATGCCTTATTTGAAAATGGCATGACCTATTATCATACCAAATAGTGTTAAAAGTTTGTACATATTCAAATTTAAGGATATATAATTTTTTTTACATCTTTCAAACATAAATCACCAGCTATTATTGGGATCATTCACTAAACCATACATATTTGTGTCATCCATATACACGTGAAGGAACTTATGTAAGAGTTGTTTAAATTATTCTAACATAGTGTATGAAAAAATAAATTTTCATTATATTGAAGTTTAAAAATAACTCATAACCAGCAAGATCTCTTCTGTAAACCATTACCACAACACTAATAATGCATATATTGTAGACAAAGAGCAAATATACACAATAAATTCTCTGAAAGTGTATTCACATCTCCATATGGGTATTAAAAAAAAACCAATTATAATACATGGGAATTCATATTAAATAGGAAAGGTAGATTGTTTCGTGTAACAAAATATTGTTACATGAACAACCTATAAAATAGGAGTTTCTATTATTATTATTATTATGCACTCAACAAATATATGCACAAAATATAATAGTATCTCCAACAATAAACAAACTCTCAAAACAATATTACATGCTTTACTCCAACACCTTCCCTTAATCATAGAATAGGAAGTGAAAAAAGAGAAAGCAAAGAGACTGATGGGTTCTAAGAAATAGGTCTGATCAGGTACCCATGTATAAAATCATAATGAAATACAAAGTGTACCTATGGTAACCAATCCATCTTACTAGACTAAATGGATGAAAAATTATTGTAACCATAAAGTAAAATAGGAATTGGTACTTTGTAGAAGGATAACTCTATAAAAAAACACTGATCTCAAAACACTAGGAAAAAAAGTCACCAAGGATGAAATGTATCACTACAAGATACCCAAAAACTAGTAACTATAGCTAAAGTCAAGAGAGTAAAAAACATATGTTGTAAGGTGTCCCAAGAAATCAAATGGATCAATAATCAAACATAATGATGAAGAAGTGCACTGGATGGAATGAAGGCCATCAAATACAAATGTACTTGGTGGACTCAAATGTCTTAATGGAACTCAAATTTGAACTAGTGGTCTAGATCTACTACTTGATTATAAAAAATAATTGACACTAGAATGCACCATAATAGATCTTATGAAAAGAGACTGTTAGAGGTGTATATAGTGAAAAATGGTTCACCAAATAAATTTGATCTACTGCTAGAAAATGAAGTGCACCAAAGGTTAGCAAGTAACATGACAACTAAAAAAGTAAGATCTGTACCATACCCCCCATACTACTAACTAGGTAGAGTGATGTAAAAAAGGTCTGTATTAGTTGACTAAATCAATTACTTGAACACTAACACACTGACACTATATTCACTAGAATATCTACTCTGCAGAAGGAGATCAATCTCCATAACAAATTTGAAGGAGACTATTAACTATCAAAAATGTGTCAAAGATACAGAACAAATATCTCTCAAGAAAATGGCCTTGGTGGTGATGGGATAGTCAATAACTAAAGAGTAAGTGCTCAAAATGGAGCATATAAACATGAATAAAAAACTCCATGACTCTTAGTGTGACCAAAAATAAAGATCCCCAAAAATACCAGATGATGCATAAAACCAAAAATGTGATCAATTTGTAGAAGATGCCATCAAGAAAAAGAGATTTGTTAATAAAAACAAGGGAACAATATGAGACACAAAAATATACTCAAGAATGTTAGACATCAGGCTCTATTTAAAATGCATCCATGAGTACAAAATTGACACAAAAAATAATGCACACTCAACAAATGGGATGTCAAACTCTATCGATAATGCATCCATGAGTGCAAGGTCTAATCAAGGATAAAAATGTGGGCCAAGAGGTAAAACTACAATAATAATGAACTCCAAAAAAATGAAGGTAAAGAGGAGTGAGAATAAGTTTGTTTTATCTATGAGGGGGTTTGACCTCCCATTATACCAGACCTCACTCTCCATCTTCAACACACAAAAGCAAAATAAGGTGACAAGGCAAAAAAAATCTTCCTTTACAACAAATGATAATATCATTTTTTATTAAAAAAATAATAACAAATCTCCTCCAAAACAATTACCACCACTTGAATAATAAACTGCCCTCTCTAGGTAAAAAAACTCCCTAGTTCACAAAAAAATGTCTCCCATCTTTAATAAAGTCATCACAATTTATGAGGCTTTTCAAGCAACCCCCTAAGGAAAAAAGGTGACCGTCCTTTAAAATTTTCCACACAAAATTATTAGCCCCAAAAAATTTAAATCTAGTTTGCTCTGTTTACATAAAAAATGTCAAAGGCACTCAAATTCCACTTTAAAAAATATTCCTTTTTTTAAATGAAAGTGGTCCCCTCCTAAAATATGTCGCCACTTTAAAAAATGCATTCACCCATGGTATAAACTTAAAAATCCCCCACTAATAATTTCTACCACATATTAAAATTCTCTTCCAATAAAAAATGACAAACCTTACTAAAAAATTACATCTTCGTTAAAATAAATTTCCCTTCTTCAAGTAATCACCATGACTTAAATAAAGTTGTCAATGGCAAGGGAGTCTAGATCAAGGAGATTGTAGCATGGAGGCTAAATGTGGAGGTTGGTAAAAAATGTGGTCAAGTGTTAAAACTAATGAAAAAAACACATGGAAAAGTAATAGATCCAATAACGGAAGGTGACATGTGAGGATCAACAAGTGGTGGGTCTATAGTGAATAACACTATAGATTTCCAACACTTCATTATTCTATCGAGTGAAAAATGGACTGATTTGTTAGGATTAGAGACCAGAGAGGGAATTGATGTCTAATAGAGCATCAATCAATAGACCATTGAGTTTGGTGGGAGAATAAAACCTGATAATTTTAGCACAAATTATGGAGGGAATGAATCCAATGCAAAAGTCTAGCTAGTGGAAGGGCATACATTTGGCAAAGGATGGCATATAAGGATTAAACATTGACCAGTGAGTGAAGTGGCTATAAACCAAGCAATTTGAAGGAGACTATCACATGGGTGGAATAAAAATTAATATGCTAGTCAATGCCAAGTCCAAAAAATAATACTTGTATTGTAAATTTTCCTATGTTGTAGAAACAAGATGTGGTTTTAGCAAACCACCCCTAATAAATAGTGGTGTTGCCTACAAATACAAAATTTGCCAAGGTAGGTTAGGATGTTGAGTTTTAAAAAACTTGAAGTGTTTCCATAACCAAAAACCAAGGTCATTAAATGTAGATTGATTTACAGTCCTGACCAATTCAAATAAAATTCTTCATGTAGACTAAATCAGATCAACCATGCTTGATCCAAAAAACTTGATCTATGATAGACAAAGGCATAAATAGGTGTATGGCCAAAAACATCAGTGCTAATAAAATGAAAAAATTATAGTCTACAATTTTTTTGTCAAAATAACAACATATGTGCTTAAATAACCATTAGGAGGTGAGTAATGGCAACATGGAGTAGCTTTGCATATTGGAGTTCAAAAATTACTCATAACTAGTAGGATCTCTCTTACAAACCATTAACATATCACTAATAATGTATATATTGTAGATAGAGATAAAATATGCACAATAAAGTCTCTGAAAGTGTGTTCACATCTCTATATGGGTCTCCTAAACTGACCAAGTCAAAATACATGGGAGTGCCTATTAAATAGGAAAGGTAAGTTGTTTAGTGCAAAATAATATTCTGGCATGAAAAATATATAAAATAGGATTTTATATTATTATTGTTCACTCAAAAAATATGTTCACAAAATATAATAGTATCTCCAGTAATAAACAAACTCCCAAAATAAGATTACATGATTTACTCCAACACATTATTCAATCCATAAGGAATCAAATTCTACACAAAACATCCAAATTCATATAAAACATGGTTTTTAATTTGTCTTATTCCATGATCTAAACTTGGTGATAGCCTAAAAATCCATTTTTTAAAGTATATGTTTCATATCCAACTAATCCTTCCAACACTTCCTTTTTTGAACAGTGTTGGGAATAGATATTATAGACACACATAATTCAATACACAATATTCCACACACACTCTAATCCATCCATACTTATTTATCATGATTAGAATAGGACTAAACTAGTCATATTGTTCATCTAGATATATCACACCAACTTTGATCATATTATCTATTTCCTCCTTCACATTTTCTTCAAGGTTTCTTATATGGTCTTTATTTATAGGTTTTATGGATTCATGCAACTTAATGGCCATTTTACCTAAGGATTCATGAAATAATTTTATTAGAAACATAATGATTGAGAGTTGGGGGGGGGGGAGGGTTGGTGGGGGTTGAATCAGTATTAAAAAAATTTACACTGTTTACCTTATCATTCATGAACTATCAAAATTATATGGTAAATTAGCAACACATTAAGAGCCATGAGCATGAGAGAATAACATAACACAGAGAACACTTATTTAAGTGGGAAACCATCAAAGGGAATATAACCCACTGATGATGAAAATGGAATACTTTCCTATAAGTCAGACATCAATATTTAGTGAAGCACCAACTTCACTTGGAGCACTAACCCCAACTAGCCAAGCACCAACTTGACTAGGATTTAACAAGTACCCACTTGTAAGGAAGCACCAAACCCCTATATGAATAAAAAAAATCATCCACCTCAAATCTTTTATCAATTTAAAAACCATTTTTTATTCATACAATAGATGATGATATCCATATTCAGCTCTTCACACACACCTATCCTTCTCAAACTAGTATCTAGCCTTCTTCGCTCAATTAGGTCTCTTCAAGACTTGGTTAGGTCAAATAAAATTGATAATAATATACATTACCATTATTATATATTCATTATGTTTTATATATACCCTATTGTATGGTGTAAAATACCTCCTTTATCTCTTTAAATTTCTATCTCATTCGCTACAACTCACACTTACTCTCCCTAGAGAGTCAGACCTATTAGGCCTTGTTCGTATACTACGCTCTTACTCATTCACCTCTTGGTTGACCATATACAGTTTAACACTTAGTTTTTAAATAAAATGTGATGTAAGACATGTAAAAAACATCAAAAAATTTTTTACAATCAGTTAGTCATAACATATAGGACCAAAACCCCTTTTAAGCCTTAAGGAGACTTGATTCAATTAGGCCTTCACTAGCACATGTTACCCTTTGAACAACTTGGAACACTCTAAAAATTTCAAAAAACATTAATATATCATATTTAACATCAATATAACCCTACCAATATCATCTTGGTTCCATGACACATTTTATATCCAACCACCACTTGAAGCACACCATTAACACTGTTCACAATTAGGCTTGTGCATACCAAGAAAGTCTATCTTGAAAAACTAAACCAAAATCACAATATTGTTAAACAACCATTGAAAAAAATTATATATAGATAATATTAAATATATTCACAACTTCACCAAGTTCATTAAACTTAGTTATATAGAAAAAAAGGACTCAAACGCTTCTCTACAAGTAGCCCACTTAGAACTATCAACTAGCTTCAAAACATAGTCAAGGAAACATGAATTTATGATACATGAAAGAGAATTATTAAGAGCTTAAAATGAATTAATATGATCTTAAAATAACCTCAAAAATAACTTAAAATAAATATATTATAATATCTAATAGCAATATTAGTCTTATAAACCAATCTCATGACTTCACTATACACATACCACACTGAGTTAGACAAGTAAATTTGAGAGCTAATTTATGCTATATACAATAATATAAAAATATTTAATCTAATATGGACATGAATTATAGGTCTTAAAAAACATCCCCATTCATTTTTATCCATCCTTAATCCATGATAACACATCCCTAATCAACTTCTCACTTTTGCCTAGTTTTCTCACTATTTGCACCACTAGGTCTGTTAGCAACTGGTCAACTTGTATGACCGGTTTAACACCCCTAAGGGATATAACCTGATAAAAATACAACATGGACATAATATAAAAGTCTCAATCTTCAACCTTCATCAATTTATCAAATTTTACTTGGTCAAAAATGATTGCTATAATAAATCTCTAAGAAACAAGGGTTTTCCTGTAGGGTCCACTCACTCACCTGACAAACCAATCACACCTGGAGGTGCCTAAAAGAGTTGAATATAAATTTCAATCACTTACATAGCCATTCCAAACCATTCTATGTTATTTTTATCAATATCTTTCTCATTAGTCAATGTTGTGATCATAAAAATTTGACTCAAGAGAGGAGGTTAGATCAAGTGTTAGTTTCACAATGAAATAAAAATAAAAATAACACACTAATAAGATTAACATATCTAGGTCTAGATCATAAGGGAAGCATGATAACAGTCATCAATCCCCTTCATTTAATAATGCCATTCTAGGGTTGGTGTTTGAAGGCTATTTGTAATAGGAGAAAGAGATCTTTGGCAAATGGCTCCTTCTATCACACTCCACACTTGCAGGAATTGAAAATTACACTTGTAAAAATCAAAGCACACTTGCAAAAAGTAAATCACACTTGTAGAAATTAAACACTTGCATAAGGTAAATTTCTAATATCAAAATAAATGGTAAACAAATAAAATACATGTAGGTTCACACAAACTCCATAAAAATAAATGTATATAGCAATAAAAAATAAAATAAAATAATAATTTACAACAAAGAAAATAATTATATAATAAATAAATAAATAAATAAAATACATTGATCCATATTCTTTAGAATGAGTCACTTACTTATTCCTTGGAAGATGATTAATTTAAAACATAAGTTTCAGATGGACTACTCAAAATAATGGAAACAAAAGTATATTCATTGATTTCATTCAGGTGTGGAAGGTCACATTTATAATCTTATGCTTCCAACCAACACCATATTTAAGTGTAACAACCTACATAGCTTATCCTATCTCAATTTCCACAAAATATGGAGATAGATATTTATTCTAAAAATGAAATCTATTATAACATAATTTCAATCTCCACCAAATATGGAGAGAGCTATTTATTGGAAGGAAATTGCATAAATTTATATTTGAATACAATCCATAATGGAAAGTCTGCATATAGAAATCTATAAATAAAAAGGCTTAAAATGGAAAGTGTTATTTTTGATAGTTGGAATAGACCAACCAATCATCAAAATATATTTAGAAATAATTTCCAAACAAGTCTGTAGCAATTTTGTTGAAGTTTGAAGAAGTTCTATTGAAATCCATATCAAACCTATTGAAATCCATAGAAAGTCTATTGAAATTTGTAACTAACCTACTAAAATCCATAGTTGACCTAATTTAGTCTATAACTATAACTGTAGTTGTCGTGGGAGTCTATACCAAGATTGCAGGAGTCTTTGATGTAATCTGTAGTTGCTATGGGAGTTTGTATCAAACCTATAAGAGTATATGATATAATATATAGATGTTATGAAAATTTATAGCAAGCCTATAGGAGTCTGATGTAATCCATAGCTATTGTAACTTGACCAAAATGCTATATATGTTGTAAAAGACTCTGACAGTACTTCAACATTATTATTGAATGGTTACTCTTCATAATTTGAATCATTCTTAGCTTAGTATGAACTATGTATGCACTCATTGACATATTTTTCTTAGTAATCATTAGTAATATCTAACAAATAAATAACAAGGAGTTATAAAGACATAACCATTATATATACTTGTTATTTTATTCTAAATAAACCATAAGTTTAGAGACTACATTTAGATCCACTTCCTATACAAGAAAAGATATGTTATTTTATAGATATAATGAGCCATATTATGGTATCATCAGAGCATAATAAACAAAAAAAAATTAAAATCACAACTAAAATATAAATAACAAAAATATCCTTACCTTCTTTGAATTATCCAAATTATTTTTCATGTGTCTTGCTCGGCTTGTGCTCAAGAAATCTTTGGCAATGGAGTTTGTATTCTCTCCTTGGAACCATGGCTTGTGGATTTGATATGGCATGATGGATTATGCTTTTGGAATTTTAACACTATTGTCTCCAATATTTATATAAAACCAACATTATAACTTTACTCTGTCCAAGCTCTCCAAATGAAGAGGCAAATGATTGTATTTATAGGTTTAGAAACTAACTGCAATCCAAGGTGAGTTAAGGTGTAGTTAAAGCTTGGAATGGGTTAAAACATAACCTAAGTTTGTTAATTATCCCCATTAGAGTTAAAATGTGCCAAAATATCATGATTAAAAATGAATAGGCATGGGTGAGATATTTTTATATATTTTCCAAGGCTTGACAACTCACAAAAAGTAATTATGAAAATGCTAGGATATTTGCAATTTTGAATTTCCTTTTTTTATAATTTCATTAATTGATCATGGATAATTAAATTAGGCATTTAATTATGTTTATAATTTTACTTAATTATAATTAATAATTTAACATTTCCAAGATTAGATTTTGTGTGCACTTGCCCCATTTAATTGGTCTATAGGACAAAATGCATGTTGTGATGCCTTAGGATGATTGGAGATGTATTCATGAGAGGTTTTTGTTGCTTATGGTAAGATACCCAAATTATGGATGTATCAAAAATATTATGATCTTTTATGAGTGATTAACAAGAAAATTTAATATTTTTAGTGATTCTTAGGCTTAATTTTCAAGGGTTGTTAAGAATCAGTCTGACGTTTAGTATGAAGCCATTGGTGGCAAATTTTAGGTATCTATAGTTTACCCCTATTTGGGAAGATGGGGAAAGTTTTAAGAACAATAATATATTCTCAAATAATGAGAAAGGCATGTATGCATAAAAGAAGATGATAATTTAAGAAGAGGCTCCAAAAAGTGTTTGAAAAGCCTATAATGATGCCCCCTCAAGGGAGTGGCCATCATATGTTTGATGGATGGTCCCTCAAAAAGAAGAAAGAATAAGAATGATATTAACCCATGGGTGATATTAATCCAAAAGAGAAAATTATTTCGTGCATTGATTTAAATTTTTTTAATTTTCCCAAAGGTGGTTATAATCAATAATAAAGGGTATGACACTAATTTGCCCATAGGTAGTTATAATCAGTGGCAATGGTATATGCCCTAGTTAGGGATGATGAGTAAAAATAATGATTTGAAAATAGAAAATTATAAACATTAAGATGACCAAGATTGAATAAATATGTTTGATTGTGCCCTAGTAGGGCAAATTGGCAAGCATAACTCAAAGATATAACTTGGTGCATATATTAAAGATGAACAGGTGCAAACATATATGCAATGGTATAATGATGAAAGAAGCCACACATAACCAGGCACATGAGGATGCACAAAGTGATGAAAGAGATAAATAGAATAAAAAAGTTGATCAATGTGAATGATTCAGTTGTACCTACCAATACAAAGATGGTCATCGCTATTAGCATTGGTATAAATAGAATGGAAAAATGGGTTGGTTTGATCAAAGATGGGTGGAAGGATTTACCAAGGGTAAAAAGGAGAAACTTATACAACTTTATTGCTTGTAATAATTATTGAGCTGATTTTTATTGTATCATGTGATGGTATGCCTCATGATATAAAAAACCATGAGAACTTTTCCAAAATATGAGTAAGGATTTACTCCCAATCCAATAAATAATTGAAAATAACACACAAATGTTAAAAACCACATTGAAAATGTTGATGTATGAATATAGATGGACTCAAGAGTAATGCATAAGGAATCACCCAATGAACACATATAGACTGAGTTGAGGCATAGTAGTGAAAGCAAACAAATAAGTAAGCAAGCAAACAAACACACAAAAACCTTGAAAGTAAAAGCAAAAGAATGCATCCTAACAATGAATTTGACTAAATAAGGCAGATTGAGGATAATTTACTAGGATTAAATAGGACACATGTTTTGGATTTTAAATTTTTTGAATGTTTTTGGAAATTTCTAAGCATCTCACCTCAATTGGGAATTACAAGATACTAAATGGTCCAACTCCTAAAATGATGAAAGCATTGGATTAGGTTGCTCACAATATGATGAAAACATATGGAAAAGGGGGATTGAGTTGAAATCAATGTAAATTGAGAAAAACCTATATAGTCTTAAAATTAACTCACGTCACAATAATCCTACCCACATAAAAGGTAGGGAAAAAATTGACTAGGTCAATAAAAGTTCTCAAATATAGAAAATGGTTAGGAAACTAAAAATAGTAATGGTAAGGTGATATAATAATGCATGGTAAATATGTTGTTCCTAATTTTCCCATAGGTGATTATAATTAGGAAAAAATGACATAGGTCTGTGATACTAATTTTCCCATAGGCAGTTATAATTAGAAACACAAGGTAGACGAATGATTTTACCATAGGCAGTTATAATCAATAACACTAGTCAGGTGTAAATGAAAGATAACATGCTAGATCAAATAACACACTACTTTCATAAAATGTCATTTAAACATGGAATTCTAAAACCATTAAAACTAGATTAGAATCCCCTCATAAAAGGTGTGGGAAGAACCAAAGGAACCAAGATCAAAAAAGGATTGTGTAGGATGGATAAAAAATAGGCTTTAGTCTAATAAGAATGGTATGATGGGATGACATAGGGTATGACATTATTTAGGATGATGATGGTATTATAAGTGGATATGATGGTAATGGGTTTTCCCCTAAGTGATAAGGCAAGGGAAATGGCAAGGCATGAAACAATGATAAGGGAATGGCAAAAGAAAAGGTATGGTTTTTGGCCAATGGAAAAGTTATGGTTTTTAGCATGGAAAAGGTATGGTTTTTGGCATGGTTAAATGTTTTTAGTTTTCTTGATGATGTGGAGATGTATTCCTAATTAGCATATGATACAACCAGAATAATTAGTCATGTAAATTTCTATCCCACACCTCATCTGAATAATTTCTCTATCAAAAAATGGTTGTATATTTGGATACAAATGATGTTTTTGTTATCTTCATTGGTAATTTATTTTATTTTCTTTAAATTTCAAGATAAGGTATCTTTGTAGCCTCTATAAATGAAAGTGTAGTCATGGATGGTAAATATGGATAAATTTTGGATGATAATTCTGATTTGGTGATAGGGCGATGTAAAGGTGGATGATAATGGAATATATAATGGCTAGGAAATAAATAAAGATCAAGGTTTTAAGGCACACACAATGTTGTTGATTCTATATTCGACATAAATTTGGATGTGGTGGGGTTGAAGACTTCTAAATATTCTATTGATAAGACCACCAATTTTTGTTATTATTTGGGCTTGAGAGTAGCTACCATCTAAATAGGCTATAGATTGGAAGCTATATTGATTTGAGCTTTGATAATGTCTTCATCAAGTAGTGAATAAATTTTGTACTCAACCATTGGCACCTCAAAGAGGTTTTCACCAATGAATTTGTCTTGATTATCTAATGAGGTTGTACTTTTAAATCTGATTATCTTCTAGTGCCTTTGAAAAATTTTCACAAGAAGATGTTGAGTATCCCCTAACACCTTAAAAAAGGTTTCAGTAAGAGATTTTTATTTTTTTGTATGAATTTGGTCTTTTCTCCCTAATATTATACAACTGATATGTCACCATGGATGTAGTTCAACAAGGTGTGATTTTTTCAGTCCCAATCAACACTTGTGGGAGATGGAATGCCAATATAATGGATATGTTGGTTAGTGGTAATGGCATGTGGAATGATAATGGAATGGGGGGAGGAAACACAATCCTCATACAAGATATTAAGAAAAATTATGTCAAAGCTGAAGTAATCATACTCAAAAACTCTAGAAGGATCATAAATGTATTCAAACTGATTTACAAGGCATGCATAGTCAATATTGTAACAACCATGAATGTATTTTGATTTTAAATATGAGTCTAACTCAAGGGAATCTAAATCTAATGTTGAGACTAACATTGATTCTACTTCTGATGCCAAATCTAATGTTAGTTCAAGAATAGAATCTAACTCTAATTTTTATTCTTTAACTAATGTGGATACTTTTAGAATGATGCTTTGTTGAATGCTTGGTATGAGGCAAGTAATGGCCTATGATGGCATGATGGGTTTCACAAGGACTAATTTGTCAAAGTGAGACTTCTAAACAATGGGAAAAAGGTTAAAATACAAATCCATAGAGACTGGCTTGTCAAGGGGAGGTTCTTGAAAATAGGCATATAATCAAGGTAATTATTTGCCCAAAGGTAGTTATAATCATTAAGAAGTGACTCAACAAAGATTAGTATTTCATAGTGAGACTCATCGATAAATAGAATAGTATTAAGTGGTGATTCACCATAAGTTGACTTGTCAAAAATAGTTAGTTCAATAAAAACATCATGGATTGGTTAGTTCTCTTGGACTTGGTTTGAAATTAGTTGTAAAATACTAATTTTTAATATATCTTGATCTTTAATAATTGGCATGGTTGGAGATGAATGGATTGGCTTGGTTGGGGCTAGACAATTGGTAGAGGTTTTCTAAAGTGGAGAATGGTTGGAAATGAATGAAGAATTATCGATGGTTGGATAATGATAGGGTGTTATGGAGCATGTTTGATCGCACAAGTTAAATGATGAGGTCCTAGAATAGAAATGGTAGGGAATTGTGGATCTTGGTTTCTTGTAAAAACCAAAGGATGATGTCTTGGAAGGATAAGGGTAGTGCATTGTGGAGCTTAGTTGCTCATAGAAGCCAAAGGATAAGGTCCTAGTAAAATGAAAAGGCATTATGGAACTTTACTAATTGCATAATCTAAAGGATGAGGTCCTAAAAGGATAAGGGTAGGGTGTCATGAAGTTTGGTTTTTTGCACAAGCCAAAGGATGAGGTCCTAGGAATAGAAATGCTAGGGCATCATGGAACTTGAATGTTCACACAAGCCAAAGGATGAGGTCCTAGAATATAAATGGTAATCCTTGAATGTTGTGGATCTTAGTGGTTCATGCAGTCTAAAGGAGGGTTAATGATATAAGTGGGGTATTGGGTGGTTGTGAAAGGGTGAGTACCATATGTCAACTAGCCAAATAAATGGATCACTAAATTTGATGCTTGGATTTGTTCCCCAAATTGAGGATTGTAATGAGGATAGGAATCCATCTCACAAATCACTTCTTCATGATATGGGTCATGAATAAAGATAATTTGTGTAGCTATTATATAACTTGGATTATATGTAACTCCACCATAAGTGTACCAAGACATATCCATGTCAATAATGAAATCTCTAAAAAAGGTCTAAAGTTATACAAACTCTGAAAAATAATGTCCAAAGGACAAAAGGTTATAGCTTAGTCTAACTTGGTCTAGGGGAGTTGTATCTCAAAAATTATTTGTGCTAAAACTTGGTATAAAATAGTATAACATCATGTGTCTAATGTCAAATGGCTCACACACAAAAGGTCAAGTGGTTGAATAAAAATTGGCATGGTAAAATCTAGGGACAAAATGTTCCAAATAGGTATAATCTAGGAAAACAAAGGTTGGTAGGTATTTTGGCCAAACACAACATCAAAAGTTAGGCTCAAACAAGGCATGTGCTAGGACTTTTGGCCAAACACAGTGTCAAAAGCTATAATTTAAACAAAGGTGAGATTCTAATCTAACAAACTTGGAATACTTTGGCATAGAACAAGCATACAAAATCTAAACATGAATTTTGTTAATTAGAATAAGGCATAAGAAAAAAGACACATGGAGAGATAGGTTATTTTATCCCAAATAAAAGGCAAAAAATAATGATGAAAACTAGGATCCTTTAAATAAACAAGTTAGACAAAATTGAATAGTCATAATGGTATTAGGCAAAGATCCAAATAATATTTTTCAAAGATGCATAACAAAATAACTTAAGTTTTAAAACTTAAAAGAGAAAGATTAGTGTCTTAGCCCTAATTAAGCAAGGCATAAAAAAAATCAATCAATGTTTGAATTTGAACTTGGCAAAGTTAATTAAAAACTCAACTTGGGAAACTAGGTACCTTCAAACAAAAAACAAGATAGATAAAATGGAATGGCATAATGACAAAAGATAAAGATTCAAAAGACATATGTGGTATTGGTTTTGAAAAATGGCATAAAGCATAAGGCAAATAAGTCTTGAAAAAAATTTGAGCAGTGTAATGGTGTTATCACTCTCTAAAGATGTAAATAATGGTATATTTCAAGAATCCAAAGAATAAAATCTTGAAATGATTTGGGCAATGTAGCGTTACCCATTTCAATCAAGACACACACACAAATAATTTTTGCAAAAGTTTTAAGACAAAGGTGTGTGACAAAATGGCCAGCATAACACCTCCTCAAATAAAGGAGTGGCATATAAACAAAACTTGGTATGAAATAAAAAAAAAAAATTTAGTCTCAAAGTCCAAGAAATAAAGGATGAAATGACATAACATCTAAATGCAACATCCTAGATCCTATAACTAACAAGGTTGGTCAAATTGGTTTGACTAAAACTATAGTTTTTGAATGTCTAGATTGTTCCCAAGCATGGTTAACACTAGATATGCAACATGTTAATTGAGTTAATATCGGTTAACTTACTATGAAATGGTCTATTTCTTTACATAGTGATTCCATCCATGGACTACTTAGTGGAATCCCTTGGTTAATCAGACCTAACTCAGGCCTTCATTATGAAAGGAGAGGTTAGTTGCTCAACTCCCTAGATGTTAGAGTATGCATACCTTGATTTTTATACCCCACCATGGAGTGGGGTTGAAAACTTCCAAGAGATGAACCTTTAAGTAAATGCTTCCCTAAAGAACTTGTGAAGAGGCAATGACCTCCCCTCAACAAGCCAAATTGCATGAAAAGAAATGACTAAGTGGAAAGAATTTAGAGGTTATTTTTAGATCACCCAAACCATATGGGTTTTGGGGAGAGCCTAGAAAGTATTCTTTCCATGCCTTGGACTAGGCACAAATTTAAGGGAAAATACACTTTTGGTCACACAAGTTCCCTATAGGGGATGGGGGGAGAGCATACACATACTCTTCATTTTGAGAAAAAAAAACAAGCTCAAACAAACATGGCATAAATTATCACTTCTAAAAGTATGAACTAAGTGATTTAAATTTCATTTTAAGGCACCCAAAAATGAAATGTGTTGTGAAGTTTTTGGCCCCCTTGGCATTAGTTTAAACTTTAAAAAACTTTGAAAAACATCTAAGGCATAATATAAGAACTATGTTCTTTTTAAACACCAAAATATGAAGTGAGCAAGATAAAATCACAATCAAATGAAGTTCCTTGGCCCCTTGGCTTAAGTGCAAAACATGAAAAAAATTCACAAAAGAACTTAAACACAAATCATCTAGGTTCATTTTAAGCACTAGAACCAAATGTGCAAGACTTAGCCAAATTTATTTTAAAACACCAAAATGAAGTGTTAAAAACCATTTAAACTTGAAAATTCATGTTTAAATCATGCCTTGTCCTTTTAATGGTTAGATAGTTTCCCCTTGCTTATAATCACCTTAATAGATGAGAAAACAAAATTTCAAAACATAGGTCTCAAGTTTCTATTTTAAAAACATATAGATTGATATCGGTCACTTGTGATTGATACCAATTAACAAGTATTTGACATCAGTTGGTAATAATTGATATTAGTTGATAATGATTGAGATCAGTTGCTTGTTAACCTGAAGGCAAAACCAACATGAGTCAAAGAAATTTAGTTAGTCAATGGTTAGCTAGAATCTTCTTAAAACTTGCAAGGAGATGATTAGATAGGTAAAATAAATGTCAATGAACCAAGAAATCATAATAATGCTAAAAAGATTGAAAAATTAAGTTTTTAATTCATGTATTTCCCTGTAATCTAATCAATGTCAATCACATAGAATTAAGCTTAGTTAGGTAGAATCAATCCTGATTGGGCATAACCGATGTTGATTAATCCTAACTAATGTCAATCTCTATGTAGATTTGAGTTATAAAAAAAAAATAGAAATATGACAAAGAAAGACTATAACTCTAATTTTGATGATATTCAAGCATTCAATCAAAGATTTATGAGTTACATCTTGGTCTTCTTGTTACATGAGGTGCTCATGGTCCCACCAAGCATGCCATTTGTGATCATATTAATTTGACTCAAGAGACGAAGTTGGATCAAGTGTTAGTTTCATAATGAAATCAAAATGAAAAGAACACACTAACAAGCTTAACATATCTAGGCCTAGATCATAGGGGGAGCATAATAAACAAAACCAAATTAAAATTATAACTAAAATGTAAAAAACAAAAAGATCCTTACCTTCCTTGAATGATCCAAATGATTTTTTGTGTGGATTTCTTGGCTTGTGCTCAAGAATTCTTTGGTAATGGAGTTTGTATTCTCTCCTTGGCACCATGGCTTGTGGCTTTGATATGGCATGATGGTTTAGTTTATGATTTTAGAATTATAACACTATTGTCTCCAATCTTGCTATAAAACAAACATTATAACTTTACTATATTTAAGCTCTCCAAATGAAGAGGCAAATTCTTGTATTTATAAATTTAGAAACTAACCCCAACCCAAGGTGAGTTAAGGTGTAGTTAAATCTTGAAATGGGTTCAAACCTAACCTAAGTGAGTTAATTAACCCTATTAGAGTAAAAAGGTGTCAAAAGATAATTATTATCAATGAATAGGCAAGGGTGAAATATTTTTATATATTTTCCAAGCTTGACAACTCACAAAAGGTAATTATGAAAATGTTAGGATATTTGCATTTTTGAATTTCATTTTTTTAGAATTTCATTAATTGCTCATGAATAATTCAACTAGGCATTTAATCAAGTTTATAATTTTAATTAATTATAATTAGGAATTTAACATTTAAAATTATTTAATTTTATGTGTGCACTTACCTCATTTAATTTGTCTATAGGTTAAATTGCATGTTGTGATGTTGTAGGATGATTGGAGATGAATCTGTGAGAGGTTTTTGTTGCTTATGGTAGATAAGTTTATGATATTTCATGAGTGATGCATAATAAAATTAAGGATTTTAAGTGATTATTAGGCTTGATTTTCAATGGTTGGTAATAATTGATCTGATGTTTGGTATGAAGCCATTGGTGGCCAATTTTAGGTGTCTACAAATGTTAGGATTTTAGAGAGGGTTAAGATTATTTCTGGTGTTAATGATTGTTCATAAATATTAGACCCTTATTATAGAAACTAATGTTTGTAAATTTTACATAGGAACCTTCCCCATCTAACATGAACAACTTAGGTTCCCATTCATAGGTTACATGTGCTAGTGAGTACTTGATAGTTCTTCTTGGGTTGAGAATCCTTCATTCTGTGCACACAGGAAACCTCAAAACCATATTCCATGTATTTTATTGATAACTTTAATCTCAAATTTGGTAAACATACCTAAAAAAATGGACATACCTATTTAAATTCTCATTTTTCCATGCTTATCTTGAAATATAAACTCATACCTCATTTGGCCACCATCTCTCTCTTTGCTTGCTTGAACCTTGACTTACAAATTTTAATTAAGTATTCAAACTAGCCTTCAATACTCTTTTAATGTGATATAAAAATCATATACATGATCAATAAACTTCTCATATGATAAAAAATTGTTTTTCATCATTCATAGGTCTTGACAACACCTCATGGTACCTCATTAGGTTAGGTAGGGTCTAGAACTAGTCTAGTTGCATGTTAGGTCTATAGGTCCTACCACTATAAGCTCACTCTAAGACTCTCATGAGTTCTCTAATGACTCATTTGAATTCTTAGACAACCTCATATAACCTCTTATGGCTCTATGCATCCATATAACTAGGCCACAATGCTCCTTTATGCACAAGAGTAGGCATCTTATGCACAAGCCTTCTCAGATTTCTTGCTAGGTTCAAACACTTGACAACTTTGGAAATTGATCTTACATATTTATTTGATGTTTATACACCTTTATTACATGACTTATATGTTTATCAAGAAATGTCACACCTCTCAAGGATGAAATCAAAAAAATACATTGTTCAATGACCTCATGAACAACCTTTGAGATCAATGATAATTTTAATGTCAAAGTTCAACAATAGAAACAATTCTCAACAATCTCCCCTTGTCATTGATGGTAAACCATAATGAAAACTTCTCATCCTTATCTCCTCATTCTGATCTTTCTACCCCTTTTAAATAAATGACAAATTGATGTATGCAATTCCTTAAATCACACTCCTTGAAACTAAAAAACTCAACACATAGAATTATGAGTTTATGAGACAAAAAAAACATGCTCACCCTATCTCAAGGCATATCTACTTGGAACTGCTCACATATTCTTGGATATAATGAACATGATTATATCCACCTAATAATTTTAATTCTTCAATGATTGTTAGGGGTAAGAATTACACCCATTTCGTGTCTTATGTGTTCAAAAGTTACCTTTGGAAATGGTTTGGTCAAGATGTATATAATTTGATCATGTGTAGAGACATATTCAAGTTTGACACTTTTTTCACTTACCTACTCTCTTATAAAATTATAATTTATGGGAATGTGTTTGGTCCTTGAGTGCATGACAGGGTTATTTGAGATGCTTGTCGCACTTGTATTACTAGGGCTAGGACCATCATACTCCACCTTGTAGTCTTTTGGGGTCTATCTCATCCATAGGACCTAAATGCAACATGAATCTATAGAAATGTATTGAGACTCACAAGTGGAAAAATCTAATTATGGTTGCTTCTTGATTATCCATGATACTAGGCACCCACCTAGGATGAAGGCTCCTCCACTAGTACTCTTCCTATCATCTATATTTCTAGACCAATCTACATCTGTGCAGGCTATCAAATTTTACTTCTTGCTTGTTGGATACTACAATCCATAATCCATAGTCCCCTTAAGATACCTAAGTATCCTTTTGAATTATTATAGATGATTCTCCTTTGGATTTTCTCAAAACCTTTCCATAAGATCTACTACTTGCATGATGTTAGGTTTAGAGGCAGTGGTGTACAATAAACTTCCAGTAATTAACCTATATGACATCTGATTGACATTTGAATAATCATATTCCTTGATCAAATTACATCATTTTATCATGGATGTATTAACTACTTTGCAATCCTCCATCTCAAAATTCTTCAACATTTATCTTATGTATTTGGCTTGTGATATGAATATACCTTTTTTAGATTGAGTGATTTGTAACCCAAGAAATAATGATTGGTCTTCTAGTATGGACATCTCAAACTCTTTCTTAATCACCTTTGCAAAGGCCCTTTTTATGTCCTCATTATTTCCACCAAAGATGTTTTTATTCACATAGACAACTACAATTAGTTGATGGTCATCATATGTCTTGATGTATAGATTAATGTATGCATCCTCTTTTGAATCCTTAATCCAACAGATACTTGTCCAACATAGCATACCAAGCTTTAGGAGGTTGTTTTAAACCATAGAGAGCCTTATTAAATATGAAAAAATAGTCTTTGTCATCTTATAGTGAGAACCATCTAGGTTTCTTAATGTACACTTCTTCCAAATTCCCATTCAAAAAGGCAAATTTGACATCCATCTAGTATACCTTGAATCCTTTGAATCCTGCATAAGATAGAAATAATCTAATGGCTTCTAATATTTCTACTAGTGCAAAGGTATCCTAAAAGTCTAATCCTTTAACTTGTGCACTTGCATACCAATCTATCCTTGTTCCTAGTGACTTATCCATCTTCGTTCAACTTGATTCTGAACACCCATTTTTTACCAATGGCATTCTTTCCTTTAGGCCTAGGAACTAGTTACCAAGTATCATTCTTCTCTATTTGGTCTAACTCCTCATTCTTAGCACCTATCCAAAACATTTCTTATATTTATTCTATTGTTAGGTTTAATCTTAGATAATATGTATTTTTCTTGATTTAGATTACTTACTAGTATTCTCCTAGTTTGCATACTTGTATTCTTATTGCCAATGATTTGAGGTTTAGGGTGGTCTATTTGAATCTATCTTAAAGGTCCTTTTGAGTCATATCTCTCTTTAACTTCACATTATTCCTCATTAACCTATATATTCTCCTCTTCATTTTTGAAGTACACATTATTTAATGTATTCTTTGACTGTGAGTGAGATTTCCTTGTCTCATCAATCCTCACATTGGTGCTTTCTATTATATTTTGAAGTCTCTTTTTAAGACATCTATAGGATGAGATCATTGATGAGTATCCTAGGAATATGCCTTCATTAGATATATAATCAAACTCACCCAAAAATTCATCATCTCTTTTGATGAAACATTTACTCCCAAACACTCTAAAATGTTCTACATTTGTAGGTCTACCCTTCCATTATTCATAAGGAGTCTTGTTTCCATTAGTAATTATCTATCCTCTATTTAAAATATAAACAATATTGGTTACTTCCTCTCTCCAATATCCATTAGATAATATAGAATCATTAAACATAGTTGTAGCCATCTTTTATACTGTCTTATTCTTCCTTTCCACTACCCCATTCTATTGAAGTGTTCTAGCTATTGAGAATTATATCGTTATTCCACAAACTTCATAGAAGTCATCAAACTCATTGGACCAAAACTCTCCTCATCTATGATATCATAATCACTTGATCCTTCCATTCTTCTCATTCTCTACAAGAGCCTTTATTACCTTGAACTTGTCAAGAGATTTTGATTTATCTTTTAGGAATGCAACCCAAGTCATCCTTGTGTAATCATCAATGAGTAACATGAAGTAATTGTGTCTTTGAATGATTTGAATTCTTGTAGGCCCAAAAATATTAGTGTGTATTAACTCCAAGGGTCTTGTAGTAGATTACTCTTTGGACTTGAACCTTCTTCTAGTCTGCTTGCCATGTTGACATGAATTACAAAGTATGTTTTTAGGTTTGATGATCTTAGGCATGTTCTTCATAGAATTAGTAGTGTTAATCCTATCCAATATGTCAAATTTTAGGTGACCTAGCCTTCTGTGTCATATCCAAATTTCATCTATTTTTATAATGAAACATTTCTCCTTATTGATCTTGTTTGATACATATAGGTTGTTCTTAGTCCTCTTGGCATGGATAATTAGCCTTCTTAATTTCACTCTCCTTATCTCACACCCTCTATCATGAAAATTTAATGTGTGTCCTTGATTTCACATTTAACTCACATTAAGTAGGTTATGTTTTAGACCTCCCACATACAACACATTTTGTGTCTTGTTTTTCTATTGTCCAAAATCAAGACACTCTTACCAACTATGTTAGAATTTATGTTGTCTCCGGACCTCATTGTTCCTACAACATTATTATTTAATGAGATGAACTTATTTATGTCTCATATCATGTGGCTTGAGAAACCACTATCTATATACCATTTCATGCCTTCATCTTGAATTTGAAAGGCAGTCTGAGCTAGTATATTGTCCTCTTTGGTCTCCTGTTCCTCCTTAACAAATAGTCCATCTTGCTTCTTGAGATAAATTTGATCTAACTTAGCTTTATTTTGATTCCATACCAATGTTTTATCCTTCTTATATATTCTAGGATATTCATATGTCTTGTTGAATCTTGAGGACCTTTTAACTCTGTTAGATCAAAATCTTGCAATGTTTCTTATATATGATATATGTAGCGAACAACATTTTTGTACTTACCATGGGTCTATGATGACTTATAATTTATAGTATTGGGTTTCATAATTAATATTTTCATGTTATTACTCTTGAATTTTTTTGAATTCTCAAGATTTCTCTCAAACTTTCTCAAATTTTCTATGAGTTGTTCATGTTCAACCTTCAAGGAATCTAGCTATGTCTTCATCTAGTCATACTCAACTTCATTTGACTTACACCTTATGTTGACCTCTTCTAAATGACTCTTGAGATCTTTGATAGTCTTCTTTTTATGTTTCAAATCATCAAGTGTACTTATGGGTTCAACTTAAAGGTCTACTTCAGCTCTTCCTTATTCACTGACATAGTAGACTTCTTCATCATATATGTTGTCTTCTTCCTATTAATCACAAGACATTCTTGTGCTTCTTAGGACTACCTTAAAGTTGTGATAATTACCTCAAAAGACTAGAATATTATACCAATTTTTGGAAACATAATGACTAGGGGGTGAATCAATCCTCAAAATGTTTACACTCTTTACCTTATCATTCATTAACTTTCAAAACAATATGGTAAACTAGAAATGCATTAAGAGCCATGAGCATGAGAGAAGAACATAACAAAAATAATACTTATTTTAGTGGGAAACATTCAAGGGGAAGAAATAACACTGATGATATAAATGTAATACTTTCCTATAAGTCAAACATCAAGATTTAGTGAAGCACCAACTTCTCTTAGAGCACCAACTTGACTAGGCTTTAGCAAACACCCACTTGCAAGGAGGCACCAACCCCTTAGATGAATCAACAAAAAAAAAAAAAAAAAAAAACTCAATTATTTTATCACCTTCATAATTATTTGTTTATCATATAACAAATGATGAACTCCATCTTCATTGCTTCACACACACCTATCCTTCTCAAACTGGTCTTTAGCCTTCTTCACTCAATTAGGTCTCCTCAAGACTTGGTTAGGTCAAATAACATTGATAATAATATATAGTACCCTTTTCACATATTAATTATGGTTTATTTGTACCCTCTTTATGGTATACAAAACCTCCTTCAACTATTCAAATTTCTATCTCATTCATTTCAACTCACACTTACTCTCCCTAGATAATTAGGCATATTAGGCCTTGTTCTTATACTAGGCTCTTGCTCATACAAATATTTTTTAGCCATACACAATTTAAAAATTATTTTTAAAATAAAATGGGCCTTAGGACATGAAACAAACATTAACCAAACATTACAATAGGTTATTCATAGAATATAGTACCAAAACCCCTATTATGCTTTAAGGAGACCTAATTTAATTAGGCCTTCATTAGCACACATTACCCTTTGAACACCTTGAAACACTCTAAAAATTATCACACAGTATGAAAATATCATATTTAACTTTAATAAACCCATAAAAATATCATCTTGGGTCCATGACACATTTTAGCTCCAACCACCACTTGAAGCATGCCATTAGCACCGTTCACAATTAGGCATGCGCATACCCAGAAAGACTATCTTGAAAACCTAAACCAAAAACACAATATTTTAAAAAAAACATGGAAAAATATTATATAAATATAACCTTAAATACCTATAAAACTTAACCAAGTTCATTAAACTTCATTACATATGGCAAAAGGACTCAAACTCTTCTCTGCAAGTAGCCCACTCAAATCTATCACCTAGCTTCAAAACACAATCAAGGAAACATGAAATTATGATACATGAAAAGGAATAATAAATAAATTAAAATGAATTAATATGATATTAAAACAACCTTTTAACAACTTAAAATAAATATATCATAATATCTAACATCAATATTGCTCTTATAGATCAATTTCATGACTTCACTTTACATAGACTTCATTGAGTTAGACAAGTCAATTTGAGAGAATTTTATGATATATAGAATCATATAAAAATATTATATCCAATAGTTAAATGTATTAAATGTATTTAAATACATCCCCATGCATTTGGATCCATCCCTAATCCATGATAAAACATCCCTAATCAACTTTCTCACTTCTACCTAGTTTTCTCACTATCTACACCACTAAGTTTATTAGAAACTGGTCAACTTGTATGACCAATTTATCACCACTAAAGGATAAAATTTTATTATAATAAACCATTGACATAATATACAGGTATCAATATTAAACCTTCATCCATTTAGGAACATTGAATTGGTCAACTCTGAGTACTACAATAAATCTCTAAGAAACAAGGATTTTCCTATAGGGTCCACTCACTCACCTGAAAAACTAATCACACTTTTAGGTTCCTGAGATAGTTTAATAAAACTTAAAATCACTTAAATATCCATTCCAAACCATTCTGGTCTATTTTTATCAAGATATTTCTCATTGGGTCAATGTCAGGGTTTTAGAGAGGGTTAACACTATTTTCAGTGTTAATGATTTTTCATAAAGATTAGCTCCTTATTCTAGAAACCAAGGCTTGTAAATTTTAGATAAAACCTTTAACCATATAATTTGAATATATTAGGTTCACATTTAGATTTTAAAAATGTCAATGAGTACTTGAAAGTTCTTCTCAATTGAGTATCCTTCATATTGTGCACATAAGAAACCTCAAAACCACATTCCATGCATTTTATTGAAATTTTTGACCTAAAATTTGGTTAAAACACCTGAAAAAACATGAAATAACTATTTAAATTTGATTTTTTCCATTCTTATCTTGAAATATAAAAATCATACGTCATTTGGCCACCATCTCTCTCTTTGTTTACTTGGACCTTGACCTACAAACCACATTAGGTCTTGAAACTAGCCTGTAATAGTATTTTAATGTTCTCTCCACCTCATATACATGATCAATAAACTTATCATATGATAAATCACTACTTCTCATCATTAATATGTCTTGAAAACACCTCATGGTACCTCATTAGATCAGGCAGGGTCTAGAACTAGTCTAGTTGCATGTTAGGTTTGTAGGTCCTACCCCTATAGGCTCACTTTGATACTCTCATGAGTGATATAATGAATCATATGCATGATTAAAAAACCTAATATATAATCTTATGGATATATTCATCCATATCACTATGCCACCATGCTCTTTTATGCACAAGATTAGGCATCTTATTCACAAGCCTTCTCTAGTCTCTTGCAAGGTTCAAAAACTTGACAACTTTGGAAAATGATCTTAAAACTTTCTTTTATGATTCTAAAAATTGATCAAATGACTTATATGTTTATAAAACAATGTAATACCTCTAAAGGATTAAATAAAAAAAATACATTGTTCAATGACCTCATGAACAAACCTTTGACATCAATGACAATTTCAATGCCAAACCTCAACAATAGAAACAATTCTCAACACCTTTCATCTCATGGTAGTTATTTAGGAAAAAAATCCTTGAAATCCATAATGAGTTATATTATGTGGAAAAAATCTAAACATATCCAATAATAACCCACAATATCCATCCTTAGTTTTTATTATGTCCCAAAATATGCTTATTTTAAGCGAAATGGCTGAAAATAATACTTTTATTTTTTATTTTGGTGCATCTTCAAATGCTTGATCCCCCTTAGTAATTTTTAATTTCATATGATCAACATCCTCATATACTTCTTGTTACCCATTATCCTTTCAAATAACCTTCTCATTACTTGGATTATGGTCCCATGCATCATCCACATCTTGCATGTAGTTGATACTTGTCTCTCTAGTGATGTTTGAACATTCATCTTAAAACAAATATGCATTTTCATAATTTTATGCTTGGTTGATATCCTATAAATGATCCTTTATTTGCATATCATTTTTAAATATAGTTGTAGATATGAATTTCAAAGGCACATTCAACTCATCATATGTGGATGTGAACCTAAAACGTTACATGAAACATTTCTTAACCTTTTCCCATTTTGTAGTCTCTCACTTGGACTCACTCACGATATACCATGTGAATTCTCATGCCTTTAGTGTAGAAAACAACACATGTAATAATAACCAAAAAAATTGGTCCATTCATTCTCAAATTTATCCAAGTGTTTTTTAAGTATATATTACCATAAGAACAAAGATAACAATATCTTCTCCTTTCTATTCAAAAACCTAATATAGAAATCTTTCTTGCAAGTTGTCTAACTTATAAAATAAGGTTGGTGAGTATCCCACCATTGCACAGGGGTCATTCTTAATGTTTAGAGAAATGCTTTGACCATATCTTCCTCCTTGGGCAAACATGAGTCTAAATATTTCACATATTCATATAAAAAAGCTATTCCATCATATTAAGGTAGTTTCCCTAGTATCCCTTTATTTATTCTCAACACCCTCTTAAGTGTCTGACTCACCTTTGGAAACCATTTCTTGGTCATATTTTGATAGTCCTCACTTAACCATATTAGGTCATTTCCAAAACAAACATGTTCTTATGGGGCCCATTTCTTTTGACTTCACTTGTGCACACATCCATCCAGTCACTTCATATTCTTATTTCATCCATCTTGTACATGATTGACTAATTGTATTAGATATTGATGTGCTACTTTTAAAAATTTTCACCCCATCTTCCCTTGGGTTTAAGTAATCATTTAAATGTGAGGTAATGTTAGTTTATCTCATCTTTAACATCCATGCTATCCACATATGATGGCCCATGATTTCCATCCAAAATGATCACCACTCACTATGTACCATTTTCAAATCTCATATAGTGATTTTCAAAGCACATATCTAAATTTTACTCATATCACCATGGGTTTCATAGTAAAAATAGGTTATTATAATATTTTTCCTTTTGAATTACCCAAAAATTAGTCTTGAACTACACACTAATAATCATCAGTTCAGTCCGTTCAACACACCCAAAAATATCAAACCTGAGTTGTCTACCATACAAAATACATTATTCAAAGGCAAAATCCTAAGAATTCCCATATTCTTCCATGTGTCATGTGACAAACCTCAATGCTTCTATCAATTAGGACATTTTTCAGTTCCCAGTCATTCATAATCATATCTATAATCTATTCTATATCATACTTAATATTATTAGTAATATGTAATTATTTCATCTTTTTGGAGGTTTACTCTTGCACACCTCTTATGTTGGTTCTTATCTAGTCCTTCAACAATGGTAGAATCCATTATTACTTTATAATTTAAAGTAATCTCCATGATAGATGTCATTTATTTTTCATTTCCATTCTTGTGTTAATGACTTTATTTGATCATTGCATTAAGTTATTTTATTGTGTGCAACTCTTAATAAAAGATTTAAAATTTTTCCTTCATATCAACTAACAACCTATTGTCCACCAATGCATTTAATAATTATAATAATTATACTCCTTTCTTGAGTATCACCCATTTTAGAGAAATGACACCTTCATTTCCTAAGGGTCCATTCCTCCTCTAATGGTTATATTTACCTTTGGGCCTACACCAACTTTCTCTATGGTCAGTTTCACCATCCAATTGAACATTGTGTAATTTGCATATTCCATGCACCTCTCATAGTTATATCTTGCACCATAATATTCTAATAGATTTATAAATAATCCTCAAGTGTATTCCCCTAATAACATTGAAAACATGAAGAAACTTAGATCATTTCTTCTTAAATTGATATGATGCTCCACATTTTAAAATAATTCTTGGAAATCTATTTCCACCTCTACCATAAACTTGTCTTCCATTAACAATCCCACCATATCCTCATCCTTGAATTTTTTTCATTTCATGAAACTTGTTGTATTTTATCAAAACCATATCAACCAAATATATTATAAAATATCCATAAATTAAACAATAATGTTGTGTGTATCATATATCTTACACACATCACTTTTACCTCCCTAGCATTTAAGACAAGTGCATAATTCCTCATCTTTTAACCTTCTTGACACACATCTTAATACACAGAGATAATTTGCATTTTCTTGTGCATGCATTTTTTTTGTATAGACATCCACTTCAAAATGTGTGTACCAAATTACTCTATAAGACTCTTTTTCACTATTCACAAAAAATTGGATCTAAATGCATATTAAAAATATAATAATTCTAAATGGACTTGGTTTAATGTCAAAATTTACTACTACCTCCATTAATAGTGCATCATCCAATGCTTCATACTCATTGGAAAAATAATTTATAGCCACTTGTAAACTACATATAGCTAGTAACCCCAATTAAACCATTATGCATGTTGTAGTAGATGTATTTTGTAAGAAAATTTCAAGAGAAATGCCTCTTAAAATAGGCATTATATTCAATTATAGTCCAAGTGATATTTTTTGTATTTCCTTAAAGTCATATATACAACATTCTTCAAACTTGGGAAAATGAAACTTCCTCAAGAACATAGTCTTAAGCTATTTTAATTCCATGTTATTTTGAGTTGGATAAAACTTTTTGTACCAAATATGCACATAATCTATTGATACGGGTTTTGACATACAATCAACAATTAGGAAAAGTGGTTACTAATCCATGTCATATTCTAAAAGGAGGGAGATACCACAAAGCAAATACCTCCCTAAAGTACCATGCCTTGGTATGTTGGTCTTCACTTAGTTAACTAATGTGAACTATTCCATGTTAGGGGCCTATTTTAATGATTAGAAATAGGACAATTAACTCTGACTAAGGTATTCAATAGAGGTCATGCTTCCAACATTTATATCCTTTCAAAAGTTGACTTCCTTCATCATTTTATCATGTCCAAGAATACAACAATGTAATAATAATGATAAACTTTTGATACAAGTATAGAGCAATCAAGATAAAACATTCAATTTAGATTGATATATTCCTATATAAATCTAGTTATAAAGAAAGAGCAAAATATTAAAGGTAAAAAGATAAGTAACTTGATGTAAACATAAATGAACCCAAAATTATCTGACTGAATGAATACCATAAGACCAATCTTAGTTGAGCCAAACTTAACACAACTCCAACTAAATATGGTGAAAGAGTCTAGGAGGGAGAGAAACTATAAGAAGGAAGGGCATCACTACCATAAAAATGAATATAAAATGACATAAAGACTTAAAAATATTCTAGTTATCACAATTTTAATTTTTTTCATTAAAAATATGTTGAAACTCATACAATCATCAAAGACTAAGAAAATAACTATGTAACAACAAGATAAAGCAAGAAAAGGGAAGAGATTCCAAAGAAAGCAAGAAAATGTCTAGTTCTATATGTCTCTTTTTACAACCACAATTAACCATCCCTTATTATAACACAAGAGCTGATCTTAAATAGGCACATAGGCCCGAGGAGTTAAAATGTAAATTTAAATTCACCCACTAGTGGGGTATTTACAGGAATCATTGATGTGGTCGGTCCACTTGAGGTTTTATAGGAATGGATCCCACTCAATTTCATCATGAAAATATCATGGACCACATTGGACTAAATCAATAATTAATGCTAATGGGGAATTTAGTTGAGATTGCATTGGGATAGCCAACTACCCACATACTATGTTGTAGAGCCACACCTTATTAAGGCATATATTTTATCCTTTATGCTTCATGATTAACATTAATGAATAATACATGATTTGGGTAATGATTTTATTCACATACACAATGAATTCTACCATTTTACCCAATTACTTCACCAATTGGGTATACATATCAATTGATTATACAAACTAAATTGAGTTCACAATCAAATCCTAACTTTTGATAGTTTTGATAACTAGATGGGCCATCAAATTTATAATTATGATTTGTTGGATCTAAAACAAATGTGTCTTTATCTCTAATTAATACCACATGATAATTTCTTAGAGTCCCCTCTGCTTGGCCTTCACTTCATAGTTGGTTTTACTTTTGTGGGTCCCATTTTGACACTACATCAGTACCTAAAGTGTGGTTATAGGGCTGTATCATCTCTAAAGTTCCCTAGGTAGCTTATGTTATCTACCATATGGAATATTTTCATTCAATTGGGATCTCTTGGGATTGGATCTATCTAATAGGTTTGGGATTTTATTTGAACCATTTATTATTGATTGCATAACACACCCCATTTTTAGTCTAAAAATGAGGATCTTATTTTTGCTTTGGAGTATGGTCTTATTACCTTTCAGCAGTTTATTGTGGTTGTGAGATCAAATTAGCCTCCCAAACCTCATACACACACACACACATAGAGTAAGGTTGCATCTCATTTATATTCTAACTACATGAGGTTTAAGAGGTAGAATTTTATTGGATCCTTAGTTCTTAGATATTCTTTAATAAAAAACAAGTAAGGGATCTTTAAATTCTTAAGAAAAATAATATCTTGGCCATATACCAAATGATAGGGGGAGGTACAAAAATAAAATTTGACCCTGTTTCTATCTAACCATAAAACAAATTTAAGCATCTTATACCAATCCCTTGGGTTTCTTCCTAGAATCTTCTTAATAACATTCAACAATTTCTTATTTGTTGATTCATCCAACTCTTTACCTTTTGGATAATGATTTGAATAAAAATTAAGAGTTAATTAATGATCATACATTCATTCAAGAAATTATAGGGAGAAAAAAGTAGGGACATTATCACATGCTAGTTTGGTGGGCATACTAAACCTTGTAGTAATGTGTTCCTCTAAGAATTAAATAAATATGTCTGTGGTGCAATTCTAGAATGATTGTGCATCCATCCAGTGAATGAAGTAATATATTTCTATAAGGATGAACTTATGGATAGTAGAAGAATTAGTGTTGATGTGTCCCATAAATTATAATCCCCACTTAGCAAAGGGTTGGGCCTTATCAACCGATAATAGTGTCATAGTTGGGGTGTTTTCATGGGATGCAATGACTTGGTAGTTGTGGTAATTCATTACATGTAGATGAGCATCCTTGAAAATATGTGTCAAATAGTATATTTCCCATAGTATTTGATGATCAGTGGTACTTCTTGAACCATGCTCAATTCCATATTTCTCATGGAAATGTCTAAGTACAACAACTACTTCCTCTTTATCTAGGCATCTCAAATATATGCCTTCATGGTTTCTTATGTAGAGATCACGAACTTTGATCATGAAAATATTATGTATTAGGCTCAACACCATATGTTTCATAAAGTTTAGGTACTTTATACACTCATTATTTAGTAGATATCCAACTATATCCATGTATCAATCATCATCTATAATGTCATGTACCAAGTACTATTGATAAATTATATGGGGATCTACCTCGATGATGGTTTTTTAGAGTCCTTACCTTCAAACAATATTCATTAACTATAGTTCTAGGTTGAAATATCAGAGTATGTCCATCCATTTACCATGCCTTTCTCCCAATTCATGATGCCTGAAGAGGGCCTTCATGGTTAGATTAGGTACCACAAGAAACACATTTTTGTGCAAAATGTAATGCCTAAACCTTTTAATAACATTTATCAAATCAAAGTCTTATTTATCAAGTGTGGAATATCTGGGTTCAAAATTCCTAAGTGGGTTTATCATGAAATACACCATCCTTTCATTTCCAAACTCCTTCTATGTTAACATGACAACCATATAATGCTCTGAGGCAAATGAGTAAAGGTAGAAGGGTTGTGTGTAGTCTGGGTTGATGAGTACAAGTGTGTACACAATGGTGGCCTTAATTTGGTTGAAGGTAATATTTTATTTAGTAGTCTAACTAACCTTGGCATCCTTCTTTAACATGTTATTAAGTGGTTTGATTATCTCAGTAAAACCTAAGATAAATGTGCTTACAAAATTGATATTGTTGAAGAAACTCAAGTGATTTCTTAGTGTTGGGATATAGAATTTTAAAGATCACCTCCATTTTATTAGGCTATATAGTTATTCCCCTCTTAAATATAATGTGCCCAACAACTTACCTTTAGATATCCCAAATATACACTTATTGGGATTTAATGAAATCCCATGGTCTCTACAACACTTTCGTCAGGTATTTTATATGATTTGATATCCTCTTGAAGAAGACTATAAGATCATTCATATACACAACTATACACTTTCCCTTTAATTTATTGAATGAAATATCCATATATATTTGAAAGGTGACACTTTCATTAATCAATTAGAAAGACATCCTTTTGTATATGTGGGTACCCCACTTAGTAATGAAAATTGTCTTGACTATATCTTAATAATCGACCACCACTCGATTGTACCCCGAATACCCATCAAGGAAAAACATCATTTAGGCACCATTTACAATCTATAACACTTCATCCAATGAAGGTAAGGTGTGATTATTTTTTTTAGAAGCTTTGTTGAGGTTATAAAAATGAGCATATAGTTTGATCTCCCCATTAATTTTTTCTCATTAGTACTGGGTTTTCAACCCATGTATAATTTATTATTGGGAAGATAATCCTTGATACCAATAGTTTTTATACTTATTTAAAAATTAGGGATCTAGAAATGGATTCATAGGACTTTGTATTTGCCTAAGTGTATTGAATATAGATTGAGGGGAATAATGTATGTCAAATGGAAGTGTTAAAGACATTGAGATCTTCATAACTCTATGCAATCAAATCCTTGAATTATTTGAGAGTTTGTGAAAAATATTATTTCTCTTCTAGGGTGTAAGAGTGGCCTAAAATCACATTCTTCGATTCATTTTCACCACCTAGGTTACACTACTCATTTCACATACCCTTGATAGGGGCAGACTCCTCATAATATTGATTGTCCATATTGAATAATATTAAAAGTGAGATAATTACTTTGTGTATGCTATTTTTTATTGGGTTCATCATCTCATACCCATCAAATTTTAAGTCTTCTCAACCATCCTCATCAATGATTTGATCTATGAATACTTCAACATTGGTGATGAGTTCTAGTATATGATTTTCATCATTAAATACCTAGAAATTATTAATGTTATCTAAGACTTAAGGGGTAAAGACTATCTCTACCAATAAACTTATCATTCTTGATTGGGAAATGGGTTCCAAGGTACTCACAGTAGTGGAAAATGCATCTTCTATAAAATTCTTATGTCTAGGTAATATTTAAATGCCAAAGGCATCAAAGTCTTCGATCAGGTTATAGACTCTACTATAATACCTGGATAAACATTTGTCATTATAAGAATATTGGCTTCTCACCTATCTAACTAACAATTTAGACTCACCTGATACTTTGATTTTTTTACTTTCTTATTAAGGATGAAGAAGAGACCATGGACCAATGTTTCATATTTTTCCACATTATTAGTGTAAGTGAACTGTAGATGGTAAGCCACCAAATAAGACTTCCCTTTTGTATTAGTCAATTCCACCCCAACATAGAATCCATTTGTAGACTTTAAACCATTAAATTTTAACATCCACAACTTTGATACTATTGTTAGCACTGGTGTATTAGGTAGGGGTAGCATTCATATGACATTTACCTCCTAATAAACAATCAAATTTAAACCATCATCCTTAGTTATGCCATGTATTTGATTTACTTGTGGAGAACATAAATGTTCTTCACTTCTAATTGATTCATCACATCCAAAAATATCACATGGGAAGGATACTAACTCAATAATTTCATAGAAGTCTTATTCATATATTAGATCCATCTCTAGGTTCTACTACACACTGAACAAGTTAATAATGAGGTTGTTGTGCATTCCTTCCTCTTTATTTAAAAAATATGCTCCTATTTTAGGTTCCTCATAGAGGATCTCATTTTTTTTATTACACTTAGTGATCATATGAACCACCTTAGGTTCTTATTATATTTTTATTTAGTTTTGAAAACCATGTCAAGGTAGCCATATGTGGATGAAATTAGTTTTCATGTAGCCATTTAGATTCCTTGACTAGTATCAACTCAACAACATGCCATAATCATCCAGGATATCCACCACTTGGATGTCGATGAATTTTTGAATCCTTAGATAAGAATCCAATTACATGTGGAAATTATCCATCTTCTTAATTTCCTTTACCTCTATTTTATCCATTTGGATAACATTTTGGTTTGAATTTGTAGGTGTTAGGCCCAACTACTAGCAGATGGCATAAGGCATGATATTCCTTGAAACAATTGAATCAACCAAATAGTTGTGATAGTTTTTTCCAAATATCCTACTTTTTAAGAAGAAAGTAAGATTTTTAGTCTTCTCCTTGTAGATAAAAACATGTTTATAGACAACTCTTTTAAAAATAACTCACTTTGATTAAAAATCTGAAGCAACTCAAACATAGTTAGATTGGCCTTAGTTTTCTTAAGACATTTGAATATATCATAATTAAGTTTGTTCTTCTCTAGTTTTTTATTATCCAGGGTATACATGGTAAGATTTATAGGTGGATAAAAAGTTGGAGGTCCTTTGTGTGGTGGAGGATTATTACCTGAAAGCTATTCGAGGGAGTAGAGGTGATCAATGGGTTGGGTGAATTACTCATAAATTGATAATTATTCCCTCTTTGAATATGTATGAAATCATAGAACTCCTATAAGCTATCTTCGAGCTCATTCTCATCTTCAAATGGATAATTTTAAGTGTCTAATACAAAGGCTGTGTCTAAGTTCCCTCCTTGGTTTTGAATATCATCAAGAGTAGGCATTATATTATCCACCTACTTTTGAAAGTTGATAGATGTATCTATGAATTTTATGCACTTATTTTATGCATGGTCTATGGTATTGTGCAATTTATACCAAGTGTTTAAGGTTAGGTCCATTAAATTCATAGAATGGGGAGTGTTGTTTTTCTGGTTGCAACCATCTATAGGACAGGGCACGTTTCCATTATTAGGCCAAGAATTCCATTGTCTATTGGGTATTTGAAAATTAAAATTTATACCCTAGGACTAGTTATTATTATTTTGATTGGAATTCTAAGAACCTTGCCTACATAGGTTAGTCATATCATTAGATAGATTCTAAACAATTATTTTATATTGATCACTTTAAGATATGTGATAGCATTGGGTTGGTTTATTACTTGAGGTTGTAATATAGCCATAGGTGAATGGGTGTGAACATTGATATCATTTGAGTAGGGACTCAAGTGTAATGGAAGTTCTTGTTGAGCACTACTAGATGTGACATATCCACTAGTGTTGGGTGCATTATCAATGCTATTATATGCCATTGGGAGTAGTTGTTGATTATTAGACTAGGAGAATAAATGGTTGGGGACATGTAAGGTAAACCATTAGGTAGATAGTTCATTGGGGTTATATTATAAACCAAATTATGGATTTTATATAGGGATCTTGGGATAGGATTCATAAGAGATACATGTTTTAAGGATTTATTAATCATGGGTATCTAGTTGTATATACTTGGTTGATCTAACAAAGGTAAAGATCCAAGTCCATATCTTTGTGTCACCATATATTGTTATATGATAACAACTTCATTATATGCTAAAGATAGTGATGTCAGAGCTATTGGGGATATCCTAAGGAACATATAAGTCATCTAATCTAGAGCTCTAAGGTAGGTTTGTACAGTAGCTCCTTCGGTCTAAGAGTAAGGGTATTTAAGATGCTAGTAGAGCTTAGGGAATCAAGAAATGAACATGCTCATTGATTCATTATATTCTCTTTTGGTGGTTATAAATAAATGCTATATGACTATAGGGTCAATGGGGGTTTAAAATGGTTTACAATTATTTTTTCTAGCTTAGCCCAGGGAGTAATAAACCTAGTGGTTAACCGATGATACCAAACATATTCTACTTCTCCCAAGGAGTATGGAAATAGTCTACAGGAAATATATTCATGTCAGAATTGGGTTTATCTCAAGGTATATTTAAAGGCTTGGATGTGTCTTTTGGCTATTTGGACACCTCTTACTACAAACTTGGGACATAACTTATCTAGATTCATGGGAAAATCATGAGCCACACTTGGGATATCCATAGGATAATAGCCTCCTTATCCAATCCAAGCAATTGGTAAAGGATGTAGGATTAAAAATAGATTAACAAAAGGGAGAGATAGAACTATTTGTGAAATTCCAATTGACTAGATAGGTTTGACTTTTTATTTCCCTTTGTTATCTCTTAGTTTTAGTATTATACAATCAGGGAGTTTTAAGAGTTCCATATTATTTCCATTAGAATTTGATTAGGTATTAATCCTTATATCCTAAAACTTAAGAGAAGCTTTAGTTCAGTGGGATAAAAGGGTTATGAAATGCACTAGCCCAAATTTTTAACTAATGAATTTAAATCATAGTTTAATCCCTCCTTGTAGTGCTAGAGACATGTTGATGTAGGTTTTGAATTGAAACCAAAAATTAGGCAAATGGGTTGTTAATCCATGGCCTGTCTTGAAAGGATGGAGATCCTACAAAGAAATTACCTCTCCAAAGTCTAAATGTACTAGGTCTTGGTATGTTGGTCTTCACTTAGTTAGATGATGTGAAGTATTCCATGTTAGGGTCTTGTTTTAATCATTTGAAATAGAATAATTAAATATGACTAATGTATTTAACATAGGTCATGCTTCCATGATTTATCACCTTTCACAAGATGACTTCCTTCATCAATTTATCATGTCCAAGAATGTAATAATTCAACAACAATGATAAACTTTTGATACAAGTATAAAATAATCAAGATAAACTGTTCAATTTATATTAATATATTCCTAGATTAATATGGTTATAAATAAATACCAAAATATTAAATGTAAAGAGATAAAGTGCCTGTTATAAACAAAAGTGAACCAAAAATTATTTAACTGAATGAATCCTATAAGACCAATATTCAATTGAGCTAGACTTAACACAACTCCAACTAAAGATGGTGCAAGAGTCTGGGAGGGAGAGAAATTATAAGAAGGAAGGGAATCACTACCATAAACATGTGTAGAGAATGACCATATAGACTTAACAATATTCTAATTACCAAATTTTTTATTTTTTTGATTAAAAATATCTTAAAACTCATACAATCATCAAAGACTAAAAAAAACTATGTAACAATAAGATAAAGCAAGAAAAGGGAATATATTATCCTTTAAAAAAAGAAAATGGTTGGTTCTATATTTCTCCTTTTATAATCCATAAAGATCCAACCCTTATTATGGCATGAGAGCTGATCTTAAATAGGCATATAGGCTTGAGGAGTTCAAAAGTAAATTCAAATTCAAATTCACCCACTAATAGGGTAGTTACAAGAATCATCAACATGTTTGGTCCACTTATGGTTTATTGGGAATAGATATCAATCAATTTCATCATGAAAATATCAAGGACCATGATGCACCAAATCAAGAATGATTGAAAATAAAGAACTCATTCGATATTGCATTGGGATAACTAGTTGCTCACATATTATGTGATTAGAGCCATGCCTCTTTAACACACATATTTTTTCTTTTATACTTTATGTTTAATATTAATGCATACATTGTGATTTGGTTAATGATTTTATTCACATCCCCAATGAATTGCACCATTTTCCCCAACTATTTTTCCAATTGGGGCCACTCAATGATTGATTCTAAAAATCAAATGAAATTCACAGTCTAATCCTAGTTTTTGATGATTAGATAGGCTATATAATTTAAAATTATGATTTGTTGGCTCTACATCCAATCTATCCTTAACTATGATAGTTTACTACCATATGGAATTTTCTTGGATACCCCTCTGTTTGTCCCTTGTTGTCTAGCTAGTTTTGCTTCTACGAGCCCCACTTTGACACTTTATTAGTTCATAGAGTGTGGGTACATGGCCACATCATCCCTAAATTTCCTTGATTAGCTTATGTTGTACACCAAAAGGGATTTTTTACTTTGATAAGGATCTCTTGAGATATTATATCTCTGATAGGTCTAAGAGACTAACATTTTTGATAGCTAAGACTGATAGATCCACATGGCATTCATTAATTGGTTCCCAACCTCTATCAAGTTATGATAATTTTACCACTTTGGGAGATTGATGTGTCTTGATGAATGTTTATATCATGGTGAAGTGATATTTCACCATGTGGCATCATCTCATTGACCCATAGTTATGAAAATATTTCACTATTAAATGGACCAATCTAAGATAGTAGAGTAGTGAGATCTTTCCACATGGTTCCATTATATTAACCCACTTGCTTAGAGGATATATGATTTGGATGAACATCTATAGCATACCAAAGTAGTATGATTATGCCACATGACATCATCCCACTATCCCACTAGCTTGGAAATTTTTTTATGTCACTTCCCCATTTGGTATTTTTGAATAAAATTGACTTAGTCCTTGAGAATCCTTTTTAATGGGTCTTGGACTACCAAGAGATCGACACATAACACTAGGAAACCTTCAAAGAGAAATAGATAAGTCTCATTGAGTGGGAAAGTGACATGTGGATCTAGATAAATTTTAAAGAATAGAATAAGTTTCAAAATGCTTTTGTAAATGGGTTGGATCCACTAGGAGTCATAAAGTTTAATAATTATGAATTTGCAATGGCCCAAAATTTTGGGGTTCAATGGTTTTATTCCTCCACACTTTCATACTTTTAATGGTCTCATACTTCTAAATTATTTTCAAGGCTTAATATTTTTTTGAAAGATTTTACCTATGTTCATGATTCTGCCTTTCTAATACCTCTACACTTTTACACCCTTGCATGAATCTTTCTATAAGTCTTTCTAAGTTCTATCTTTGAGCCTTCATGAAAAAGTTGACTCATTTTTGTGAAAGTGCGAGGCACTTTTCCCTCCTTCATGACTTCTACTTCCTGGTTTTTGAAACTTTTATCTTGGACTATTTTTGTGAATTTTTTTTGTTGTTACACTTTATTTGAACATTTATCTTCTAGACTTTTATTCACAATAAAATTTTCAACTATTCATAAGTAATTTTCCTTATGATCTAGATACTTGAACTTTGACTAAGCTTTTGAAAAACCTTCAAAACTTTTGTTTGGAGCCTTTGGTCTGTCAATGTTGTAATATTTTCTTTAAAGACCTACGGGCACACTATGAATAGGAAAGTTAGTGACTTTGATTTATAAAATCAATGACTACAAATTTGAAAATTAAATAGCTAACTATTTGAAAACAAGTGATTAACTATTTAAAAACAAATGTCAAAGGCAAAAGTAAAAAAATGACTAAGTATAAAATAAAAACTACGTAAGGAGTTAGTCATTTCCTTGATTCCAAAACCAATTTCATCCATTTTTATGAGAATTGAATAAGTAAAAATTAAAACCTTATAAGCATATAGTCATTCAGATTGAAATTAAAGCATAAATAGACAAAATTTGTTTAGGAAAAGAGGAAGAAGATTTTAAAAAGTTAGATAATTTACACAAATCTAAGGTGAAATAATCTGAAAGGAAGTTGAAAAATGTGTTTCAAAACAAAATAAAATAAATAGACTAATAATTACTATATTTAGGAAAATTCAAATGTTGAAATTGATTCACTGCTAGATAAAAGCTTGGATTAGATTGAAGAAATGCAAAGACATTAAAATAAACTTATTTAGTCACTTGTAACTAATATAGTAGATTGGCAAGAAGGTTGATTTGAACCAAAAATCACAATGAAATCCTAAAAGGTATAATACTAGAGTCAAAATTAAAAAGAGGGTCCCCATTTTCACATTAAGAATGGGGCATGTTATGCAAGCATTAGTGTCATAACAATCTAGCCAAACTTTCTCTTTATTGATATCACCCTTTTGTGTACTAGGTGATCTCACACTTATGAAAATGGTATTCAACATTCTCCCTCACATAATATTTTTAAATCTGCATAGATAATTCATAAATGATAGTTGATTGTACTATAGACCAATTTATATGCACACCACTCCCTAAAATATTATTTCCTTATCTTGTAGTCATTTTTGCAATGATTCCTTGCAAAAAATATATTATGTTTCTCCCATTAAATTTTACATTTAAAAACACATCTTGCACATCAACCCATCCTATTAGTGTTCTCATCCTCACCAACTTGCATATAATTTATAGATTGTGATCCAATAATCCACCACAAAAAATTTTAACACTCCAAAATCACTTCAATCATTGACATAAATTTCACACAAAAAATCATGATGCACATAACCATAAATAATGAGGAAAAATATATTTTATATCCTCTTGACTTGTGCATCTTCCTTCCACTTACTTTTAAAAACACAAACTTTATTAAAAGTTGAGTCTCCACCTAGGGATATAATACTACACAATAACTCATTGACACTAAAGATACTATCTTCATCTCTTATAGTTTTTTTGTACCTCTCCCACACTCTTTGGGTCTTTATGGCATGTAAATGAATTCTCCATATTTAAAAGCTCAATAATTCATAGTTTATCCTCCATTTCCATAGAGTCATCCACCTTTTCTTATCTTGAGCTAAATTGACCTTTCCTTTAGATCTCAAATTCCTAGCCCTTATGTCTTACAATAATTAGATATCCATGGCTAGGATTTCAACATAAAAAATACTTTTCCTTATTTTTATGACTTCATAAATGCTCTTTTAATCTACATAATCTCTACAAATAGGCTCTTAAAAATGGAATCAAAATTTTGTGTTTATTTAACAACCCTTTCCTTTACCATATGTAGGTCAGGTGGTGCACAACAAATATATGGATACTCAATATTTACCATATATCCATATTAATTAAAAATACCCAACCACTCACTTAAGGCATAAAAAGATCACTAAAACCCCCATTTAATTAGAGAGAATTGTAGAGAATGAAATAACATATCTTTAAATAGTTGATCCCTAGTAGCTAAAACACATAATTCAAATTCATAGGAAATAACCTTCATCAAACTTATTCACAATATTTACATAGAATTCACATATCCTATCTACATATTTTCCATTATAGAAATGCTCAAAACAATACAATACTTTACAAACATTACAAAGCTTTCATAGCATGATAGTTCCTCCAAACCCTACGATTATTTCTCACTATAATTATTCTCCCAAAAATGTGTCTAAAAAATTCATGTCTCAAATGAGATACCAAGGTCCCTCTTTATAGGTTTTATTGGATCCCTTGCTAGGTCATTCCATTGCCAAATGGCCTACCAACTATCTAGTTTGCCAATTTTACCTACATATTCTTAGAATATGATCTTATCTTTCCCATTGTAAGTATATTATATTTAGGCCTAATTCCACCACATTCATAAGATAACTCCTTTGGTGTTTTACACTTATAGTGTCCTTGTTATCATTAGATCATAATACACATTTATTTCTATCCTGGCATTCCTCTTTAAAAATCATGCTTCTTTATTTATGTGCAATACACATCACTCATCATGCCCACCACACATAAGTTTCATACCATTCATATTTATCCTCTATGAAAGATAACTTAGCATAATTCACTATGTCTCACTTACATCATTCCATTCTAAATCTATTTTTATTTGTATTCAACACCAATACTTAGCCAAAATTAAGGGACAACATAACCCTATTCTTGATGTCCAATAAAGCCATACCATGGTGGGTCCTTCTACCAAGGATAGGGGTAAGGATATATTAATATTAACAAAGAAGATACAAAATCAGAGATGGGATATGGTGGGACTTTGGAAGATAGTGCAAATAAATTGGAGTCTAGTTTGAACCTTCTCAAAATAAAAATATTGATAGCTTTAGCACATATTAAAATATTGGAGGGAAATATGGTTTCACTAGAGGATATCACATCAATTGAATATATCCTAGCTACTAGGGTGGAATTGGATATGAGGGATATAAAATATAATATAATTAGGCTTAAATGAAGCATGCTAACAAATTCAAATTTACATGAACTCATAGTAATTATTGAAAACTTCTTAAATCATATCAAGCCTTAGGAGACAAATTATTTTACCGCTCATAATGGATCATTGGACCTACACATTATAATTTCTAATAGATTGAATAATCCACACATTGCAGGAACTAAATAGCTCACTATCAACACACAATGATTTCTAATTCTAGTTCTCAACACTTTATGCTGAAATTGAACATTTTAAAATTGTATGGCAATGTTTCACTCAATTAGATGTTTTAAATGGAAATTGTTTTAATTTATAACAAGTCCCATGAATGTAGAAGGTTTTAATGGAATCTATATATTTATAACCATATCAATTTATTTTCCATTAATGGCTTTGTGATCAAATGAAAAAGAAGGGACATATCATCACATGGTAAATTTTTTAGGGAGCTTACATCACACTATACTAGCAACTTGGTAGATGAAAAAAAATAGAAAATTAGACAAAATAAGATAAACATTTATGATTAAAGATTATATTCAATAGTTTCAAAATAAATATTTATGAGTGGATAATGTTACAAATATGAACTTGAATATTTTTTTTAGATGGACCAAAGGACCACATAAGTACAATTATTTGATCCACTTTCATTATCTTAGTTTGTTACTAGGGCAAGAAGAGAAAAAGAAAAGGTGTTTGTCACTAGGAAAAGGCATTCACTTGTTAGGACCATGCACCCAAGTAAATGTAATAATCTACATTTTATTAATTTGATAAATTATTCATGATAAGGTAAAATATCCTTATAGAATATGTATAAATATTAGGCTTATAAAAGCTTTCTCGGTAGTTACTCTATGAGACCTAATGGGTTCAACCACCTAACTACCTAAACTAACATTTATTAATTTTACCTACTAACATGATCAACTATACTAATAATATTAATAATAAATTAAATATTATTTTGGATCATAAATCCCCCACTCCCCCACCCCTATGATCTAAAGGGGTGTAACCGATAGTGATCTCGAACATATGACTATGAAGTCATCAATCTTTTTTATTGCACCTGTGACTGACATACTATACATCATGGTACTAATCAACCAATGCCATTACCAATAAGACTACTACTCTATGAGGTGTGTTATGAATGATGAACATGATCAAGGCCTTCTCATCCCCTCTAACCATTATGTACAATACAATAGTAGAACATGATCGAGGTTTCTTCAACTACATCGATCCATATAAGGTCTCACATATAAATCCATCAAGTGGCTATCTTATATTATGTATGTCACATATCCTTGATTCAAAATGTCATTGATGAAACTTTTTTCAATACTAGTAGTGCTAAAAACTAACTTGCCAACTTTAATAATCCCATGTGACTAATTGAAAGCCATGCAATATCTTCCCTACCCACTCCCCCCAATGAAGCGAGAGGTGAGAAAACCTTGTAGGGAAAAACCAAATTCAAAAAACTCTATTTTCTCATCATTAGGAATATCAATGAACTAAAATAAATAAAATAAATTCAACACAAAACTAAAAATTCACACACTATTGCTACCCAAAATGTTATTCAATCACTTTACCCAGACTCTGAGTGAATAGATCATTAGAGAAGGGGAATTATCTCCTAGCCTCTGATGGGTCCTCCAACCTCCATTTTTACACTTATACTTCATGAATTAGAATGATTTTATGAACCTAAAGCATATAATATATTTGTCTTTGAAATCTCTAGTGATAACTCTGATAGCACAAGCATGAGATGACATGATGATTTTAAATTTTTTTTTGTGTTAGTTTCCACCAAAAATGCACTCGTATACATGAAAATTTATTTTAGTACATGTTTCTCACAAATTATATCATTAACCTCTAGTTTTAAAAGTTGTAAAGGTCACAAAATAAATTACACAAATTACAGCCCTATATCACCTAAATCACACTTTGTCACTTCTTTTTTTTCAACAAAACTTTTTTAAATAGAATATTCTATCTAAGATTCCTTTTACATACTAATTAGGGTTAAAATTAAGTTTGACCAGAATTTAGACATAGTGAATTTTGAACCTTAAACATTTTCTTTATAAGTTACTTACAAAACATGGATCACTAACTCCTCTATAAGAAATTTGGAAATATGTATAGAGAATATTCTATTTGAACTATGCTTTTTCAATTGTGATTTAAAAAAAAATGCATGTAAAACCTTTTCACCTAAAAATTCATTGTGAAAATCTTAATGTAAAAATTACACTTATTTTTCACTTATATGGGCCCAGTTTAATGCTTTAAAGTGAAAAAAAAATATTCAAATAATGTTGCACCATGTCTTTAATTTGCATGCCATTATACCATACAAAATTTATACAAGTGCATTGAAATTTATTTTTAAACTCAAAGAATGAATTAGAATCAATCTAGATGCTCATAATACTAGGCCATGAATCTGATTTTTTTTAGGATTTGAAAGGATTTTTAGGTTGTGCTATTATATTTTTTCTTTATTAGTTGAATATGACATGGTATAAAATAGATATATGGCTGAAAATCTGAGTAGAATGTCTTACAATATTTGTTTAATATAATAAAATGATTTCCATATGTCATATAATAGAAAAAAAGGGTTTCAAATGGATCTTTATATTAATATAGGTTGTACAATTTTAATTTTATAACTATTGGGATGTTTTATTCCTTCATCAAGGGTTTGGGGTCGTACAAACATCAATAATGCTTCAAATTGGATGTTTGGGTCTATAAACATGATCATGGACACTATATAAATTAGGTTTTGGAGTTTTAGAGGTATTAAAAAATAATCTTTAAAAATCATACTCATATTTATTCATCATATCTTTCTTTCTCTTCCCTTAACCTCATGGCTCTTTATTTATCTTTTCTTCACATTCACCCTTAAAACTTGGCTCTAATGTCATTGTTAGGACCTAAACATAGTTAAATGTAGGAGTCTACATTGTATTAATTTGACAAAGTATTCATAATAAGGTAAAATATCATTATTAAATATTTACAAAGGTCAAGCTTATAAAAGTTTTCTTGGTAGTTATTTTATGGGACCCCAACAGATTTAGCCACCAAACTACCCAAACTAACATTTATTAATTAACTTACTAACATTATTAACTACACTAACAATACTAATGATAAAGTAAATACAACTTTGGATCATAAATCTAACATCACTAGCATCAATAAAAGTGGCACCTTGACACAATCTTTTCCTTAACCAACCAAATTAACATCTCAAAAAAATGAATAAAAAATTGTAAAAGGATAAGTTTTTAATTTTTATATCAATTATATTAGAGGACATAAATGTGTGTATAAGTTACTCTATATTAAAGGAAAAACTAAAGACAAAATAAAAATAAAATTTTCTAGTCAAAGCAGTACCTAAGGAACCATCAAAAAGATCCACAATGAACCATCTCTTTTGATGTGTTATCAGGTATTAGTACCTCATAAACCAAATTAAGGTTATGGGATTTATGAATAAACAAAGGGTGAAAGTGTATTTTTATTCAATAAGTACACAAAAAATCATCAAAAATAAGTTAGTCACATATTTGAACTATTTTTTCTTTCCATCTAAATTTCAAAATATGATTGTTGACTATGGTATACTTAGTTGTTCAAGAAGATTCCATGGTATCAAACTATAAATAGGGAACTAACCTTTTAATAGCCCCATGTTTTCCATTCGCATGGGTGGATCATAAATAGGTTAAGATTCTAATGGATCATTATCTTGGGAACAATAGAAATTAATGGCTTGTTATCTTGTGAACAATAGAAATTAACTTCCAATAGATCCACATGCACTTTTGTTTAGAGGGGAATACATTAAAATTTAGGGTTATAAAAAAAAGGCTCTATAGATGGTGAGCTCATTTTAAATGTAGAAGCTAATCAAAAATATTTGTATAGATTATGGCATACTTATTATTATTAGGTACTCAATAGTTACATGAAAACACACCTCAAGATCTCCTAGATATCTCTAAAAAATGCTCAATAGTATTTAGATATATGTCAATAAAGGACTATTTTAGATAATTTGGACTTATGTCCCCAAATTTGATGGGTGATAATATTTGAAATTGAATAGTTTTTGGGTTATGCACAAGTTACACATGGAGAGTATGGTAATAATTTGGATATATTCCCCATTTTTAAAAAAGGAGAGAATTTAAAATAATAAAATTTTGAATAATATAGGTATTATTGATAGTTGTTTTTCATTTGTATTATATATAAGTCCAAATTATCTGAAATAGTCCATAATATGTCTTCCACCTAAAATAAACCATGATCATACTATTTAACTTGTACTAGGATCCAAATTCCCAATAGTAGACCTTATAAATACATGTATGTACAAAAGAGTGAGATTGAATGAATGGTATAATAGATAATGAAATCATGTATTATTTGCCATAGTCAAAGTTTATGTTCTTCTTTAGTGGTGATGGTACACAAGATGGATGAAAATTGGTGCATATACCTAGACCAAATAGAGATAAATAAGTTCATCATAAACAATATGTTTCATATTCCTATAATTTAAGATTTACTAAATGAGTTAGTTATTTTTTTACCAAACTAGTTAAAATTTAGGGCACTATAAGCAAAGCCTCCATAGATGGTGAGCTCTCATTAAATGTAGAAGCTACTGATTTTTTTCTAGATTATGGCATAGTTAGTTTTACTAGATACTCAATAATCACATGCAAAAACACCTCAAGATCTATATATATCTAAAAAACACTCAATAGTATTTATATATGTCAACTTGTCTTCCACCTAAAATAGATCATGATCGTACCATTAAACTTATACTAGGATCCAAATTCCCAACATTAGACCTTACAAATACATGTATGTGAAAAAGAATGATATTGAGTGAATGGTATAGGATATACTGAAATCATGTATTATTTGCTAAAGTCAAAGTTTATATTCTTCTCTAATGGTGATGATACATGAGAATGATGAAAATTGGTGCATGTGCCTAGACAAAATAGAGATAAAGAAGTTCACCATAAAAAATATGTTTCATATTCCTATAATTGATGATTTGTTAAATGAGTTAGTTATTTGCTTACCAAACTAGATCTCAATTTGAGGTATCATCAAATCATAATCATGGAGGAGGATATTATTAAAATAACATTCAAAACACATGATGGACAATATGAGTTTCTATTCATGCCTTTTGGTCTTACAAATGTGCCTTCTACATTTAAACATTTAATTAATTCCATATTTAAGACATTTTTTAGGAAGTTAGTCATGGCTTTTTTTAATGATATATTGAAATATAAAAAACATGTGAATACCATTTACACTATGTTGATTAGGTCATACAAACTCTTAAGCAATATATAATTTATGCAAAACCTTCTAAGTCTACTTTTGGACTTGAGGAGGTGGAGTACTCCAGTCACCTTATCTCTCATGGAGGAGTCAAGGTGAATTCAAATAAGAGAAAATCCATGGTGGAGTGGAAAGTCTCTCAAGAACCTAAGAATATTCTCAAGACTTACAAGATACTAGCATAGATTTATCAAAATTTATGATAGCATAACAACACCACTCATGAATCTACTAAAAAATGGGTCATTATATTAGATCAAAGAAACTACCAACACATTTGATAAGTTTAAGGAGGCTATATGTGCCACTGCATTTCTAGAAACTTAATATTTTACCAAAAAAATCATTGTCAAGTTTGATGTTTTAGGGTATGGTATGGGTACAATTATATTGCAATAAGGCAAACCCATTGATTTTGATAGTCACCAACTTAAAGTAAATAATTTATTAAAGCTTGTTTATGAGAAGGAAATGTTGGCTATTATTCATATGATCAAGCAATGATCACCTTATATGATTGGAAGACACTTCAAAATGAATTTGATCATGATAGTTTAAATTAATTCTTAGAGAATAGGCTGTTATTAGATAAAGGAAAATGGGTCACTAAGACATTGGGGTATGACTTCAATATCATCTAAAAGAAAGGAAAGGAGAATGTAGTAGTAGACACTCTTTCTAAAAGGGATGAAAATGCAGAGGCTTTGTCATATTCTATATCCATATTATAGTTGGGTAGGCTGGATGAGGTAAGATTGGTATGGATGTAGGACATAAGTATGAATTATGTCATTCAATAACTTTAACATGATATGAGCACTTCAGCTAGTTTATTATGGAAGGGTGACTTCTTTGGTACAAGGATAAGTTATACCTATGCAAAAATTTGATCCTTAAGCACAAGTTTGTAGAGGCTATCCATGATTTGTTAGTTGGTAGACACTTAAAATTCTTATAGACTTACCATAAGATAATTTATAAATATTTTTAGGACTAAAATTTGATGTATATAAACTTGTGTTTACATGTTTATCATGTTAGCAAAAAAAGGTGAAACATTTAAGGATGCAAGTCTTTTGATTTTTTTCCCTAATCCATTGATGAGAAGAGATTTGAATAGATGTCATCATAGGGTTTCAATAATTAGAAGGTAAAATTTCATCATGGTAGTGGTATTAAACTCATAAAATATGCCCATTTATTTTCCTTGTGGCATCTTTTTATAGAAAATGTGGTAGAAACAATATTTATGGAGACAACTGAAAAGTTACATGGTACCCAAAGATTTAGTAAGTGAATGTGATCCATTAATTTATTGTCCTTTTTTAGTATTTAGTTGGATCATAAATATTCATATAACCCCTATTTTGATCTGAAAATTAGATGGTGAACTAGTGCTTGGAGATTTATCTACATCTTTTACTTATAATAAATAGTCAAAATGGGTTAGTTAGCTACCTCTAACAAAAGGTGGTGTATAACTTATTTTTTTTACTTGTTTTAAATGTCCCCATTTATGGCATCATATGGTTACCACCCATAACATCATCCTTGAAAGTGCAACCAAAATTCTATGTAGTAAAAAAACACACTCAACACAAATAATAGGTGATTTATAGTATTAGAGAGACCTTGGGCTTGACACAATCAAATGAAACAATAGGTTGATGAAAAAAGGAGTGAAATAAATATTGAAGTGGGGGATTGGGTTTTCTGAATTTGAAACCATGTAAGTAAAGTGATTGAAGAAAAAAATGATAACAAATTTTCACTTAAGTATTCTAGCCCTTATTAGATATTGTAAAATATTAAAAGTGTGTATACAAAGTGAAGTCACCACAATCAACAAAAAATGCATCCATTATTTCATGTTTCATGTTTGAAGACGTTCATTAGTTATATTAGTGCAAATTATGCATAATTATCAAAGTTTGATGAAGATGGAATAAATATCTTAGACCTTGAAAATATTTTTCAAACATGTATGAAGAAGTTGTAGACTAGGGTGATTACAAAGTATCATCTCAAATGAAAAACTTACATAAAAAAATATGCAAGAAGATAAAGCTTTCATACAGAAACATCCACATTTAGTTAATATTGAGGACAATGTATATTTAAAAGGAAATATTGTAACATTATATTATTGATTGTATCAAGTTATATGCATGACTAATTTATAACAAGTATAACCTTTAATTTAATCATTTGATAATTTATATATTACATAATCTTGAAATCTCTATAACATAATTATTGTATATATAAAAAGTAGTGTTGAATATTGAATCATCATACTATTTTGATTGACTTTATTGGATACAAAAATACAACACAATTCTATGTAAATATATAATACACATCAGAGTTTTCAATATAATATTATAACAAAGAGTAATATGAGATGATTATATTCTACTTTTTGTTTTCCCTAAAGCCACTTTTTGACCTTCCATAGAGATGATTATAATTTGTTGTGAAAATGAGAGACAACACATGCATTTGATGCTCATTAATACCAATTGTTCATAATCACCACAAAAATACTAGTAGTTGTCCCCATGGTGCAAGAAAAGATGGAGGTTCAATAAAATTAGTTCATAATTGGTTTACTGCAATGATAAAGTAATTTTTTTGCTAGGTGTTTATATTTGTTTTTCACTACCTTGTAATTTTTTTTAAATTTTAAGTCAAGTAATTCAGTTATCAATTTCTTTGATTGCCTTTGTAGAAATATTATATAATATTTATATACATTGAAAATTCATTATTATATATATTACATAATGCATTGTATGTAATAATAGTTACAAATATCTCTCTTTTTTTATTGTATATAACAATAATTATAAAACTAGAGTTTTTATGAATGGTGTGGAAGAGGTAATAATGTCAATCTTTTTTCCTCTAATTTTTGAAGATTTACATATTTACTTTATTTTATTCTTGCATTGAAAAAGTGTAAACTTTAATATATTTATTATATTTTGTAATGTATATTTTAATATTATAATAAATTATATAATCTACATTTTACTATTTTTTTCAATAAAAATATATGTTAATTTACATATCGTGTTATAGAATATATATTTTACTACTATTTTTGACTATATAAATTGTATTTTGAATGAGTAAGTATTTTCAATTACATAATTTTATTTTGAATATGTAAATATTGTATTTTATAACATATATTTTAATATTATAACAAATTACATAATTTATATTTTAATGTATTTTTTTTTTAAATATATTATAATATAATATATATAAATGCATTTAATTTTTTTAAAATATACATTAAAAATCTATTATATATGTATAAAAAAAGGTATGATCAAATATTATAACAACGTATCATATATAAAAATGTATTTAATTTACAATTGAATATTACAATAGTATATTATTTATAAGTTTAATTAGTTTATGAGATTTTTAAGTGAACATGTTATTATAGACACTATTTTTAAATGAATATAGTATATTATATATGGATTAAAAAATTTGTGATCACATGTTATAAAAGTGTATTATATATATAAATGTATTTAATTTATGATTGAATATTACAATAGTGTATTATTTATAAATTTTGTTAGTTTATGAGATTTATAAGTGAACATGTTATTGATCCACAATAATTTATTATTTATGAATTTAATTAGCTTACAAAATTTATAAATGAATATGTTATTGATTCACACTAATATATAGATTTTAAAATACCAAACATTATTTTATTTATAATGTTTAAAATTTAAATACTTTAAAAACAACCTTTTGATGCAAGAAATGTATCATAGATATGCCTTGACTTCAAGATAGTTTTAAGATTGACATTGAGATTATGGAGTATATCTTGTTGTTTTTGTTGCGATCAAAGTGAGTATTGAATATTTTGAAAAGTACATGTTATATGGATTTATAAGGAGACATCACTCATGATACGATGTGAATACCGTGGTAGAAGAACCATCAGTTAAAAAAAAAGGTGGTTGATTGATGGTCATTCCTTAGTAACTGGGAGAGTTGGTAGATTTAATTCTCATGTAGTAGGAGGCTTCCCTATCGTACGCTTAAAAGGATAATATACTCCATACAAAAAAAAATAAAACACTTACTAAAGAAAATCATAAATTAAATATACATTTCTTCCAATATACTTTACATCTTTAAAAAAATTGTATATATAAATAATTATAATAAAATTATTATTATACTTATAAATTTAAAATTATAATTTATAATATATTAATACATTATTATTTGAATTTGTAACCTTCATTCTAAAAACACACATTATTCATTATATTTAAAGCACCTGCATAAATGCGTAAGTGACAATAAATATTTTCTATTAATTTCAACTTTTATGATTGACATAAATATAAATTATTTCTAAAATAGATTAGACAAAATAAGAAACATATAACCCTTATAAATTCAATTAATAGAATAATTTTCACCAATAATTATAATTTTTTGAATGTATATTCATTTTTATAAATAATTTTCAAAAGAAATTCCCGTGAAAGTCTTATTCCACATAAAAATCTAGATGAATCCAACATTAATGTTCAGTGCTCTATAATTTCTATGACCTTTGTGATTATTTTATTGTTACTATCAAGTGACATCTAGAATAACTAAACATACATGTCAAGTCATGCTAAATTTAAGATTTTTCATGCTATCTTGCATCAAACTTGCAACACATCTCATGTTTGAGTAGTGAGACACATTGTTCTATATGTTAATTCATTCTCTGATTGCAATCCATATCCTCCCAACTAACTAACAGTACCCCTTTGGCTTTCTCCATATTATTTTTTCTTCAGATCTATATATATATATATATATATATATATATATATATATATATATATATATATATATAATTTTTTTGGTGGATTTGGTGTTCATTTTGTCCACTTGAATTAGCTATTAGAAGCATCAGGAGATATTCACTTAAATTAATTGCAGTTCTTAAATAGGTGCAAGTTTGAAATAAATACATGTAGTTTTTGTTAATTTAAAATGAATATGTAAAATAATTTCATTTTGATGCTTTAGTGAAGTAATTCTATATTAGATTCATTTTACTTTGCATATTTTTTAGGGTAGAGGATAGAAAGCTTTAATCTTTAAGTGGCTAATGAAGATAGATAATAACTATTTGAGAAAACATTGAAGCCCTTTTGGCCTTTGAGGCATTTTGGAGGTTTCCTTTTGATATCTTATGCTCCACTATATGCTTTAGGGTTTACAGTTCCATCTAGATATAATTTTGAGTATATTTTAGATATTTTTGAGATCAAGACATTGGATTTTTTTTTGTTTTAAATGCTGCAAAAAGAATTTCTTAGCTGCAGTAGGAATATAATAAGGTGAAATCCTAATTCTATAAAATTTCAATGGATTGAGGAAGAAATTAGTATCATTTCACTATTTTAGCCTCCAATTTCCTAAAACATAATGAAAAGTGTTTCCACTAGTTCATGTGCAGAGATACCTAGAGTGTCAATAAGAAGGGAAGTAAGGCAAACTAAGCATCCGTGTAGTGTTACCTACTTAAGTATTGGATCAATTTTGGCACTATTTTACCTAGTTGTATTATTATTATTTCTTCCTTATTTGACATTGCCTCCACTCTTTTTATGATTATTATTTTTTCATACATGCTATTGCCAGGTTTATCTAGATTTTAATTTGTTTTGTTTCAAAAATTGTGGAGGACATCCAAATCACATGTCAACATCTGAATGGAGAAAATGGCATATTCATTTTGTTTTGTCTCTTGTGAGACAAATCTTAGGGCCTTACCCCACCATATAAGCTTTTGAATTAATTAAAAATCTTCTTTTTATTGACCTAAAAAATGACATTGATTTTGGGCATGTAATGTACACCAAGAAACTATGATGTTCATACAGACTTGGATTTTTATATGAAATTAAAAAAGTAATTCTAACGTGAGTGACCATTCAAGCCATGGAATTTTATTTACTAAAATAATACCAATTTAATATGACCATTGATGTCATTGGTCACATCATCAATTTGTTGTTTGTTCGCAAAATAGATTAGAACATTTATGGGGTGTCTAGATTAGATATTTGATGCTTTCAGAGACCATAAAAATAAGAGTTGTGTAATGGGTTTAATTTCTATTGGTAATTAGAAAAAAAAGGTTTGATTGATGTTTTTGGGTTAAAACACATCATATGTCTCAATTTTTCATAAAGTGGTAGCTAAAATATATAGTTAAATTTAATGGTAGATATAAAGACTGAAGGATGTGGGCTTGACAGTTATTTTGGACACATTGAGCATAGTGAAGGATGCTAAATATAGATGAAGGACAAGTTGAAGTTTCTAGTTGTGAAGTGGCTTTGCTTGTAAGTTGAGTTAAGTTGTGTAGTTTTTTTTTGTTATATAAGATTGTAATAATGTCAATAAAAATAGTTACTATAATCAATAGCTCTAATGATGTTTATTTTGTATTTTGTGTAGGCACTAAAGCAATAAATAAAACTATTTTAAATGCTAGAATAATATGAAATATTAAAATTTGGAACACACATGATTATTGTATCAAGGGAGTCAAGGGCGAGGACATTTTGGCTTGCCCACTCTTGTCTTACTTAATCAATTAATTTAATTTCAAAGGTGAGGGCCCTATGCTAAACCACCTATAAATATTGATAATTTATATATAAATTTAAGAGTCCAATGTATCAAAAGTCTCAACTCCAAACAACCTTTGAAGGGCCAAATGCTGATTAATTTCCTTATAAATAATACTTAACTATGAGAACTTTTTGCTAACATAGCCTTAATATTTACATTAGAAAACTAAATGAAAATAAACTTTCACTAAACCATTCTAATATGAAACCTAAAATGAAGTAAATGAATAGTTCATATTCCCTCAATTTATTACCTTATTAGATCTAGTATTGTCCCCAATTTTACATCATATCCATTTCATTCTGGAAGGTATTCAATATCCACAATCATATGACACATGAAATAATTAAATGTCAAACTTATCTAAGCTTTTTTTTTCATGAAATGTTAATTTGATATTTTTAGTGTGAGCGATGGTATAAAATAAGGTGGTGTGTTAATTCATATGGCATGGAAATGAGATATGTGGAGAGGATATGTCACATTTAATAGTGAACTCTAACAATGATGAAGTGATGCAAAAATCCAACAAATGAGCACTCAAATCATTTCACCTTTTTTTTGTGTATGATGGTGAGGTGTCAAACTATGTGATAAGGCAAACCATTATGTCATTTAAATCCTAAAATAGTATTTCCTATTTATTTTAGGTGCTCAATCATAGGTCATTGACATGTAGAAGCCAAATGTGACAATAATAGATGCACTAATGATACTAGATATACTTGTTTGTTTACATGTATTTTACTTTACTATTTTGTATTAATGTTATTGATTAATTTTTTTTAGTTATAGTATTATATAGGTTGTATTTAGTGGATACATTTAAATTCTATCCTTATGAGCTTACATAGTCTTGTAGAGTTTCTAAGTGGTAGTATTTTATGGATTTAAAACCCTGGAGGCATTAAGCCTTTAGGCTAAGCCTTTCAAACTTTTATAACCCTATGGAGCTACCAAGTTGTAGTATTTTGGGGAATAAAAATTGTAGAGGCTTTAAGCCTTCGGATGAGCTTCCATAATCCCATGGAGATGCTAAGTGGTAATATTCGAAGGACTCAAAACCATGGAGGCATTAAGAGTTTGGGCTAAGCCTCCCAAGCTTCTGTAGCCCTGTGGAGCTACTAAGTGGAAATATTTTGGGGAGTCAGAGTCCCAGAGGAATTAAGACTTTGGGATAAGCCTTTTGAGCTTCTGTAGTCCCATGGAGCTACCAAGTGGTAGTATTTACAAGGAATCATAACCCTAGAGGCATTAAACCTTTAGGCTAAGCCTCTATAGCTTTTACAATTCACTAAAATGACAAGAATGTGGCCCATATTGTTAATAAGAGCATACACTATCATTATGTGGAAGACATTCACCACTTAGATAACTTTATCTATATTGAGAATGGGTGATTTTTTTGGCATTTATGTTTCCTAGGCTAAGGAAAATAACTGTGAGTGTTTGCACCTTGTTTTTCATTGTTGACAATCTCTAGTGGTGAGCCATGCTATGAATTTTGAATTAACATACTAATGTCTCTTGGTGTTACATATTTCCCATGAGAATGATTCCTTAGTCTCACCAAGCTTATTTAAATTTAGGATGACAAAGTGGCAATCAACATTGCGAAAAGAATGAATATGGGTTTATCAAAATTTACAATAGAAAATGTAGTTCAATTATCTAGCATGTTAGAAAATTTGAGAATGTTTAAGATCATTCTTGCCTATAAATCTCTCAAGATAAAATTTCAATACTTTCTCTAATTTTCAATATCAATCTAGCACTTGTCAAAATATTTTCCAAAAGATTCCTTGTAAATTACAAATCTTCCAAAAAAATGCAATTTTCATAAATGCAAGACACTAAAAGACCTATAAATTGACCATAAATCATTCTCTACATTAAGACAAGCACTTGGACTGATGTGATATTCTACTATGAATTCCTTATGAGTTTCCAAGCAAGGTGAGGAGGCAAGGAGGAGGAGGATGAAGAAAGGGAGAAAGAGCACAAGATTTAATTGACTTTATATGCCCATGTGGAAAACAATGATAAATTTTCCCCTATTTTTGAATAATTATGTGATCACCATGTTGAACTAGTGTGGTCATTTTCCATGGATTTTTATTGCTGAAAAAAAAAATCACTTTGAATGTGGTGGTAACTAAGCATAGGGATTGTGTACATTTCTCTATCTAACTAAAAAATCAAGCATAGAAGAATTTAAGCAACTAATAATGATTTTTTTGTGATAGATTAAAAACAATTCAAACACAATTTATGTAAATCTCCATATCAATCTTCATTCAACGTGGTTAATGTTTCAAAGGAAGTGTTTTTTGAGAGGCTTTGGCAAAGATCTAGATGTAAAATTATTGGCATACATTGAACACTTATAATCTTTACCTCCACTGATGGCACAATTAAAAAACCTTATTTTTTAATTATCTAAGTTGGTAAATCACATGTTTTTAATATATATATATATATATATATATATATATATATTATAATATTAAATGAATTGTAATTTTTTTTATTAGTACATGTTATAGTGTAGATAAATGAGTTATTTAAAAGTAAGTGAAGGTTATATATTATTAATCTTAAATAGTTTCTCCAATCACTCTATAGATCTCTCATAAGGAATTATTTGCCTCTATGTAGATGTTTTTATATTAGACTCTAAGTTTGATGGACATATAAAAATCATATTGGTCTACACCCTATGTGGCTAGTAAATTTCACTTGTCATGTCTCTCAAGTGTCTAACTTATATTGCACAGTCACTTGGACTCCAACCATTTTATAGCTTCAATATAATCGATCGAACTATTATATCTCTGCATAAGATGTTACATTATAAAGAATTTTTAGTTTTACGTGGTCTCGTGACTTATGTCTTAACAACAATTTCCACATTTAATCATTTTTAACTAAAATGAAAAAACTCCACATAGACACTTTAAATGTTCTTGTGAGCTCAATATCTTTGACTATAATGAAAATATTATCTTGTCCTCTATGTCCTTATATGATTTATTAGTAATTTTATTTTTAAATATCATTTAGCATTATTAAAATTTCTTGAGAATAGAAATTGCATTTTAAGGAGATTGATCCATCTTAAATTATCCAAATTTGTAATAGTTAAGTTCACTTCTTGTGCAATAAGTGTATTTTATATGGATCAATACTTGGGTTTAAGATAGTCTAAGAAGCTTATGGTGCACTTTATTGAACTAAAAAGATGATCCTTAAGAAAGCTTTAAATATCAAGTGCATTATTTGTATTTCATCTCAAACGTTAGATTTGTCTGACCATAACTTTATTATATTAATTTAATATTGGATGTTTATAAATTACTTTGAGTTTATTGTGAAATAGATTTGGGAAGTGAAATTTATCTTTGCAACAGGTTCATCAAATGAACTATCCAAGCAAGAGTATTCTAAAACATCATAAATTGGTCTAATTATAGTATCAAAGCTAATAGTGATTATGTTGCGCTCTAGACTTGTGGAAAAAGCTCAGAATAATAAAAAAACGCATCTCTAAATTTTTGATATATGTTTCATAATCATGATTTTTGCATAATAAAAACATAAATGTGGTTGACTAACACTTTTTGAGATTCCTTACATAAAGAAGAATGATGATTAAATTATACATAATGCAAACAAGTCCATAAATATTTATACATTTAGGTGCTTTAAGAACCTTTACATACAACATTGTATGTCTTGAGAAAGAAAGATTCTCTCAAGGAATCAGAGTAAAAAGTAGAGTCCTAAGATGAAAGTTAATAATTTTTTTTTTGATGTTAGATTAAAAAATATTTTTCTTTAAGGTTTCAAGCATGAAAAATGAATTATTTGACATGGAAAACATATTACAAACATTTTAAATCTTTACTGATCAATTTATTTGAAGGGAATATCCTTAAAGGCCTTTACTAGTACAAAACAAAACTAGAAATTTAATAGAAAATATTAAGTAGGATTCATAAGTATTGCATACCATGATAATTATACAATAAAAATGGAATATAATACTAAATTAAAGGACTAATTTGACATAGAATATTGTACTAATTCACCCCTGTGAGGTGTCCTACATCAAAATATGCTATACAAATTTTGATTCTTCATATTTATAAGTAATAAAAAACTCTTTTGGATTAAATTTAAAACATGAAATTTTAATGCCCATCATAAATACAATGATGCTGAACCAATTTTTTCAATTCAAATTAAGTGAATAAAAAAAGGGTGTAGGGTTGAAATAGAAAAGAGTTGTTCGATAAAATTAAATTTCATACTATTTTATTGCATCCCTACAAACCATGCAAATTTTTATAAGCATTCAATTTTGATGAGATTAAATTTCATGTTTTTTTAGGATAAAAACTTCATATAGGGAGGAAAAATAGATAGAAAATCATATGTTTTCTTGTATTCATACCCACATTGGACAATTCTGACATAGTAGACTGAATCCCATAGCACTATGCCATCGATGGCCTTGCCTAGCTTGTGGCAGCATGATGATCCATTTTGATTGATGTTGATATTAATATTTATCAATGTTTATGATTGATTGGTGAGTAATTTGAAAATTAAGTATCAATATAGTAAGATAAGACATATTACTTTTGAGAAATAGCTATAAAGTTTAATGTGGAAATTGTGGATCTAGAATAAAGGACTTGTAATGCTTATTTAACATGTTGGAGTGATCAAATTTATTGTAAACTAAAAATAAATGGACAAAAATATGTGTAAAATAGAAATAGTTTAGGGGTAATTTAAACTAAAAAATATAGATAAGAAAGACATGGAAAAGATTAAGAACATAATATCCATGACATTTGTTGAAGAACAAATTATGAAAATAAGCACACAATACTAAGAAAATATAAAATAATTAAATTTACAATAATTTAATTCATTAATAATTATTATCATTCTGAAACATTAAGTTTGTGTAGCGAATAACACCCCAAAAAGCTATTTTTATACATCTGATTTTTTTACAAAAATCTGTTTACAAAAAGATGAGTTCTATGGAATGAGTAATTTTTAGATTATTCTACAAAAAGGTCTAACTTTGCACAAATAACATAATCCATGTTCTTACATTATATATATATATATATATATATATATATATATATATGTATGTATGGTTGTGCCATTAACCATGCATGCTACAGTTTGTGATGCCAGGTGTAGAAGGTTTTTTATATTCATATATATACATATATATATATATATATATACACACACATATATACATATATACATATATATACATACATATATATATATATACATACATATATATATATAAGGTTGTGCCATTAACCATGCATGCTACAGTTTGTGATGCCAGGTGTAGAAGGTTTTTTATATTCAGGTGGTTGGCAACTTGCAGAAAATTGAAAAATCAAGGAAGCCATAAGTTTCTATTGTCATGGGTGGTTAGCTAAAATTATATATATATATATATATATATATATATATATATATATATATATATATATATATATATATATATATATATATATATATATAATACAAGCATATGAAAGTCAACTTAGTAGTTGACTATAATAAAATTTGATATTGCAATTGATTTGAACAATAAACTTGTATTTTTTGATCAAGCTTTCAATATCTAGACAAAAGCAACCTCAACAAAGATTTATGAAATCAAATAAATCATTAATTTTTTTGTAATATCATATCATCAGTATAAGTATATAAAAAATTCATAGGTATTGGATATGGTAAAGTTGAAAGGATTTGGGTGCAGCTTCTACAAAGTAACATATCAATGCAAAAAAAACTAGACATTAACACATGATGATGGAAGATAACAAGGGATTACAATTGGCAAGTGGAGTTACAAACACCATAATATGTGTTTGCAAAATAAATGAAGAATCAAAGCATACACATGAATGTGAGATATAAATAAAGGTACAATAAAAGACTATTCAATGTGCAAATGCCCTTTTTTCCACCTTTAAAAAAAGGACTAGTGGAGATAAATAATTTGTACAAGCATGTAGTAGCTATTGATAGATATGATGATATTGTTCATGACAAGTGTGAAGTTTCCATGTAGTTAGAATCATCGTAGTAAAAATGTAGTAGATGAAATGTCTTACTTATATGCATTTTAAGAAGATATTAGTTAATTCTGGAAGGTTTCCATTCATGTGTGTTTGATTCAATATGCAATCTATTTTCCTATTTTCTATTTATATAGTGAATTATAGCAAATTTTAGTATGAGTACATTTGACTTTATTGATGATGTAGGATCACCAAACAAGTCAAGGTAGTTAAGTGTCTTTTGATAATTTTATTTTTATTTGATTTTTATAAGTCTTATAGGGACCTTAAGAGGGTGTTAGAATCATCATATGTCCTTGTATTGGATGTTCTTTGGCTTGGGATAATTTCTTGCCAAAACTCCATTTTGAAAATTTGAATCATGTTATTAGATATTGAAGGAGTTTTATGATGTAGTAGGAAATAAAATGTCTGTATAAGATCATGTATGGGTCTAGGTGGGTATAAGAAGGTTTATATGTACATGACATGAGTAAAATTATAAGACATGAGTAAAATTACAAGACTAATAATTTTGAAGTTAATGCCCATATTAAGGTAGTTACCATGAGAGTTAGTTATCAAGAAGGTATTTTATCATGTGTGTAAGGAGAATGTAATGATGTTTTGGATTGAATTAGATGGTATAATCATATGAAATGTTAGTTATAAGTTAATAGGATTTAGTTAAGGCGGCAGAGGTATGGAGGAGAGGAAGAATAAGTGAAAGATGAAGATATTTTTACTCTATTCATAGTAACAATGTTGGCAATGTAAGAGAATAAATCAATGAAAGATAACATATTTAAACATATAATTTTGTGCCTTTGTATTGATATCATTTTTTGATTATTCTTTTATATTTAAAGTATTAATACCTTTGTGAATAGTGCTCTTTAGTCTAAGTTGTAAAGACTGGTGACTGTGCGAAAAATCATGTGTTTACTCATTGAAGACAAGAGGATAATGAATAATGAAGCCATATAAGTAAATTATTGAGTATTTCAAGTGATTTATAGGAGCAAATTCATTGAGTAACTTATTTTTCATGTTCATATAAACTATGTTGGTGTCCAATAAGAAATAGGGTTCAGATAACTAGACTGTGGGTACTCTATTTTCAAGACATAGTTAAAAATTCTTTGTATAAGACCTCAACAATGAGTTATAATCATGATGGAGGTTACTTAAGCATAAAGATAGTGTTGAAATATAATAACATGGATGAAAATATTGGTGGAATACTCCTAAACCTTTAGGTAAGTGTGTTTTTAAAAACCCTGTATTAAGATGCTACAGGTAGACTATGTTGTAAAACACTATAAAATCCATGATTTAAATGTGATGAGGAATCATTAAAAAGAATTTTAAGTATGAAAAGGTTGTAACTAGGTGAAACATACCTTATCTAGGTCTTGAAGAGTTTTTTAAGTTTCAAAATATCTATTAAAACCATTTAGAACACTCTCGAGTTTATGCAGCCACCAAAAACCCTAGTTTAGGGCTAAACTCCAAAAAATGGAATAAAAATGTTTAAATGAGTAAATCTTCATGAAACTTGGTCATATTATAGAATATAACCTACACAAAATGATTTAGGTGGTTTTTGACTAGTACAACATCTTCACGTATGGCTTTAAATAACTGTGTGTGAAAGAGGAGGGAGACCTAATTGGGTATGAGTAGGGTCTAAAAAGAACATCTAAGAAGGGAGTTAAAGCATGAAAATTCATGGAAATGTGAAATAGGATAGAGGGTGTCATAAAATATATTTATTTCATTATGACTCAATTTTACTTGTCCATACTAGAGGAAAAATCCAAAAGAAGGCTACAAGGAAGGTATGAAGATAAGCAGAGTTAAACAAAAAAGCTTAGTAATAGAGTGTGGATTGGGGTCAAGGTGAAATAAGTAAGGTGTTAATGAATAAGCCTATACAAAGCATAGATATGTGTCCAAAAAATAGAAAAGGGGGATTAGGAGTTTTAAATCATCAATAAATTAGAGAGGGTGAACCTTAAAGAGGAGATAATGGAGAGGAATCCAAGGAGATAGAAGATGAATAAAATCAAAGATGTGGATGCTTGAGAAGTCTATAGAGGTTATTAAGATAGATAAGATAAATAAATAAGTCTCGTTAATAGGATCAATCAAGTAAATGAAGTTAAGTCAGTAAGTAATTTGACAAACAAGAAAATATTGAAAAGGTTGAATACAAGGATTAGTGTTTGTAAGTATCAAAGGTATGGTTAGAGAAGGGAATGAGGAGGTCTCTGAATTAATTAACATTTCATGCATGTGAATAATAATCTATCGAAGACATGTTATCCATGATCAAGTGCTTACCATTATTGCAGAATGCTAGAAAGGTGATGCATGAATTTTTTTTGTTCTAACATACCTTTAACTTGCAAGTCAAAATTATAATTTGTCATATTGTGAGAGTATTGTAATTCTATATAGTTTTTAAATCTATTTTTTCTTTCAAATAAAGTAATGAATTAGGGATAGATGTTGGTCTCAACATTTATTTTTTTGAAACTTTCCAGATGAGATTTTGTATACTTGTCATTTAATATATCTATAAATGTGGGTTGGCTTAGATGAAATAAAGGAGTGTATATAGTTACATACTTGATAATGTTCTTGAACAAAATGTTTGGTGTATTTTCTATTGATAATATTTATTGTAGGTGAGGATGTAGATGTTTGTAGTTGTCATTTGTTACAAGATGTAAATAAAATTTTAAATGTTAGTGTTTTAGAAATTAACATGCATATGTATATGTTAAGACAAATCAAATGATGTTTCAAGAGATAAAGAACAACAAGTAAAATGTTTAAGCATGAATACTTATGGTTTCCATGTCTTCTTTAGCTTCACCATCTTTGAGATAGAGTTCATATTGACTATATCATTTTTGATATCTAATTATAATGGAAACCAATGAACCCATTGAATATGGCCTATTTGATTGTACAAGATCATATATCGTGGTATCCAAAGTAAACCTGCATTCTTTGATTACTATTACAATATTTCCCACAATTGTATTTGTGTTTAATACAAGACAACTTTTATCATCACCTCCTTCATATTGGCTTATATTTTTATATCAAACTTTGTGATACAGAGACTATTTCCAAGTGAAACTGTGATACAAATTTATCAATTAGTTTATTTTTGATGTTTATAGTTATTATCAATTGAATGAATTTGTCAATGAGATTTGCATGCACTATTTTTGTGTTTGATGGTGAATTCAATTTATTTATGAAACCAAGACCATAAAAAAAATAATACATTTCCTTCAAAAACATTTCCACATCTTTTTTTTGAGAGGCCAATAATTGAAATTGGCATATCATGGCTTGCACTTACGTTGTAACGATAGTTTTGAAATCTAAGGTATGAATGCAAATACTTTAGAGTAACATATAATGATGTTTTTTTTTTTTAAATTGTAAAATTCAAAGGAAATTAAAAGTTGCATGTTAAAAAGCAAAAGCATATTTTTATGGATGACATTTTCCTACAGCAAGTGGGGAAAACAAAAAGTTACCATTATGATGGCCTTTATTGCTCTATTTCTATTTGTTGATTGTTGTGTTCTTCTACTCCTATATCTAGTTTTCTATTTGCATTGTGACAAGGTTATCAAGAAATTGTATTTTTAAATTGTTAAAAAGAAAAATTCAAGAAAGAAGAATTGTGAGTGTGAAAAAAGAATAACTTGTCATAACTGGAAATAAAATATTTCCATTTTAGCACTTTTTTTGGGTTTTGTTTCCGTAGTTGATGCATTTTCCTGGATCCATATATACTTTCCTACAAGCATTTTTGAAATTCATAAACATATTTCTATTGTAAGTAAAAAATGACAAAAAATAATACATAATATAAGTGGTCTATTTCTATTTATTACCTTATGTGTTTTTATGATTTCATATTTAGTTTTATGTTTGGACCATGACAATGCCACGAAGATCTTCTATTTGTGACATTGTTAAACAAAAAATAGTAAGAAACAAGAATTGAGAGTGTGGAAAAATAATAACATATGATGACTAGAAATAAAGTATTATCTTCTTGCCATCTTTTGTTGTGCTAGTTTTATTTCTTGATCAATGTGTTTGGTTGCATCCATATCTAGTTTCCTGCTATCATTTTTTCACTACATAAACACCTTTTAATTGCATGGAAAAAGAAAGACAAAAAATAATGCATGACATAAATAGCGTAAACTACCATTTTGTTTGGACATTTTTTTTTGTATTTTCTATTGATTATTATCAGTTTTAAATTTTATTCTCCAAGCCCATTTGTTTTATGTCAATGTCTTTACATAAGGTACAATATATATATATATATATATATATATATATATATATATATATATATATATATATTGTACCTTATGTAAAGACATTGACATAAAACAAATGGGCTTGGAGAATAAAATTTAAAACTGATATTTGTTTTATGTCAATGTCTTTACATAAGGTACAATATATATATATATATATATATATATATATATAGTACCTTATGTAAAGACATTGACATAAAACAAATGGGCTTGGAGAATAAAATTTAAAACTGATAATATATATATATATATATATATATATATATATATATATATATATATATATATATATATATATATATTCAAAGTAATTGTTAGATAAGGTCATAGCACTTGACACCAGTAGGATCAAATGATAATACATCCATTGTAAGATCTTGTGATCTATGTATCATTTGCATGCATGTGATTTATATTAGAAACTATTCACGTATGGTAGGTATTGGTTTCTTAATGTAAATTTTCCTTAAAATTCTTGTTATTGGAGTCTAATTTCTAGAAATCTAGTCATTATAAAATCTTTGCATTTTTTTGGTTAAAGTGCTCCAATTTTAATGTCATTGAATTGTATCCAAATTATGTCTAATTATATGGGTGTATAATCTTTGATAATCCCATCAAAATCATTTATTAATTCATCTTGTATATCATAGTTTCTACTAATCAATTCAACCAATATGTTTTGTTTCAAAATAATTATGTTAGGCAAGTAAGTTTTTGATTATTTCTAATGATTTCATGAGCAAAATTCACTTTTTTTTCAATAGTGTTCAATGTATAAGTCTCTTCTCTAATGAGTGAAATAATTTTGGTATTGCATTTTTTAACATCATTTTTCCTGTGAAAAAAATATGGAAACGATGGGTCATAAGTAGGAGATCTATATCATGCATTATTCAAGTATTCAATGTCTAAAATCATTTGTTGACAAGTTATGATGTAGTTTAGAATGGAAACAAATTGAATGCCAATTTATCAAATGACTTATACTAATTGAAAACACTTTACATTGTCAAGCCAAAAAGTGTATGGAGTTGTTTCTCCTTGCAACAATGGCTGCTCAAAAACCCACCTATATCGAATAGGCTCTATTTGGTAAAAGTCTCCAACGAATATAATTTCAATGTTTGTAAATGTTTTTGTGGAAGTATGCATGATTTATCAAAGTATTTTATCTATATTTCAAATAATATAGCTTCCTAGTAAATATATTTCATCAATAAGTAATACACATAATTGTTAATAGCATTTTCTTAAGGTATCTAAAGTATTTGAATCCAATGGCATCATCCATGTATATGTATATTGAATGTGAAAAATGGAATCTATAGTTAGACCATTTGCATTATATGTTGATTTTCTAATGTATTCAATAATCAATCCTTTTATTTAAAAAGGATCGCTTTCAATAGATTTATGCTAAATTTTGATATATAACTTTTTCAATGAAAGTTTTTCTTGTGCCAACTCCTCCTATCAAGATCATATATATTGGGGTGTTTGGTGCTAGTGTTTTTTTTATCTCAATGTCTTTCATAATGGCTTGTTGCTCTTTATTCATTTATTTTCATAAGTTTAAGCATTCTTCTTTGCTTATTAAAAATGGTTGCTTGGTTTTTTGAAACATTTTTTATTGTTGATTGTTGAGTAATGTTTGATTTTCTTATGCAATACAAATCACAACCTATTTTATATGTGTCATTGGTACTATAGATATGATTGTTTTCTTAATAATTGTCAATAAAAAATAGCATGGCAGAAGGAATGTCAAGATTTTATGTATTAGTGTTAATATTTTCTCATTTTGCTATGGACTACATAATAAACAAGGTTTCAATTCTAGTTATTTCTTATGAGTAAGGTATCAATCAACCCACGTGTTGAATTATTTTCAATGTCTCTTCATTGTCATGATAGGGTCTAAACAACATTTTTTCTCTATATTAATTTTCAGGATCTATGTGGATAGTGTATCTAACATGTCAAATGATGTATGTTTTTTTTTCCTATTTACATATTTTCCTAGGTAATATGTCAGGTGTTTAGCTAAGCATATGTGTTTTAAATGTATTGGCCTTGCAACATATTTTTACATAGGAGAGGAAAATATTATGTCTTCTAAGGTGTCTAGTTTTTTTGCTAATAGTTTAGACTCTCCAAAATGTAAGTTTCCTTTGTTTGTGATGATGCGCTTATGAAAATTATTTTCCTTGAACTATGATGTAAAGGCAATGAAAGCAGAATGTGAAAATCTTGGTGGATAGACATTTATTGGTGTTGGAGAAGGGTATTTCCCAAATTTATTATGGCATGTAGTTTGTTGTCATTATTATGGGTAGATTCAACATGCACCTTTTGAAATGATTTTGTAAATGTATGATCAAAATTTGTCATATAAGAGTAACAATATGTTGTAACAACATATGCATCAAGAATGAATTGTGAATTTGTGTTAGCATACCATAATACATAAACTTATTTTGTAAATCCATTTATCTGGATATCTGATGGATGTCTTTTTAGCATTATGATTGGTTGTGAAATATAAGATTGCAATGAAATTAGGTATTCTATTTCAAAAAAATCTAAATCTTACATACACATTTATAATTTTATGTCTTTGTCATACTTTTTATGCTCAAGTTGAGAAAAAATTATTGTAGCATTTTCTTTGTGAAGCTCATTGCTTTCTTCAGTGGATTTAATATCATGGTTTTTTTACATTAGAGGCAATGGAAAATTGAATATGCAATGAGAATTTATATACTTTTTGCACATGCTTGTATGATGATGTGTTTGAATTCTATCTAAATTATCATCAAGTATTGTTGAATCACAAGCTATGTATTTGTCTACAAAAAATTTGATTTTTTTATTGGAACAATTTCCATATATAGGTGTATCACATACCTAGATCATGAAATGCAAATGCTCATTTCCTCTATTTTGAAATCTTGTTACAAAATAATAATCCAAAATTTTTATAAATAATTGCTTATTTTGGAAAATCAATTTTTTGGATGCATTGGATGTATGGTTAAAATAAAGACTATAAAGAACATGGTTTCCTCTTCTCATTTTGTCAACATTGTCCTATTCAATTGTATCCTTGTGATTATCATTGGTTTTAGGATATATTTTTTTTAATTCATGGCACAAAGGCTCCAAACAATTCTCAACAATTGTTAATGTTGTAAAACTTAGCAGCACACCCAATTGCCTAATCATTGCAAAAATATTTTTTCTTAAATTTTAAAAGTAGTATTTAAAGGTTATTCAAACCTATATACCAATCCCTAGTCATTACAAGTACACCTAATTTCACATTTACTTATATTTTAATCACACTATTGCACCAAGAACTTCGATGGGAGAACTACATATAGCTTGATCCCTCCTTGAAGTATTGGTATGTAGGCAGCGTGTCCACACATTAGGTGTGAAGTGCATCCATCATATCCTGTACACACTAACCCCTTTTTCCTACTTTCCAAAGTTTTATTTAATTGCATAAAGGATACAATAACATGAATAATAAGATATATAAGGAGTTCTATTGATATCAAGGATCTAAAATTTGGTACATAGGCTCATAAAGAGCTATGAACAAAACCCAAAAAAAGTAGATCCCTGTGAGTAGTTTGGACAACAACAGAAAGACCAAGACTATATAATTGGATAATAGGGTGTCCTATTTTTGTTGGTCCTATCCAATCAAGAAATGAAATCCAAACCTTTGTTTGTGATAGTCTTCTAAGCTTGCACATAAATTTCTAGACCCTGTCTCAGTTGGAACAACACAGAATTAGATAAGTTTGATTTTCTCTCTCTCAATAATATTTTTAGAAAATCCCTAACTACAATAAAATTTCACAAATTAGTAGCCTAATTATAGTATATTATTTAATAACTTTATCTACTTAGATCAGTTTATTATTTAGTAATTAAACATCTAATTTACTAAAAGTAATAAATCATTTGGTGAACCTGACTTCAAATTTTACATAAAAATCCTAGAAACCCTAGGGTAAATTCTTAGCTAATTTTTCTCATTAATTTTTGAATTTTTTCTTGAATATTAAAATCAGAAATTCCTCTCAAATGTTAACATTTTGTAGTAAATTTTAAAATAAATTTATTTCAAAACCCTAGTTGCATCAACTAGCTCTCAGTAATTTTCCAATCATTTTCTAAATTTTTAGTTGCATATTAAAATTAAAAAACCACTTCAAATCTCAAAAATTCATAGCAATTTTCAAATATTTATTTTTCTTAAAACTCTAGTTGCATATACTAGGTTCTATTCAATCAATTACTTTCCCATGAATTTTTGAATTTTTTCTTAAATACTTAACTCAAAAATTCAATTTCAATTTAGAAAACTCATAGTATTTTGCAAAATTATTTTAAAAAAATCCCTAGTTACTGTACTAGCTCATAATCTAATTATTGAGGTATCACCTTACATCCATACTCAAATTGAAAAAAATGTTGCTCATTTATTTGTAAACTTTCTTACATTTCTTGCAAATAATAAGGAAACCATAATGGGCTCTATCATGTACATGAATGATGAAGTCTATCATATATTAGTACAAAGTTTCATTATTTGCATTTCATGCGTATTTTTCATTATAAAGGGTGATGTTAACCAATTTATTCTTAAACATGTTAATACATCTCTTGCATTACCTCCCTTGGAGCACCCTACCCTATACTGAGTCATGTTGCATGGTCCATTTCACTCTTCCCCAGGTTGTTACCCATCACCAAAGAGCCTAGTTGACACCTTTTGTCCCTTCATGTCCTCAACCCATCGATTATCATCACTCTCCTCCCATAGCTACTACTAATCCTATACAAATAGTAGATAATGTGATTAGAGCTATTACTCAATGTACTATTATACCTCTTCCACCTACCCAAGAACCTTGTTACCCTACTATTTCTACCCATCCCAAGCCCAACCCTCCTATAAAGGTAGATTTGCACAAGGAATATGACATTTTTGATCAGTTGAGAAATACTCAAGCTAAGATTTCCATGTTAGAACTACTTTAGAAAGCTAATATATTAAGGACATTATTTATCAGGCACTCACTCAAACTTCTATGCCTATTGATTCAGAAAATTCTTATTTTGCATCAGTGGTCAAAACTTTAAAAACTATAGAAGATGCAATTTATTTTGATAGTGAGGACATGCCTTCTTAAATAGTTATTGATCAAAATTTACCACTATTCATGCAAGTTCAAGTCAAAACCAATGTAGTCAAGAGAGTTCTTATTGATAGTGGTTCCAAACTGAATATATGTAATATCACATTCTTACAGGCCATGGGCATATATTTGACATCCATGAAAAAATCATATAATAAAATTCAAGGATTCAACAATAGACCCTAATAGACATTGGTCACTATTACTTTAGATATCATGGTGGGACCAAAAACCCTCTCTACAAAATTCTAGGTCATGCCAAGTCCTCTCCACTATAATATTTTACTTGGATGACCCTAGATACATACTATGGAGGCCATTCATTCTACTCTTCATTGATGTATTAAATTTATCCATGAGGGATATCTATACACATGTCTAGCAGACAATCAACCATTTAGATATTGTCAAACTATATAGTCATCTTCATCTATTTCACTAGATGGGACAACATATCTCATAGTAAAACCACCACCTTAGCATTTCTCTTAATCAGATAGATACATATGAGGTTGGAGAGACTAAAAATTCTTGTATTACTCCAATTATACTCACACCTTCAACTCCATATATTTTTCCATTCATAACAGCTTCTACTATCTTAGCTGCTCCTTTGGTCATAGTTCTGACACATGCTACACATTCACCATCAACAATAGTAGTACCAATAGTTCTAATTGATTTCAAAATTACTCCACCAATTATATATAGCTTTGTAGTGGTACATATTATACTACTATAGATGATGAGACTCATATATCATAGTTACCCCTTATGGTAAATTTTGAGTTACCATATGTATATGATGTTGATACAAATTCATAGGCTTCTTTAGATGATGATACGACACCCACACTCATATATGAATTTTTTTGTGGTATGAGATTTATACCAATTAGCCCAAGAGAGTACTAAGATGACTCTAGATCTCTCATACCACATCCTACAACACTTTTAGCATCTCTCACTACACTCATAGGATATACTCCACACTAATGACCACAAAAAAATCACTTGGCACATATAGTTCACATGGTTACCTCTATGGATATAGAGCCATTAATTCATATTCAGGCAGGAAACACACAACATCAACCATATTTTATGTTACATATATTACTTGATTATGGATTGATCACATTACCTATAGTATGACACAAAACTATCAGCAAATTATCCCATCAGGATGGTCACCCAATTTTTATTGTATACAAGATTATAGGCCATGATACAAACTCATGTACATATTTACAATAAATATTGGATAAACTACAGGATCAGGGAATTATTCATATTATATCACCACCAATTGTACCAGCTCCACCACTTCCACTACAGTCATTTGTTAGCAGGACTAAATGCCCCAAAGAAGAGTCAACATCTCCACCACTAGAGCAACCTTCAGTTCACCTTCGGCATGATGACACCATAAAGACAACATCTATAGCATATGATGATACTTATGATGATGATTTCAAGCCATTTGATGATGGTCATGACCCTTTTATCTGTTTCCATCCCCAGTAGGCTCCATCCGTGGATCCTTTCCCCCTCCAACCTAGTCCTTTTTATTATCGTACATACTAATTTCTATACATGCTTGTACATAGTCTCTTTGTAGCATTATTTGTACATAATATCTTCTCCTTAATTTTACATAGTTTAAAATTTAAAAAGTATAAAAACATTCAAATATATCCAAAACATAAAAACATTTCAATTATATGTATCATCCATGATTTACATTACTACTATTGTGCTAGACTTACATTTGTTGTTTTATGTTATTATTTGTTGATTTATCTACATTACCATGCTTCACTTGATCTTCTTTGAGTGTGTACAGTGATATCCAAATCCTTGATTACTTCACTCTAACCATGGAGGGGGCATCCTATTTCTACACTTGAGACACACATCAATATACATACCTACTGGGGGCATTTTCTACATGACTACACCATCTAGGTTGTCATTCCTACACTACACACTCCAAGTTATCATGCTATGTACATTACTTACTAGATCACATAGATTACTATATTAACATTTCACTAGTATCTTACACTTGTGTATTTCCTCGCATATACATAATCTTTTACTAACATGTCTTGCATACTTTCACTCTTACTTTGATTAGTTAGATGTGATTCTATCTTTCTAGTATATACATGTTTTCCTTTCTTGCTTAATGTAGCTTGATGAGTTTGAATTTTCTCAGTTCTTTTTCCATGACTTGTATGTATTTTAGGACATTTGTCAATGTTCTAAGATTTTATTCATGTTTTTGCCTTAGGACATTTATCAATGTCCTTTGTTTGTACTCTTTAATGTGCCTGAGGCCTTTGTGCCAACTTTATTTTTTTCAATTGTATGTGGCATTTAAACATGCCTTATATGCTTGCTTTCTAGTTTGAGTGACATGTGCCCACATCCCTTGATTTCTTGGCCCTTGGCCACTATTGTATGTTTCTCGCTTTGTATGCTTGTTTCCTGATTACTTTTCTTGTTTGTAATGTCATGATCCATATCATGCATTTCTTTGCTTTCTTAGATGCCATGATGGATATCATGCTCCATCTCTCCTTGATAACAACTAACAACTAACAACTAACAAGTAATAACTAACTCTTTTGATTCTACTTTAGTAAATTACACATGTTATTACATTGTTATATCTATCTAGGCATACCCCTATTGATCTAACAATCTCTCAATACAAACCATGCTATGTCTTGAGATATATGTTTGATTATCATTACTATATCATATATATTTCTAGCTTAACACATTTATAAGGCTCTTTTTTCTAAGGGTAGTCATTATAACATCTTCATTCTCACCCTTAGAAGAGGGGGCATCAAATAGGGGTTTTTTCATAGAGATCAAAAGCTCTTAATGATTGAAAAAGTAGTTTTTAGAGCACTCAAATCATAATTTAAACTTCAGACTAGGTAGAATAGACCAAGTAGATAGCAAAGAATACATAATAGTTACTAGATTTGGCCCTGGATAACAACACCAAAGTTGGACTACAACACTAGATAGTAGGGTGTCCTATTTTTTGATGCTCCTATCCAAATAATGGAAAAATCAATTTTTCCAAAAATAGATAGAAAAGTGAGTTTATTCATTGGTTTGTCAGCTCAATATAGTCCAGATTCATCATGTTTCAATATAATTTTTCCTCAAAGAATCTAGTTATAGGGGGCATCATGAGTGACATGATGGCTCTCATTTATAGTTTAGATTAGGTAATTGATATAACTTCCATATCATAATCCATGTTTTAGACACCAGTGATTAGAGGTAATATGCATGGCACATTGATCATCCCCTTTATTTGAGTTCAGTTTATTTTCTAAGCATTTCTCAATAGTTGCATGCTTTATTCCATTTTCAAGTGGTTGGCATCTTTGTTCAAGTTTGGATTTCATACAAGCTTAACTTCTTGAGGACCTGATTTCTTGATTTTGCTTCCACATAAGCCTATTGCACTAGTTTAGGAGTGGCTTTCATACAAGCTTAATCTCCATCTTTCAAAATGGGCAAGAGTGGCCTAGTTTATAGTATATATTTGGCTATCCAAGCCAACATTGTTAGATCACAGTACATTCATGGGCTTCAAGAGCCATCTCATATGACTTCATAGCTTCACTTCATAGGGAAATGATGGATCCAAAGGACTATCTAGCCTTTGTATTCTTGAGCCACCTATTCAGAGGGATTGGACACATAGTCCAAACATCAATTGACACATGCATGATTCATTAGCTTCACTTAGTAGGTGATGATGGAGCCAAAGTGCATGTCTTTACATTCTTGAGCCACTTCCAAGACATTGAGCACTCAAATCTATTCATGATATTATTTTTTTGTAGAACACACACCCAACACAATATAGCACAATAATAGGTTTTGTATTGGTTTGCATACCTGGTGATGTGTATTAATTCCTTTCTCTTCCTCTCTCTCTTACCCAGCTTTTATAAATTATTATTTTAGATATAACATATCTAATAAGGACTGATTTACTCTATCTTTTACATTTCAAATTCACACTTCACATCATGTTCTCTCTACGCACATCCAACATCACATAGCTTCATGAGCTTCACCTTTACAAGTAATTTTAGGTATGGTTTCTATTTTTCCTTTATGCTTGTATTTTGATTTGATACATCACTAGGATAAATTGGGGGTAAATGTAGTCATATAAAATTTGAAATTTGGTAACTTGAGTGTGGCTCATAACATCCAATCCATAGTTCCATCTTGCTTGTTTTCATGACCCTCATAGGCATGTTTTCATAGATTCCCAACCATCTTTAGCCTCCAAAACTAAACCCTTATAGACATATATTTATCTTTACATGATAAATCCATCCCCCTAAGTCTCCTACCCTCAAGATAATAACACCTAAACTTGGACTACAACATTGAAACTCAGGGTGTCCTATTTATGGCGTTATTGTCCAAGTGCATTTTGGCTTCTAACAGTCATATTTTTATGAATTCTTATCCTAATTCATGTTATCCTAATGTGAATTAATTTAACCCATGATCATTAAATCCATATAAAAGTCAATTCAAAGTTCATTTAGATGGGTTAACAATCATTTCAAGAGGGAAGCAAGACTACTCAAGCACTCTTCCCTATTATTTGCATACAACCATACAATAGTATTTCAAGCTTATTAAAACCTTTATACCAGTCCCTAATCATTAAAAGTACACCCAATTTTTCATTTACATACATTTTCATCACACTATTTCACAAGTCACTTCAATGGCAGAACTACATATAGCTTGATCCCTCTTTAGAGTATTGGTATGTAGGTAGCGTGCCCACACATTAGGGGTGAAATGCATCCAACATATCCTTTACACACTAACCCCTTTTCCATATTTTCCAAATTTTTATTTTATTTCATAAAATTGAGTTTTATTATTATTGAGGATCTAAAATTTGGTGTAAAGGCTCACATAGACACTATAAACAAATCCCAAAAAAATCAAATCTCTATGAGTAGTTTGGATAATAGTGGAAAGAATAGGACTATAACATTAGAAAATAGGGTGTCCTATTTTTGGTGGTCCTATCTAATCAATAAATGAACTCTAGATTCCTATTTGCAATAGTCTCCTAAACATGTACATAGATTTCTAAACCCTATCTCAGTTAGAACAAATTAGATAAATTTGATTTTCTCTCTCTCAATATTATTTTTAGAAAATCCCTAACTATAGTCAAATTTCACAAATCAATATCCTAATTATAGTATATTATTTAATAATTTCATCTACTTAGATCCATTTATTATTTAGGAATTAAACATCTAATTTCCCAAAAATAATAAATCAGTTTAAGTTTCATTCATTTGTCTAGGCAATGCTTTTTGAAATCAATCAAAGTCTATTATAACATTTATAATCATTCCAGTGAATCCATATTATGAGTATTTATATCAAATTTCACATATTTGTGTGAATCTCATTCTCAAAGTAACCAATATCTCCTTTAAAAACATTAATTTTTTCATAGAAGCATCTTTTTCATTTCTTCTAATATTGAAAGGAATAGTAAATATTAGTACTTTTTCATTGTCGAGAGATATTTTGAATTGTTTATATATTATTTGGCCTAATACAAGTGTTTTGAACATTGTATCAGGAAAAATACAATGAAATGTTTTTACAATGCTAGTGTCAACTAGAACAGTATCTTTATTAAAGTGTAGATGTTAAAAAAAAACATAAGCATGAATGGGTGTGTCTTTTATTGATCTTAGATAGTTGTTCATTTTTATATATATTATCAATCATGTTGTGTACATGTAAAGTATTCATTTTTATAGCAACATATCATTACTTTCATTTAATGCAATGATTTTTGGTATTTATTTGTGCTATTGCTTTTTCCAGCTTTTCCATTTTATGTTGTTGGTGTATACATTTTATTTATTTGGATACACATGTTTTGTTTTAAAAAGCATAATTAAATTGGATGGCTATTTTTAGGATGGAACGTATGTGTAACAAAAGAGTTATTTTCATGTTATTCTTTAACCACATAATAAGTTAATTTTGTTTTAAAACATTTCAAAGTATCAGCATTTGGAAAGATTTTATAAATTCCCTAAGATGTTTTAGATGTATTATTACTTATGTAATTTATTTGCAATGGATTATAGTGAATATGACATGTATCTATCTCAAAGCAAATTATGTTGTATTTTTTCTATGGGCAAGAATAATCGTAATATATTTTTTAAATGTTTTGATTTTTTTCTGACCATATTTGAATGTTGGTTTGTATAATGTTTGAAATCCATGAACATCAAATGTCATTACCTTAAATTATAATTTGTTTATATTGCATTCCAACTATTGCAATGTATATTCTCTAGTCATAACTAGTTTTAGGCTTTATTTTTTCTAAATCATGTTTACAAACTTCCAAAGAAGTTATTGCATTGATATTTGCTACAACAATTCCATTGCAAAAAGACTGGGCCATTTATCATCGGAGAACATAAACATTGAATTTATGTTTAATTAAGAAAATAATAGCATCAAATAAGATTTCACCATAATTTGAGCCAAATTTACTTATTATATATACTTTGTGTGATTCTATTTCATGAACAATAGTATCCCAATACAAATAAATATTTTTGTAATTATTTGATAACTTTGTATTGGAAATTGAGTTGTGGATGCATATATTTTTGCAAAACAATGGTTTAAAATGGCCATGGGTCAGGTTTATGTCATGAAACAAGATTAAATACAATGGATTATAGCTTTCTTTTTTGAAATGTAGATACATATTTTTATTTATTAGAGACCAAACATAAATTTGTATGTTTAATAATTTGCATAGCCATTGGATATAAAATATATCACCCCAAAGACTAGCCTCACCTTGATTTATAAATTCATTTGAAAAAACTCTCATTCTATGAAATTATGTGCTTATATCATGTATTTGATACAAATCTTATAACATATATGGATGTAGTTTTTATGCATATGATTTTATTACTTCTACATCATCATTGTTCAAGGAATCCATAAAATAGATAATGATCCCAATTCTTAGCATTCTTGATGTGTAATGGAAATGTAATAGGGATTGAAATGTGCTAAAAATAAAATCACCAAAATTATAACTAAATGATGCAATTCTAAAAATATTTCCATGCTTCAATTGTGTTTTTTGTTTTTTACATCTATCCACATCAATAATTTTTTTCAAATGATCTAACGTGATGTCATTTGTTTGTCTTTTCATTTTGTTTTTTTTTTCTTTCTTTTTTTAATTTTTTTTACAAGATAATTTGGCCAAACCATCAAGAAGTGGAATATCAAGATCCAAACAACATCAATTTTCTGTTACTCTTCCTTAACATAGGAAAAAAAATCTATTTGACAAGATACTTATACTATCATTGAAAAAAAACTCTATTTAATGACTACTATATTTATCTTGTCAATGGCCAAAACAAATAAATTTTATTGTAGGATTCTTACCTGATCCTAATGAGCTTATTTGAATCATTAACCCATAATTAACATGAAAAAATCCAAGTGTTTCAATAATTACTTCTATCTTAAAAAATATATTTTAATCTAATTGGTGTTATGTTTTGTAATGCAATAAAATTTGCATAAAATAATAACAATATTATAAAATAAAGTTAAATTGATTACAACCAACCCATTTAGTTATATTCATATCATCAACCACAACCCCTCACATTAAAAAAAACTAATTTCAGATGTGTTTTTTTTACAACATAGAGCAATCAACTATTTACAAAATATTTATAAAAGATATGTTAATCATAAAAATAAAAAATTATATATTTAAAATTATTTTTATAGTTAAATTATATGGGAAAAAAATAAGTTTATGGTCTAATGTGTTATTACAAAGTCTCAAAATGGGGTTTTTTTTCATTTTTTTATTACAACAATATAATTTGTGCATGAATCACATCACTATTATCCTCATTGGAGGCATTTCAAGCACCATCAATCGATTCAATCTAGAGGACACGATATGAAAAAAATGTTGAGTACAACATCATAAATAATAACTACTATGTTAAAATCCTAAGAAACATTTACTTCTTTACTTAATTATTTTAGCTACTATCATGTTTTATTTTGGATAATTTAAAGTTATAATACGGGGGATTAGATTTAAACCGTGGTCTATCACATTAATGGATTAATAATTGAAATAATCATTAAATATACATATGTATATATTATATCTTGTTGTAATATTAAAATGTGCATACTTCCTTAGTGCAGGCTAGATGTTCCTTTAAGCAACAACATGCCAATTAAAACACCAACCCTCTAAAATGCAATTGACAAGTGCATCATTTTGATCAATTCAATTTTTTTGTGCTCTTCCAAAATCCATTATTTTTTTGGTGAAGTTGTTTATCTCGCAAAGAGCCACCTAAGATACATTCTTTACTAAACAAAGCATGAGTCTACACTTGATCCTCGAACCTATCAATGCTTATAGCTATGCCAAAGGTTTGAAATTAAAATAGAATAATATTATGTAATATATATATATATATATACATATATATATATATATATATATATATATATATATATATATATATATATATATATATATATATATATATATATATATATATATATATATATATATATATATATATATATATATATATATATATATATATATATATATATATATATATATATATATATATATATATATATAAACTAAACAACATTAGAATTTTTTTAGATAAAAAATTATAAAATAACTTCAAATTTATTTAAGATTTAAATTTTAGGAAAAAAAAACAAAAAAAACATGCATATCTTTCCTTTATACAATGGAGAGTCCGAGGCTAACTATAGAAGAAATATATGTTACAATAGATAGAATTTTTAATTATTTAAGATAAATAACATATGTCTATTGTGTGTGGGTAGATGTTGAATATGTGGGTTGTGGGAAGTAGTTCCTACATTTAATGTTGAGGAGATTTATCTTTTTTGCCTTTTGATTCATAAATTTGCATCTTTTATTAATTTAATGTTTAGTAATTCTCAAGCCACATAATGTGTATTGAGGAATGTTAAAGGCAAGATTAATCTCTATTTATTTGTTGTTTTCCTATTTTTAAACTTATTAAGATACTTTAGAAGGCAAAGTCTAATAACTAATAAAATCATAAAAGAATCATATAGTTACATAACATGAAGTTCTTGGTGAATAGTATCAATGTAATTTGTATGTAAGTATTATAGTTCCACAAATAAGAAAAAATTAGATATGAAGGTAATGAATAACATAAAATGTTTTCAACAAACAAAAAATGTAGAATATATGTTACAAGAACAAAGCATAATGAATATAGTAGAAATAAATTTGGAAAATGGACAAAAAAAGGGTGTTGTGGATCCTATTGAAAAGGATAGTCATTATGTAATTCAGACTATTGTTGATTCTAGCAAGACAAGTCATTTTTTAATTTTCACTCATTATATAACTATACATAATAGTAATTAAGTGTAGAATTTAAAGGAAGTGAAACTCTAGTAGCTATGGATGAAATAGTTTAGCATTAGAGATAAGGGTGTTGCTATGATTTCCATCTACGTGTAAGCATAAAAATCCATATAGCTTCATTATGAAATATAATGGTAATTGTATTATTGTAAAATATCACATGTTATGGTTATCACCATCAACACTATATTTGTCATTTAAATTTCACAAATTTTGTATCTTTGCCTATAGTAGACTTTAATGTTTTCTCTTCCCCACTAAATAAAAAATAATTTTTCTAATGGTATGGCCTAAACGTCAATAGATGGAATACTAATTTAACTAAGCTATAATTTGACTAACAATTATGCCAAAAGTGTAAGTTTAACTAGCAATTATGCCAAAAGTGTAAATTGTGTTGGGAAGGGTATGGTTCAATGCCAAACTACATCATTTCATATAATAAAGATAACTAAATAGGATAAATATTATACTAATATATAATACATAGTAAATTATAAAATATACAATATATAAATGTGTTTTACATTATATATAATATATTCTATAGTTAAGTTACATACTAGCTATTGTTGTCTCCTGACTCTTGCAAACATTATAGGATATACACATGGAAAATTTAGGTGTTTGGAAGCAATATACAAATTCAAAACATAGAGAACACAACCCATTAGATCGTAGTGCCGAGATATCCCCATATCTGGGGACTTGGCATATGGGAAGCATAGTATGTAACCTAGGTAAGCTATAAACATGCCATGTGTTTCAATCCTATATGAGCAGAGTCGAGGATACCAAGGATAGACCAAGGCCAAGCCAAAGTGTCTAGTATCAATTGCATAACATAACATAAAAGTACTGTGAAATTGGTATGAATTAGTCTTTGATTTTCTTGTGATCTTTTTATGATGCACATGGATTTTGATGTTGGGCAATAACTATTAATTGGTGCATGAATTGATTAGTGAATCATTGTACACTTAGAATTTTATTTAAAAATATATTATGATAAATAGGATTTACCAATAATATATAACCTATTATACTATGTAACATATATTATATACTATATTACATTACCATAATAAAATAAAAAATCAATATATTATTATAATTATATCACAAATAAATATTGTATTTGATAATATATAATATAATCTAAATATACATTAATTAATATAAAAGGTAATATCATTGTAGTATATTATACTAGTATACTAAAATAAAAAATTAATGTATTGTAATAGTTATATTTTAAATACATATTTTATTTAATAATCTATAAACTAATCTAAATAAATATTAGCTACTATAATAGGTAATATATCATCAATAAGATATATTTATTATAATTTATTTTTAAATATGATTAGTGACTATTATTTAAAACTTGTTTTATCGATGACAAAAATGAGGAATCGCATGCCTAACAGATCAATAGGTATCTTTAAACCATGCATAGATTTGTTTGCACTGCCAAGCAAAAGGTTTGTGAAGTGTTTGAGATATTGGTTAAAAAAAGTGGTTTCATGGAATGGTACGCGTCTAGGTTATGCATTTTTTTTTGATGTTGTTTTAAGGTTATCAAATGAAATGTTTGTAAGTCCATGGTTATAAATCTAATGCATTTTTAACATAAGTATTTAGGTTGAGTTTTGTAAATTACCAAGGGATAGGTGGTGTTTATGCAATTATTTTTGTTTACTGGGTAGGAAGTGTGGATGACAAAATGAACACTAGTGTTGTTTTAATTTTCCTTGGAAATAAACATGTTTCATTGCTGAAATAAAAGCAAGAGCGAGTTTTAAATTGTTTCAGGCAACCTATAGCTTTTTTTTTTGTTTTGATTTGGTCTATTGTTGAATAACATGAATATAATGCAACAACTAATGTGTTGGTAGTTATGGAAAATCTAATATATACAACATATTTTATAAGTATGTATTGTATAAATTCGCCAAATTTTCCTAATTTTTTTGTTTATGTTGATGCATTAATTAATATTGGTAATGTGTTAGGTTAATTATTTGTGAATACTATGTTTATCTAAGTTTTATATGCAATAAGGCCAATGACTATGTCATTTAACTTCTAAAATAGTTTTGTTACTTTCTTTGAGGTGCTCAATTCAATAATGAAGAACCATGTGACCAATAGATCAACATGTGTGTTTAAACCATGTGAATATTTATTTTTTACTACTAATCAAAATATGGAAACATATATACCATGAAATGTCTTGAGCACATGTCATTTTTTGGAGCGTAGAGGTTATGGGGTATGCAAAAATAGGTTCTCTAAAAAAGCACCAGAGGAATTTAAGCAAATGCAATTTGTAGAATTGGTTTCATGTAATGATATGTTTTATTTTTATTTTTTTGGATTGGTTAATGATTGAATATACAAAATTTAATGCAATAGATGCACTTTAATACAAGAACAAATGATCAAAAATAAATTATTTTGGTGTTCTTTTTACCCCTTTAATTGCACGCACATAGTAATAATTTTTTGTTGCAAGTTAAATGTTAATATTAATGAGAAATTTTGTTTCTTTATCATATTTTCCCATATAAATTCTTATAAAATTATTGGTAAAAATTTTAAGGCACATAAGTCAAAAACTAGCCAAAAAGTTTGTCAATGTATATGTTCCTAGGTAGTTGTTTGATTTCTTTCAGTTATGAGGTTATATATTATTGGGATAACAAGTATGAACATATGTTTGGAAGGGGGTTTATATTATAAAAATGAGGATACCATAAATTTCAATGAATAAAGAAATAACATTGAGTAAATTGGTTAAAAATAATTTTACATTAAGTCAACAAGTTACATTTTACTCAATGATGTGGCCTAATTTGTTGTGCATTGAATAACCTAGATGTGACACTCAAATTCCCAACACCAAACTAGTGGTAGAAAAAATTGATGTCCATTTCTACTTCAATCTACCATGTATTTGACACCTAAAGAACATAATCAACACATAGTTGGTAGTCAGGCATTTCATCAGCAACTTTTTAACATCAAACCATTTGATTATTCCCTAATTAGTAACAAACATGCTTAGATTACATCACTTTTTATGAATCAAATCACAAGGCCCATGATAATTTCAATAGAAAATAGCTTTCAAGCTCTTCCAAGAACTATTTCTACACATAGTCCTAAGACTCCTCATCCCCTGTGTAGCCACCCTGAAATAGATATGATGCAAAGACATAAACCCAATTCGGTTTACATTGTCAATAGAGGATTTATTTTAATTTTTTAATTACACTTACCTTGTACCCATTTTAAGGTTCCATTTTTTTTAATTTTTTTGTTCTATTACATTACATATATGTTGGCTAACTTGCTAATTAAAAATAAGTTTTCTAGGTATGGAAGCCAATTATATCCATTAGAATATAGATGATCTTACTATACTTTAGTTTTTTTTTCAAATCTAATATTAAGCAAGTGTTGATACTAGTTATGTTAAATTTACTAACTAATGACCCTTGAATACAAGCATATCTATTGTTTGGTCTAGTGCAAAGAACATCAAATAATTTTTTGTTTATGAAATTTAAAGATACAACCATAATAATATAGATACATGATACATGAATCAACTACAAACATAACAACATAGATCCCTAATATATGAAGGAATTGTAAATATACCTTTTCAACTTGAAGCCTGAACATGCATAAAATATGTATAGGCCTTAAAAATTGACATAGACGTAATGTCTTGAAAATTGACAGTGATACAACTTTAGATATATGGAATGGCTATCAAAATAAAATAATGAATGGAAGAATGACAAATTATTAAATACGAATCATTGCCATCATATCATTGAGTAATGTTACACTGCAAAATAAATATTATGTTTGAATTTTTTTTGATGCACTATAGATGTGATCGAATGATAGCTTGATAGTGACTCTCTATGTCAAAAATTATTTTTTCAATGTCCATTTTTTTACCACTATAGAAAAATCTATAATTTTTCATACAAAAAAACTAGATTTCCCTAGGTTAATGTTCACATCACATAATTTTATCCAATCAAAATTCATTAAATTGTTTTATTTTATATTTTTAATATATATATATATATATATATATATATTTTCAACTCTAATGTTAAAAATAAAATATCTGAAAAAATTCTCTACCCTCTATTGGATACATGTTGTCCAAAATACAAAGAATTAGTTCAACTAATTACAATAGATAATTGCTACACAAGTACTAATAAATTATAGTTTTTTAGAATAATTATATTTTTGAGATGTATAGATGTTTTATGGAAAAGTGGGTGTACATCAAAATACAATATATCTATTCATACACATTTAATTAAGATTAATTTGGAGTAAACTAGTAAAATGTAAAGATGTGCACTATTTAAAATACAATTCATTTAAGTGTGTCATTAAAATGATCTTAATTATTACAATGAACAATTGACTTATATAATGTTTAATAGAATGAAATAAGAATAAATACCAAATGTTCTCTCAAATTTATTTATATTTTTGGATGCCTTCTTTGTATGCTTACATTGATGCTTATACCCATCAATGTCGTAAATACACCAATGCCCTTGTGCATTTATAGACCTATTAAACATAAATTATGACCTTATTAACATATAAATCAATGTAAAATAATAAAATATACTGAGAAGGTAGGACCATATCACACGGGTGCACCCAAATAAACCCAAAATACACAATCCAAAAACATATAATGTATGATTTTGGGTGGACCACTATAAACATTGAGAGGGAAATGGAGAAGCAAAAGTGGGTGGGTGGGGGGGGGGATGGTGTAGAAAATACATGTGAAACATGACAAAAATGACCAAATACACACCAATAAAAGCTAATTTCAATTAATAATCAATAAACATACTAGTACTCTAGATAATTAAATATATTGACTAATAAATGCATTTGGGTCATTTTTAGGTGTCTACATAATTATCTACTTTGATGTGTATGTGTGTGTTGATACATATTTAACTAAAATAAGTAAAGGGTGGATACAAGATTATGTGCCTCTTGAAGCCCCACAATAAACTCTATTTCACTTGTCAAACCTACAAAAATAATTACACATGGATAAGTGCCAATATTAATATGTCGAAATCAAGAAAGAAACAAATAAAAATAATGCATAAGGTTTTTTGATAAATATGTGAGGATGTGCATGTGAATTCATATGCCACTGAATTTTTTACTAAAGCCTTCATGGATTTATGAAATCACAAATTTTAGTGAGTAAAAATTAAGGAAAAAATAATAATTTTAGTATTAAATAAAGTAAGGGTAAGCAATATTTTGAATATATCCCATAATGGGAATATGTGCCACATGTTAGGTATGTCTATGAGTAGATAACATGTAAATGTTCCTATTTTTAGGATAGAAAAAAATATTTAATGTTTGGATCATGGAGTCTAAATTTTGGATAAAATGAGTGATTTAATATATGACCAACTTTTGAGATGTGTGATCAACCTATGAAGCTCTAATATCAAAAGAAAGGGACTGCACACATTGTGTGTAAGATAATATATTATCTTGGAAGCATGTATGTAATAAGTGAAGTGCCCCACATGGGCATGTGATGTAATCAATATAAGTGCATAAGTAATATGCCCCACATGGGAAAAATGTAAGCAACATAAGTGCAAAATTAATATATCCCAAATGAAAAAAATGGTAAGAAATGTAAACACAAGTGTAATATGTCTCACATGGGAAAAATGTAAGCAACAAATCATAAATGTAGTATTAAATTTAAGGCATAATTTCTCATGAAATTTACTTGGATGGGGTAGTTGGGGCAAGTTTTTAAATATATATTTTCCATTTTTTAAAGAGTGATGCCTTTATATTTTTTTTAAAATTTAAATGTATGTTGGATTTTATATATATATATATATATATATATATATATATATATATATATATATATATAGTTAGTTAGTTAGTTAGTTAGTTAGTTAGTTAGTTAGTTAGTTAGTTATAAGAAATAAATGAATGTTTAATAATGATTGGTGATGTTAGTGCAATAGTTCTTGGCATAAAGTGAAGTAAGGGAAAAATTGAAATTATATATAGAAAATGTTAAGGATAGATAACTAAATATTAGTTTGGAACAATGGTATTTGAATAATTTATTTCATTTTAAGAACATTAATATCAAGTTGAGGATCCCTAATGGAGTGGCTATAAATCTGACCATACAAATGGTTACAACAAGTTTGATTTTATAGAAGATCCTCACTCAATTTGTTTGTGTTATAAATCAAAGGTACAATAAGTAAATTAATATTATAAGACTAGTATATTTTATTTAAGAAAAAATAATCAATATTTTTTCCATACAACCTTGAAAATGGAATAGAAAGATGATACTAAGCCACGCCCCAAAAAATGGTACTAAACCAGTCCCAAAAAATTACCTTACATTAAAAAGAAAATTACCTTACATTAGAAAGATAAATAATCAAACTATGTTTGAAATTATGCCTTATTATTATTTTAATTAATTTTGTTTATTTGACACATTGAAAAATATTTTATTAATTAAAAAAATAGTCGAAATTTTCTTTTATTGAAAGGTTGTAGTGATATTTAAATTTGTCACTTACAAAGGGTCAAACTTACTCCAAATAAAAAAATGGGCAGATCTTCAAATTTGATTATTGAGTCACGAGTCACACCGACACATGAAAAATGAATCGATATTAATAGGGAACCAATTATGAGAATGTTATTACATAATGATTTACTGCATGAACCAATAAATCCATAAAAATATCATAATACTCAAATATTTAATAAATTAACACACTTTATAATTATAATAATGTTGATAGTTATGGGAGACATTTTATAAATAACAAAAAGTAATAATAATCATATTATAAACATCTATAAATGACCCTAGCTATTTATTAGATGTTAGTTGTGTGTGTGTGTGTGTGTGTGTGTGTGTGTGTGTGTGTGTGTGTGTGTGTGTGTGTGTGTGTGTGTGTGTGTGTGTGTGTGTACATTTTGATTATTGGTCTATATTATGTGCTATAGTCACATTTTGTGGGTTATCATCATGTTTACCTTTTCTCTCTTTTCCTCTTTATTTTTAAGTATCTTGGTGATGTATAATCATCCAAGTTCACTAAAAATATTGCACAAACCAAAAACATGTGATTAGGTTCCTTTCACACACTTTTATAAATGCATTATATTTGTGCAACTTTTTAGCCATGATGACAATGTTATGCACATGGAGGAAGATTAAAAACAATACAAATGACTTCATCAAGAGTTTATCATTTTATAAAAGTGGTGAATTGAATATTTTAGTAATCTCCCATAGGTCAAATGACCACTTTTGAGGATGATGAATAAAATTTCACTTGATGCAGGTGGTAGTTTCAAAATCAATAGTTTGGATTAACCAATAATTTCTCCCATGATGAGATTATGCATAAGATAAGATATAAAATCATTAATGTCTAACATATAAATATTTTAACTTGGAATCATGCATATAATAAGTTAATCTCCCAAATGGGTATGTAATGTAATCAATATAATTACATAAATAATATGCTCCACATGTGTAAAATATAAGAAATGTGAGTGCAAAAGTAATACTTCCCACATTCAAAAATCTTAATTAATGTAAGCACGAGATTAATATGACCCACATGGGCATAATAAAAGTAGTCTAGAGCAATGATAATATGCCTCATATGAAGGAAAATATATAAATAATGTAATATCAGTAAAAAATAAAATAAGAAGGCAAGATATAAATAGTGTAGCATTAATAATGTAAGCTATGGCATTATAAATCACATGTATGGGTTTTACCCCTAGTATATGCATGATATATATCATGATATCATAGGAAAGAACATTAAAATATTTGCATGATATGTATTGTGGTGAATAAATAAATTCTAAGACACATATTTACACAAGACCAAATAAAGATCAAATTGAGTAAAAATGGTATTGTGCAAGGATTCAAAAGGAAAAATTAGTGAGGAAATAAACACTAAGAAAAATAATTAATAAGTTCTTGGTAAAAAAGGTAAATAAAAATTAGTAATTAACTATGGAAAATAATAAACCCAAAAACTATCAAGACAATAATTTATCAATAGGCAAAGCTTCTGAAACAATAACTTGTATTGATTCATATTGAATGAAATTTAAATAATTACATCCCAAACCATGCTTAAATAAGCCTCAACTTAGAATTAGAGTTGACATGCAAAATCTGAAAAAAAAAAAAAAAAAAAAAAACTTCTATTTTTAGAAGCTACTATTTCTAGTAAATTTCGCATGCAAATGTGAACATCTCTAAAAATATCCCAAAATACTCTAAACACTATGTAATATCCCCTTTCTTAGGGGCTCCTTTTTTTGTCAAAAGCTCTGATACCACTGTAATATCCCCTTCAATTAGGGAATATATAGAAAAACAAAAGCTCTAAACAAAGATACGATTTTGCAGAATAAATTCAAATAAATAAATAAACCACAGTAAATCTCTTAACTGCCAAATCACTAATCTTATTAGTCATCCAGATGATTACAATAGATATCCTCTATCATGCATATAAAATAATATTCAAATATGGTCTTAAAAACTTGAGTATTCTGCAAACTGGGAATAAAAACCTAAATCTGGCATGTCTCAGCCTACTGTGTCAAAAACACAGTCACCGACATCGGTTATACTACCGTCATCGGTCGAATGGCATCGTTAACTTGCCAACGTCAGTGATAGGTCGGCCGATGTCGATCGCTATGGATCTCTTCCTGCTGATGTCAGTCTTTATGCAAATCTGTATGGATTTGTACGGACTTTATACGGCCGCCAATAAAGTACACCCTATTTGTTGGACCCCTGATCTCAAGATATATGGCTCTAATACAGAAGATTTCTATTTGTATAATTTATTGAATAAAAACTTATGAAATAAATACCTGAATTACTGTGATAACTTCTATGTGAAGTTATCTCTCAAAATACTTGAAATACTGTGATAACTTCTGTATGAAGCTATCTCTCAAATTGGCAATAAATCAACTGATATCTCACAGCCTCTAAATCACACACACTGAAGAGTGGACGTTCTCCAATGCAAATGGAATCCTGGAACCCTTGGCTCAGTCTTCATAGAAGAATTCTTAGCAATAATCAATAACAATAATCAATCTCAACTCTCATGAGAAACTCTTATACCCTCCAAAAGATATGCTTGCCCTAATTAGGGTTTCCTTAAATTAGAATTAGGGTTTCTAATTAAAATTAGACCAAATGATTAATATTTGATTAAATTAATCAAATATTAATATCTCCCTCAATACATGTCAGATCCTTAAACTGTCTGAAGCTGGTGAATTAGGGAGTGATTTTGCACATGACCATACCAAAATAAGGGTGCTCTGCTACATGTCAAATATCCCTAAATAATAGGAGCTTAGGCAAAATGTGTCTGAAAGAGCTCAAATGAAAGCCAACTATAGGAATTCTGCTAATCGAAGCCAAGCCAATCTCCATCATGACCCCCTATCCATCCTCTCAGCCTACGAGGGTTGCATAATAGGCTAATCATCAAATCTATCGATGTCCACTAAAAAAGGGGACATGACAATTCGCCCCTCCTAAAATTGCTTGTCCCCAAGCAATCTCAGAACAATGAACTACTTGATCCACCTGGATCCCAAATGTAGTCATGATCTACACTAATGACAAGCAAAACAAGCTCCCATAATATCCTCTAAAGTATGACCAAAAGGAATCGATAATCAAACTGGCGAATGAAACTCAACCAAACTTCAAGATTATAAATACCGTGTACACATTCCACCATGTTATGTGAAAGGCACACTCCAACTCTGCAACAAATCCCAAATGGGACTATGCCAAGTGTGGAGAATCCACACACTATACCTCTATAGTGATTAACATATCTCATCAACTCCTGCTCTAAGTCATGCACTGCCAAACTATCAATCACAGCACCTATCACCATATCAGGCTGACTACTATGCTCAACTGTAACACCCAACTCAACTGAATGTAACATCAGTAGAAATGAATTAGTACTAGCATTGAGGATAGATATATGCTCATCCCCACTATCTCTAACAATCTCAACCATGGGCACCCTCGTGTCCCCAAATACCACAACCTGTGACTGTACCAACTCTGATAAACACTGAAGTCACTCTAACTCCATGGTCACCTCAGCCAAATGAAACTGTGACTCCTCGAAAGCCAACTGCGTACTCTCAAGAATCTTAGAAGTCCTCTCGAGCTACTGAGTAAGCTCACTCACCTTATCTTCCTTGACCAATAATCCATCATATGCTATGTTGCACCACTCCATAAGATAATCTCTGTCAGCTACCAACTGCATATAATCATGTCTTAGAATCTGGATAGCCTCCCATAAAGAGTGGATCTCTATCAAAGAAAGATAACTACCTCCCTACTTAATTCTAGTAGGATAACCCCATCCATAAACTACTAACAACTGATGAGCAGCATCAAAATGCTTACAAGCAGTAGTAATATCTCGCTCACTAACTCTCAACTGACTAGACACAAGATGGCTCTGGCTAGATTGTCTCCTACAATCCTCCTCTGATGTATAGTCCAAAAGAGTAGACTCAAAATCACTGACCTCTATAATACTACCATCCATACTCTGTGAATCAACTCTAAAGCTCATATTAACATACGGAGTATCAAAAATTGTAGCATTGTTGTCTAACTCCTCCGTACCGAAAGTAACTGCTGATGTAACTAAATCCTCAAAACTGTCCACTGTGTTCTCCTGGGTGTCATATGCAATAATCAAATCCTGGGACTCTTCTACAATCTCTACCATAGCTGAGAGATCATCAACCCTTAGTGCACTAACATCTGAGCACACCTCCCCACTCTGAGTGCAAGCATCAGACTCATCCTCATCTTCACTATCTCCTATCTCATAATAATCATGGGACATGCTGCTATCTTGTCTAACTGATCTGTAGTGCTCTCTCCTCAGCTTAACAAAGTGATCAAAAGACAACCTCTCCTGAACTCAAAGAGTTAATAATTCCCACTCCTCATTCGCTGTCATATACTATGTGGATTTGTCTTCAAATGTAGGGTCTAAAAGAAACTCATTTAACCTCTTCAAACTTTGTTTCATCTTCTCCATATCCTTGTCCCACTGTCTCTGATTACTTGAAGTAATCATGGGTACTTCGTTGATTCAATGACCAATCTACCCAAACTACCCAACAAGATGGCAGAACATTAGCTCTGGTTTGCCCAACAGGATGGCAGGAATTTAGCTCTGATACCACTGTAATATCCCCTTTCTTAGGGGCTCCTTTTTCATCAAAAGCTCTGATACCACTGTAATATCCCCTTCAATTAGGGAATATAAAAAAAAATAAAAGCTCTAAACAAAGATACGATTTTGTAGAATAAATTCAAATAAACAAATAAATCACAGTAAATCTCTTAACTACCAAATCACTAATCTTATTATTCATCCAGATGATTACAATAGATATCCTCTGTCATGCATATAAAATAATATTCAAATACGGTCTTAAAAACCTAAGTATTCTGCAAACTGGGAATAAAAACCTAAATCGGGCACGTCTCGGCCTGTTGTGTCAAAAACACAGTCACCGACGTCGGTTATACTACCATCATCGGTCGACTAGCATCGTTAACCTGCCAATGTCGGTGATAGGTCAGCCAATGTCGGTCGCTGTGGATCTCTGCCTACTGATGTCAGTCTCTGTGTGAATCTGTACAGATCTGTATGGACTTTGTACGGCTGCCAATAAAGGACACCCTATTTGTTGGACCCTTGATCTCAAGATATATGGCTCTAATATAGAATATTTCTATCTATATAATTTATTGAATAAAAACTTATGAAATAAATACCTGAATTATTGTGATAACTTCTGTGTGAAGTTATCTCTCAAAATACCTAAAATACTGTGATAACTTTTAGCTATCTCTCAAATTGGTAATAAATTAGCTGATATCTCATAGCCTCTAAATCGCACACACTAAAGAGTGGATGTTCTCCAATGCAAATGGAATCTTGGAACCCTTGGCTCAATCTTCACAGAAGAATTCTTAGCAATAATCAATAACAATAATCAATCTCAACTCTCATGAGAAACCCTTATACCCTCCAAAAGATATGCTTGCCCTAATTAGGGTTTCCTTAAATTAGAATTAGGGTTTCTAATTAAAATTAGACCAAATAATTAATATTTGATTAAATCAATCAAATATTAATATCTCCCTCAATACATGTCGGATCCTCAAACCGTCTAAAGCTAGTGAATCAGGGAGTGATTCTGCACATGACCATACCAAAATAAGGGTGCTTTGCTACATGTCAAATATCCCTAAATAATAGGAGCTCAGGCAAAATGTGTTTGAAAGAGCCCAAATGAAAGCCAACTGTAGGAGTTTTGCTAATCGAAGCCAAGCCAATCTCCATCATGACCCCCTATCCATCCTCTTAGCCTACGAGGATCGCATAATAGGCTAATCATCAAATCTGTCGATGTCCACTAAAAAAGGGGACATGACACACAAAAATTATCCTATAGTATGAAATTCAATTGAAGTTGATGTCCATTCCTAAAAATATAGAATTTCTAAAAATAGAAAATTCTTGAAGAAATCATTAAATGGTAATTTTAGATCCTCAAGTGATCATGCATGGGCTCCAAAAATATTGAAAAAAACTCTAAGTGCATAGAGAGGATTAGGAAAAAAATAAAATTTTGAGATGGTCATTTTGGCATGTGGAAGAGATCAAATGAAGCTATGAGTCAAAAGTTATGTCCTCTAGAAGATTGGCCTATTTTTTCTGCATTAGAAAAGGTAACAACCAAATCCAAATGGAAAAGATAAAATGTGTATGTAACTAAAGGACTATGCATGATGTAGATCATGGCATCATAGAACATAGCTAGTATTTAATAGTAATAACTAAGATAAACAACATGTCACATTTATGACCAAGCATAAAGAAAACAATTTAGACATTATAAGACACAACACACATAAGAAGAAATGAAGGCACAACAACCACATGGAAATCATTCCAAATAAAAAATAAGCACACTAAACACATTAAAGATGCAACAAGCACTACTCAGGAATATAAAGTAGTCAAGACATAGGCTAAGCACATAAAATGCACTTAATACCACACTCATCATTGAGTAGGCTCATCAAACACACTAAATAAAGTTAACACATAGAGTAAAACAATGTAACTATATAGTCAAGCATAAATAAACATGGTATTTATGTAACCAAGAAAAAATAAAACATTGAATACATAAATATAATAAGAATAGAAAGCATATAAATATATTTGAAATCACTAAACATATAAGGACACATCTAATAGGTAAAGTCTATTAGATATTACACAAATCAAATAACATCCCAATATGATAAAGAATAATAAATGAATATATAATGTTAAATCATACTAGGAGATACCCCCTGCAATGTCACTATAGTTTATTTGAGTGAAAATGGGTGTTTCCCAACCTTAATGTTATTCCACAATTGTGCACATATAGTTGATGCACATAAATATTGCATCTACCTTGACAATCTCATAAGTAACATATATGAAAAGTAGTGAAGTAAAAGCTCTATTTATAAGCATAATAAATTACCATAATGTATAAACCTTAACATACTCACAAAGTAGATAATCTTACAAACAAGGCATGAAAAAATAAAGTCATATCATAACACATATAGGTTTTTTCATAAGGTAGCTATATACACATATAAGTTAAATGAGGCAAATAATTTGGATCGTACATTTATCTACAACTATGATTTGAAGATTTCATTTTGTGAGAAAACATACATATGCAATTGTTTACATAAGTGAATGAATGTCAAAGAGAAGATATAGTAGGAAATTGAGAAATGACCATGTGGAAGGAATTTATATATACACATCTACTTGTGAAACATACATTATATTTATAGTTTCTTGAGAGTGATCCATTGTAGACCTATTAAAGTGGATTGTTAGGGGATGTATAAACGTGTAATATATACTAGAATTTTTTTTTATTAACATATTTGATATTTATTTTAATTCCCAAATATCTCTTATTCATAGAATAAGGTATATTATGAATTATAAAACATGCTTGATATTTTATATGTCTACCTTTTTTGGGTTATCATCGTGTTTCCCCTTTCTCTCTTTTTTCCTTTCTTTCTCCTTTGTTTTTAAGTGTCCTAGTGATTCAAAAGCATTCAAGTTAAACAAATATATTACATGAACTAAAAAAATGTGATTAGGTTACTTTCACACACTTTTGAGAATGCAATATGTTTGTGCAACTTTTTGACCATCATGACAATGTTGTGTGCATGGTGGAAGATAAAAAACAATCTAGAGAACATCATCAAGGGTTTATCATGTTATAAGAGTGAATAATTGACTATTATATCCATCTCCCATAGGTCAAATAACCAATTTTTAAGACAATGAATAAACTTTCATTTAATGGAGGTGGTAATTTCAAACTCTCTAGTCTGCATTAACCAATGGTTTCTCCCATGGTGAAATCATGTGTAAGATAAGATATAAGATCATTGATGTCTAGCACATAAATATGTAAAATTTGAAGTGTTCATATAATAATTAAAGCTCCCACATGGTTATGTAATGTAATCAATATAAGTACATAAGTAATATACCCTACATGGGAAACATATAAGCAATGTAAATGGAGAAGTAATGTTTCCTAAATGCAAAAAGGTTAAGTAATATAAGCATGATAGTAATATGTCACACATAGGTATAAAACAAGTATTAGATAACAATGATAGTATGCCTGATATGAAGGAAAATTTATCATTAATGTGAGATCGATAAAAAAGTTTAAATAGGAAGGAAAGATATAAACAATGTAGCACCAGTAACGTAAGATGTGGTAATGTAAATCACAAGTATGGGTTCTTGCCCCCAATATATAGATGATATAGATCATGGAAACATAATCAATAAAATTAAAATAGTTTCATGGTATGGATCATGAAAAATAAATAAAATCCAATACATGTATTGACAAAATACCAAATAATGATAAAACTGAGAAAAACATTAATGTGTAAGGATTCAAAATGAAAAATAGGCTAGGAAAGAAATACTAAGCCAAATAACCAATAAGTTCTTGGGATTAAGGGTAAATAAAGAGTAATAGATAACTACGAATTAAAAGGTAACAACTAAATCCAATTGGAAGATATAAAATGTGTAAATAACTATAAGACTATGTATAATGTAGATCATGGCACTGTAGAACATAGCCAACAACTAGTAGAAATATTTAGGACAAGAAACATGTCACATTTATGACTAATACTAGAGAAAAAAATCAAAAATTAGAATATAAAACACACATAGGAAGAAAGTAAGGCATAACAAACATATGGTAAGCACACCAAATAGATAGTAAGCACATTAAACACACTGAAGATGCAATAAGAACTAAGAAGGAATATAAATTAGTAAAGACATAAACTAAGCACATAAAATACACTAGATACCACACTTATCAATGAGAATTATCATCAAACACACTAAATAAATTTAACACATAGAGTAAAACAATGTAACTATATATCAAAGCATAGATAAACACGGTAACTATGTAACCAAGTGCAAATTTAACATTGAAGACATGAATATAACAAAATAGAAGGCATAAGAATATATATGAAAAAACTAAGCATATAAGGACACATCTAGTGGGTAAACTACATTAGAGAATATAAAAATTGAATAAAATCCCAATATGATAAAGAATAATCAATGAATCAATAAATTTAAATAATACATAGAGATAACCCCATGTAATGCCCCTAGAGTTTCCTTGCATTAAATTGGGGTATTGCCTACCCTAATGTGAATACACAATCATGTAGATAAAGTTGTTGTACATAATTATTACATCTACCTTGACAATCTCATCAATAACATATATACAAATTAGTGAAGTAAAAACTTTATCTATAGGAATAAGAAATAACCATAACATATAAACCTTAAAACATCCACAAAATAGGTAATCTTGTAGACAAGGCATGAAAAACAAAGGTCATATCATAGAATAAATAGGGTTTCTCATAAGGTAACTATATACACATAGAAGATAAAGGAGGCAAAGAATTTGGATCATACAGTTTTATACCACTATGGTTTGAAGATTTTATTTTGTGAGAAAACATACATATGCAATTATTTACATAAGTCAATGAATGTGAAAGAGAAGATATAGTATGAAATTGAGAAATGACCATGTGGAGGGAATTCCTTTATACACATTTTCTTGTGAAACATACATTATATTTTCATTTTCTTGAGAGTGATCCACTATATACATCTTAAAGTGTATTATTAGGGGCTCTATAAACTCGTGATATATATTGGACAAATTTAGTATTATTATCTTTGATATTCATTTTAGTGCCCAAATATCTATTATTCATATAAAAGGGTATATTACTAATTATAACACATGCTTGATCTCTTATATGTCCACACTTAGAATCCGTATGGGACTTGTAATTATTATTATAACCAATTCCTTGGTTTATTGGATGAGCACTTGGGATAATGGGTTTTCTTATGCCTTACTCTATTTTATTGAGTCCTTGCTTCTATAATCAATATTTTGTGCACATTTAAGTCCAAATCCATGTATATATTGAGTTTTCTTTGTGTAAGATTATATAATGTATATTTTTAAAGAAAACATTATCATTGCATTAGTTTCTTAGCTTAGTTCATTGGTTTTTATTCTTGAATAATAGAGTTCAGTTATCCATTTCTTAAACACTTATCTAAAGGGAAACAACACCAAAAAAACATATCATATTTAAATATTTTCCATGATCTGCTCAAATAAAGATTATTATTCTTGATTTCTCATCAAATTCATCTTCACTATCCTCATTTTAGTCATTGTTTTCATCCTATTTGGAGTGTTGCTACATTACACAAATTTAAATGTTGTGGCTTGATTTATTGGAATAAATTGCTTAGGTCCAAATATAGTTATGTGATTCTTATCCAAATGAGACACTAAGTTATAATAGGGCTTAACCATCTTACAATAGTTAAAAGGAACAATGTTTGATGGACATATATAAATAATTCCATCTTGAAAAGATTTAAAACATCTATATAAGGGTAGACCATATAACACCCAAAGCATGAATCCAAGGTCTTGTGAGAAAAATATTATAGTGATATGATATGATACTCAACCACCAATGTTTTTGGCATAGTCATTAAATTAATTATGATTCTACATAGGGTCCCTGATCTAGGAGTATTTCCAATAGTGACCAAATTATATGGTCTTAAATTTTACGTAAATTATCTTCACAGTGAAGAGATCATCAAGATATTTCTAACAGATTTTATGGTTTAAAAAATGGACTATGTATGCAGAAGTTATGGCCTATTGAAGTTTTTAGGCAACAAGGAAAAAATGTGCAGGTAAAATGACTGAACATGCATGTGGTCTAATATATTATTGACATGTGGACCAATTAAATCATTAAATTTGGAGTGTCCACAATAGCTTAAAAATATATTTTAGACAAATCCCACTTCTTAAGGCTTGAGAAATGGGATTAACTCCATGAATATCTCTTTCCCCACAAATGTGGTATATTTCCCATAGAAATTGGGATATCTCCCATATAAATGCATGGGAGGTTTATCCAAAGATCAAGATATGAAGGGTGGTTCAATCCATTGAACCTCATCAACTTACCATGCCCCATTTTTGGAGATAAGGTTAAGAAGATTAAATAAAGGCTTGTACATGGGGATGGATAATGAAGAAATCCATAATTAGTAGGTTTTGAAAAATTATATAAACCCATGAACCTCATTTTTAAAATCATTCTAAGAAAATTATAAGATCACTCCAATCTCTCACTTACATTGCAAGTACTTGAGAAACAAGCTCTCACTTGCATTGCAACTCTTCCATTCCAAGGATTTGGAGCCAAGTGTCCATCCAAGAGGATAAAGGGTTTTGATTGAGAGATATTTAGAAGAGTTTGGTGAAAGATCTATTTGTATCAAATATTATGAAAGCTTATAGCTTATCCCTTTTCACAAAAAAGCCTTATAACATATCCCTTTGCACAAGAAGTAAGAAATATTGAAGCTTAGCCCTTTGCATGGTAAGCAAGTTTGTATGTCTTCACTGTTGGAGTAGAAATTATAGGCCTAGAGTTATTACATAGAGATATTTTGGTATAACTAATGTACAAAGTGATTTTGCATCAATAATCGATTGGTTCTATCTTTGAGCAGGACCTAGAGATGTAGCCTAGATCATGTGAACTCTGTTATCAACTCTAGTTTGCATATTATCTTTGTGGCTCATGTTTTTGGGGTTTATTATTAGTTTTTTAATGTTGATTTTAATTATTATGCTAATTTGAAATTAATTAATGGGAAACTGATAATTTATAAAGCATACATAAAAATAGAGTAATTAGTGTAGTTTTGGACACTGCATATTTACAGATCAATTTTGGTATCAAAGAAGTTAGAACATTAGACTTGATTTTGATTGTGTGATATACTCTTGAATAGAGTTTTGAAATTATTTTTAGTATTCTATTCTATTGGGTTATTTGTAGACTTATTGGCTTATTTTGATCTTCCATTTACCATTTGTAATTGTGTTGGAAGTATAAGTTGTTTATAGGAAACCATGTGGAAGCATTGAAGAGAGAGATGCTGGAAGAGTTGGAAAGTATCAACAAGAAAATTCAAGAAGAAAATGATTTCCTAAGATGCAAGATCTACTCCCTTGAAGAAAAAATTGCTTGTTTGAGATCTAATCTCAAATCTAAGGATGAAATCTTGATCGAATCATAGTATGGTAGGTTGATGAAAGATTTACCTTCCACTTCAGATGTAGAAACCATGATTGATGAGTGCACTATATTTTATTCACCATGTAATTGTTTTTCTTCTCATTTAGATTCAGATTGAGGTAATGATGCTTTTGGTTTATTTGAAAAACATGCTTAAGGCATTGGATCTTGATTACTATTTAAAATGGGATATGATGGAAAAGGCCTTAATAAGAATGGCCAATGTTTGATTAACCCAATACAGGTAGAGGATCAGCCTCATTTTGCAAGTTTGGGTTATGCTAGTGTGGAGATGGAAACTATAGAGAGTTCTAGAACTATTAAAGGAAGACAAGATTCCAACAACCAAGTGTTCATGCCACTAGCTTTGTAGAATTATTCTATGAGAGGAATGTGACATAATCACAGGGTGATGATAAAGTGTGTAAGAAATAAGAGAGAAGAGGTAATGTAATACCACCTCCTCATACTTACACAAATCATAAAACTAAACACAATGGTAATTGTAAAACTTTTGATGTTCTCTTTTAGTTTAAACAATATGGCTATGACATACAAAAAATGTGGAATGCTTTCCCATGTACTTTTTATGGGTTAATTAATCATTCTATGTCTAATTGTTGGAAGAAGAAATAGTTTCATTTTATGAAAAACAGTTTGGGTGCTAAAGATCAATCTCATAATCTATAAGTAAGAAATGACAAAATTGTTTCCTCATCCAAAAATAAGGACAAAAGGAACTATTGTACTCATTATCATATGAGTGGGCACATAGTTGAAACCTATTTAAAAACTTCATCCATCACACCATCCTAAATATGGTATGAAGATGTTTTATGCTCCTGTTAAAAAGGTAACAAATAATGTGTTTAATTCATAAGCAACCAATGAATAAGTCCACCTATCCAAAGAATATTCCATCAAGAGGGAGCAACCATTATATTGGATCAATAAGAAATGGATAGAATTTTTGCATATCTAAATTTTATTTAGCATGCTTAAAAACACTTGAAATTCACTTATTTGGTTTCTATTGTTGATAAGTATTAAGGAAAATAACCATTTATATGAGCAAGTTTGGAGGTAGATCACTCATTGAAAGTGAATATGAAGCAACCATCCAAGTTGAGAAACATGCATTAACATCCTAACACAAGAGATTTAGAGTAGGATAGTAGTAGACATGTTTATAGGCATCATTAGCATTCCCATGAGTCAAAGTGTACTTATAAGAGGGAGACAAAGTGGCATCAACATGAAATGTGCTTCCATGGTGAGTATCATTCAATTAAAGCATTATTGTTTATGGATGTATGTGGCCATCCATTTTTGAAGTGTGTTCTTTTGATGTATGTATATAATCATTATATGCACACTTGTAAAAGACCTAAATTGGGAAATGTTTGTAATGATTGAAACATTTTAAAAATATGTATGTTGTATATAAGACCCCAAGAAGGGAAATGTTTGTAACACATGTGTTTTATGTAAGACCACAAGAATGGCAATACATTAGTTGCATGTAAGGCCCCAAGAAGGGGAAAAATGTAAAAGTGATGACCTGTTATAACATCACTTAACATGAAACATAGTTTTTTATCCTTATGTCAATATTGAATAGTAAAGAGAATACAAAAATTATCCTCTAGAGGATAAATGCATCTAGTACAAGCACACATAGAAACCAAAAGGGTGAAGAAGATATACTCACTTATTTTTGAGAATAAGTAGACTTTTGGAGGACCAAAAGTTCTTCAATGGGGAGGTGTGATTTGGGAGGATTTATAATAGTGACCAAATTATATGGTATTAAATTTTCCTCAAACTATCTTCACAGTGAATATCTCATCAAGATCTTTCCAATGCATTTTATGGTTTGAAAAATGGACTCCGTATGCAGAAGTTATAACTCACTAAAAATTTTAGGCAACAAGAGGAAAATGTGCAGGTATGGTGATTAGACATGTAGGTGGTCCAATATATTATTGACATGTGGACCAATTAAATCCTCATATTTGGAGCATCCACAATAGCTCCAAAATATTCTCTAATATTTTAGATAAATCCAACTTCCTAAGGCTTGAGAAATGGGATTAACTCCATGAATATCTCTTTCCCCACAAATGTGGGATATTTACCATAGAAATTGGGATATATCTCATAGAAATTCATGTGAGGTTTATCCAAAGAGCAAGATATGAATGGTGGTTCTACCCATTGATCCTCATCAACTTACCATGCCCCATTTTGGGAGATAAGGATAAGAAGCTTAAATAAAGGGTTGTACATGGGGATGAATACTAAATAAATCCATAATTGGTGGGTTTTTAAAAAAATATCTAAACCCATGAAACTCATTTGTAAACTCATTCCAAGCTTTCACATACATTGCAAGTATTTGAAAAACAAGTTCTCACTTGCATTACAACTCTTCCATTCCAAGGTTTTGGAGCCAAGCATCCATCCAGGAGGAGAAAGGGTTTTTATTGAGAGATATTTAGAAGAATTGGGTAAGAGATATATTTGTAAAAAATATTAATAAAGCTTATATCTTATCCCTTTGCACAAAGAATAATAAATCTTGAAGCTCAGCCCTTTGCATAGTAAGCAAGTTTGTATGTCTTCACTACGGGAGTAGTAATTATGGGCCTAAAGTTATTACATAGGCCTTTTTTAGAAGAGACATTACATAAAACTTTTGAAAGTATTGAGAGCCACATCCCATAGCTAGAGCCAAAGCTAGAACCAGTAGCTCTAACTAGAGCCAGAGCTAGTAACCAAAGTTAGATCCAAGAGCCAAAGCCACGGCTAGTAGTTAGGGCTAATTGCCAGAGCTAGAGGATGTCAAAACATTTATTTGAAGATCAAGAACCCCTACTAGGGATAAATAATGTAAAAATTTATATTGCATCAATAATTGATTGATTCTACCTTTGAGTAAGACCCATAGATGTAGCCTAGATTAGGTGAACTCCATTGTCAACTTTGGTTTGCATATTTTCTTTATGGCTCATGATTTTGGTTTATTATCAGTTTTTTAATGGTTATTTTAATTATTATGTTAATTTAAATTTAATTTATGGGAAATTTATAATTGATAAAGCATCCATAAAAATAAAGAAATTGGTGTAGTTTTGGACACTACCTGTTTGTGGATCAGTCCTTCATTCTTGATTATAAAATCCATTTATAACACTAGTTGATTTATCTAAGGCCTCTTTGTTAATGCCAAATTATAACATAAATATTTCACTATAAATATTCAGTCCTAAATCATTATCCACAAGTAATCTTTATAAACCTATATTATTGATGGCAACTTAAATTTACAAGGGAAGTGTTGATTAAAGTGGAGAATTATTGAATACCTAATTCTAGTCTCAAGGTATTTATTAGTTATAAAATTACATTACTTTAGAGTAGGGTGGATGTACAAATTTGGGGGACAAAAAAGTGCCAAAATAGAAAATATATTTTTTCATTTGCAAAGGGCATATGCCTTTTTTTTTAAAGATGAACCTATGTTGCCTTGGCATGGTGCCAAAGCAATAGAGAGTACACCCTTTGTACGTTAAAAAGGTGTATTCATTTTGTTAAAAAGGGTGTAAACCCTTTATAAAACTAAATTTCTACACAAAACTACATTTATACACCTAAAACCCATGTTTTATTGAATCTGAACACTCACATTTTGGAAGGCAACTTCAAAATGGCATGCATGCTATAGCATTCCTTGCATCCCCAAAAATTGATTTTGCATTTCAATCATGGTCTTAGATAAAAAAAACTATTAAATTTTTATTTGAGTGTTTGCATTTATATATAGTTTAAATGTTTAAGGTATTCAAATTAAATTTTCATTTCTCTCACATTATGTGAAGAAAACTTTTATTTTTATAAATATAGATACAAAATTTGATGGACCTATTGCCTGAAGAAAATGTCAAATAAAACCATTATCAAAACCCCCAAAATTTTTTTACTTCACATAATAATTATCTCAATTATATGAACAATATAATTCATAGCGACAATAATTAAAAATTATTATCAATAGTTTACATGACTCTTTAAGTCATAGTGCACATAGTTCACTTGCCACTACATTGGAGGCCATTTCATTAAAGTGGGAAATGCCACTTCACAACTTGATGCAATGTTTCATCAAAGAGATGTGTTGAAATAATATTATTTTTATAAATTATCATATGAGGATGTTAAAAAATAATAATTGTGTTCTTTGTTTTGTAATCTTGAAACTAATGAAACACCACCAATGAGTTGCAAACACATTAGCATTACTTGGTGTCTTCATGTGGAGATTAAAAAAACTTTTAGGATAGGTGGTGGATGGTATTTTATGATCCTCCATGAAATAATAATGATATTCCATTACATTTTTATAGAAAATTTTATTGTGAGTTTGTTTTACAAAAAATCCCAAATTATTTTAACATGAAGGTTTCCCAAGGTAGGGGAGGTGGGTCCTAATTTGATAGACTTGGTGCCAAGCAGGAACAAAATTAAGTTTAAAAATATATAAGGATAATAACATAGTTATATTCCTAAAATATTATATCATAGTACACAAATGTAAACCTTTGAGGCAGTTACTAGTCTCACATAGGTTATGATTGACCATGGGGTACATTCACTGAAGAGTTATACACAATATATAGGTGATGGCACATGTAGTAGTGTGCCTCATACTATTGGTGATAATGTCCCTCATACTATTCATACCATATCTATAATTCATCCTAAAATTCTTGTATGTTATTGCATATCATATGAGAGGAAGTGTATTGGATCTCCTATTTGGGATAGACATACATGGGCTACATTTTCAAATCCTATAGGCACACATGTGGAGACTAGACTTAAATTTGTATAGCACACTGATACATAACAATATATGCCATCTATATTTCCTTCAACATATTTTCACACTAGTGAAAAATAATATATTCCATTTATAATTTTTTCAACACCTTAGGGCATTAGCACATCAAAGGATATGCCATATGTAATTTTTTCATGACCTCAAGACACTAACATGCCAAAGTATATGCCATATTAAATTACTTAACCACCTAAATACACTATCATGCCAAATTATATTCCATTTTTATTTGCTTCACCACCTCCCATCAGTACACAAACTATGTATGGCTTATCTGATTTACCATATATTTTTGACACATGCATTTAATTAATCATAATTTTTTTATGTATGTAAAGGAAGGAATATTAAATATTTTAGTAACATTTACTTAATTGAATAATATTTTACTTTATTAATTTTTTACTTCTATTAATGATGATCGATATATTATGAATGCCATCTAGATTAGATTCTATTATTGATGCTTTAATTAGCATTGTAATACCCTATACTCAGGTCGAGAAAGAAAATTACATCAAGTTGATATAGTGTTTAAATATTTTGTATACACCATGGTTTTGGTATAGGATGAATATTTTTTCTCTCTTTTTATATCTCTCTCGCTCTTTCTTTATGTAAAAAAGGAATAATTTTGATTTAAATGTCTTAAAATAGTTTAATTTTATTGATTCATAATTGACCTCTTTCATTTATGGGTTTTGTAGATTATGAGAGATGTTATGGGTAACCCGCATGGATCAGAGCAATGTTTGACTAATGTTTTAGTTTCATCCCAAGATCCAATATCTCCCTAGTAGCACCTGATTCAAAGATATAGATTAGTGAGAACATATAGTAAAAAAAATTAACTTCAATTAATGATAATCTACGTGATATTTATAATTTATATGCATGTCTAGATATAACACTATATGTATTCTCCATAGGCTTCTCTATCATAGATATATTAAAGTTAATGCAGCCCAAGACAAACATTTAGGTGGAAGGTCCATAATTAAATTATTGCAAAATTTTGTTCTTGGAAACTCTATCATTTTCCATATATCTTTTTAATGTCTTAAATTTTAATTTTGATATATTGTGTAGGTTCCACAATGTTTTGAGGTTGCAACAAAGATAGTTGGTCTTTCACATGGTGAGATGAGAGTTTCTCCTCATAATAAATCATGTATCACCCTTGATTCTACATCTATGATGATGAGGAATAATTTATTTGAAGGTAATGAGTAGCATGAGAGCTAGTTTTTATGTTAGGGGTAGTTATAGGTACAATTTATTTTGTATGTCGATATGTCCCACATTGTACACCTATATGGTAAATTTTGTATATGTATATTATGGTTTATATTATATTACAATATGACCTATTTTTTATGTCATTATGACATAATTTGGATACAAACACATACTATTTGACATATATATGTGAAACATGCATTGTTATGCTTTGTGTATACATATTTACTTCTTATATGTCATTATTGTTTGTTATTACTATTATTGTTACATACATGTTATCCTTCTCAAAAGTATTTATAAATGAATAGGTCTTAAAGCATGGTTGTTTCAATGAACAGATAGTTCAAATATTTAACTTTCATGAAATTTATGTACAATGTTATGATGAACATAATGAAGTTATTTTGTTGTGTAAATATGTACATTATGACTGTTGATCTATGTGATGGTTTATTAGCATTATCTTATATTTCATTAAATAAATAAATAACTAAATAATATTAATGACTAAAAATACAAAAATAGGTCAATGGGATGGGCACATAAATGTTGGAATGACCCCTCTCTACTCTTCATCTAGTCCTAAGGTTGAAAGTTACAGATGTCAGATGCATCCCTGTAGAGAAGTTTCTCATCCCTAAGTATATAAAGAGAGAATTTTAGGAGAGAATTATAGGAGATACATGAAGGGTATTTATTTGATTTATCTACTAAAATTTCATGGGAAATTACTATAATCACCCATTGAAATATTTAGTACTAATCAGGATGAGAGAGACATGATAACATATTTTTTCTCACAACCAAATGTCTTATAAGGGACCAATAGTTGGTCAATAAGAAGTGCATATTTCAACTTGATATACAAATAAATGAAATTTATACATATACATAGATATATGGTTGTATAAATTATGAACTATCCCCCTTATACTCTCCTTCAGGACCTAGGGTTGAAAGTTATGCATAGCAAAATGCATACCTAGAGAGAAACTTCTCCTCCTTGAACGTAGAAATAGAGTGAACATTGGGCAAGAATTACAAGAGAAACATGAGGGGTAGATATTAAACATTAATATTGAATTATTTTTGAAAAGTACTTTGATCACCCCCAAGAGGATTTAGTGCCATTCAAGATGAGAGAGACACGATAATGTGTTTTCTCTCGAAGCCAAATGTCCCTTAAGGGACCAAAATTTGGTTAGTATAAGACATATATTTTGACTCACTATCCTAATTGGTGGAAAATTTATGAATACATGTTTGTATCAGTGTATAAACATTATAATAACCCCCCTCTTCTTTATGTTTTCCCTTGGGATTGAAATTTATAGCTAGTTAAATGTATCCATGAAGAGAAGCTTCATGTTCCTAAGTTTAGAACTAGAGTGAACTTCATGTGAGGGTTGAAAGAGAACCATGAGGGTTAGAGATGATCCATTAGCTCCTAAATTTTCATAGGATATTCATTTGAACACCCCATGGAATATTATCTCCCACTAAATATGAGAGAGACATGATGATGCATTTTCTCGCATATCCAAATGTCTCTTCAGGGACCAAAATTTGGTTAATATGAGGTGTATATTTTTATATGCTATCCATATCTATGAACCATATATGAAAAAAAATCCATGTATATGTATAAACATTAGAACAACCCAAATTCACACTTCATTAGGCCTCGAGGTCAAAAGTTATAAGTGAATGGATGCATCCCTGAAGAGAAGCTTATTGTCCTTGAGTGTATATATAGAGCAAACTTTAGGCAAATATTTTAGGAGAACCATGAGTGGTAGAGATGGATAGTTAGATCTTAAAGTTACATAGGTGAGTATTATATTCACCCCTTGAAGGATTTGGTCCCACTTAGGATGAGAGAGATATGACAATATGTTTTTTTATTCTAGCCAAATGTATCTTAAGGGACTAAAAGTTGGTGAGTGGGAGGCATATTTTTTTGACTTTCCATCCCAATCGATGAATAATTTGTGTAGACACATATATATGGGAATATAAAATTAAAAATATCACCCTCCACTTTCCATCAAACCTCAAGGTCAATAATTTTAGGCAACCATATGAATCATTAAAGAGAAGCTTCTTGTCCCTAAGTGTAGAAATAGAGTGAACTTTAGGCTAGTGTTACAGGAGGACCATGAGGAGTAGATATGAATTGTCAACTCCTATAATTTCACAAGAGTGTCTTTTAATAAACCCCTATAGGATTATCTAACACTTGATATTAGAGATACGCATCAATGTGTTTTCTCTCATAGCCAAATGTCCCTTAAGGAACCAAAATTTGGTCAGTGAGAGACATATATTTTTACTCACTACCCCAATCAATTAAAAATCTACATGGAAATATATGAATGGATGTAATAACACTATAATATACCCCCTAAAATATATACTATCCCCCTAATATTTAAATATGTAGGCATCCTGACATACACTTAAAGAGAAGCTTCTCATCCTTGAGAGTCGAAATAAATAAAACATAATTTGAGCATTATAGGATAACTTTGAGCAGTAGAGATGGGAAATCAAATCCTATAGTTGAATAGTCTAAAATTATAAGCATCCACTTGGGGATTAAATATAACTGAGTATGAGAGAGACATAATGATAGGTTTTTTCTCATAGCGAAATTCCCTTAAGGGATCAAAATTTAGTCAGTGGGAGGCATATCTTTTGAATTGTTAGCCTAGTCAATAAAATATCTATGAAAATGCATTAATATGAATGTATAAACATTATAATAATCCCCATCCACTCTTCATCATGACCCTAGGTCAAACGTTTCAAGTGGCTAGACACATCCCTTAATATAATATTTTCATCCTTGTAAATAGAAATAGAGTGAACTTCATGTGAGCATTGTAGAAGAACCTTGAGGGGTAGAGATGAACCATCAACTCCTACAATTACATGGGAGAGTCCTCTGATCACCCCATAGAGTATTACCTCCCACTCAAGATGAGGGATACATGGCAACAATTTTTATCTCATGGACAAATGTCTCTTAAAGGACTTAAAGTTGGTTAGTGGGAGGTGTATCTTTTGAATCGTTAGTCTAATTGATGAACCATCTATGCAGATGCATCTATATGGGTGTATAAACATTGGAATATATATTATCTACTTTTCATTAGGACCCAACATTAAAAAATTTATATGACTCGATGTATCCCTTAAGAGTATATTATTTTCCTTGACTGTATAAATATAACAAACTTTAGACGAGTGTTGCAGAAGAACCATGAGGGGTAGAGACAACCCTTCAGCTCCTACAATTTCATGAGATATTCCTTTAAGCACTTCCTCAATTATTTTATCCCTTTTAAGATGATAGAGACATGATAACATGTTTTTTATTGATACCAAATCTCTCTTATGAGACCAAAATTTGGTCAATGGGAGATGTATCTTTTGAATCACTAACCCAATCAACAAACTATCTTATAAGACATATCTAGATGGACATATAATGTTAGAATAACCCTCCATCAAGCCTTGAGGTCCAAATTTATAGGCTTATCTTTGTTTCAAAAATATAATCTCATCTACTCATGACACCAACCAAGTGAAGGTCAAAGATCAAAGGGTTTATTTTGAATTCCTACCCACCTTATGTTGGAATAACAACCACTGGGGGTTAAATCAATGTATAATATTTTCTTTCAAATCCACTTATCTTCATCAAACATTCAAACTAATAAAGAGATATAATAATGCATAATCAACCATTCATATGAGCATGAAGCAATAACATAACACATGAACACAAGAGCTATGTGGGAAACCCTCATGGGGGATAAAACCCAAAAAAACACCACTTAGACTACTATCTTATAAGTAATGTATTAGCATTTAGTGAGGCACCAACCCCTCACTAGTCAAGCACCAACTCAACCAGTCCTTTAGAAAGATCCAACTTGTAAGGAGGCACCAACCCCCTAAATGACTTAACACCAACCCAACCACTTCAAAAAAAAATCTTGAATCTTTCAATTCAGCTCTTACTCGTTCTTGACAAAGTACCAACTCATCTAAGATCAACTTGATCACCTTATCAGTACCTTATTACTCAATCAACAAATGATGACATATTCTTCAAATTTCTATCTTTTCTATCTGAATTTCACTCATTTTCATACATCAAGAACACATATATAATTAATCTCAAGATATAATCAACTCATTTATCTATTCTCAACCTTTTACCTCTCTCAAACAACCTCCTATGCTCCCTCTCTCAATATGCCTCTCACTAGGCTCATTAGGTCAACTGACCTTGTCATCCACATGAAAAATTTCTATTATATGTTAATAATGGTTTATTTCACCTCTTTTGATAGTGTTAAAAATCCCATTTTACTCCTCAAGTTTCTATATGATTCACTTTCACTCTCATTCCACTTAACACACACAAATAGGTCTATTATGCCTTATACTTAACCTTGAATTTTGATCACACCCTCCTTGGTTGGCCAAATATATATCCATACTTGTATAATTATTAGAATATATCAATACACTAAAACACTCACTAAATAGGTTGGTCATAACCCATAAGGAATAAAACCACCTTTAGGCATAATAGAGACCTAATGCAATTAGGCCTTCTCAAGGCACACATTACACCTTGACCACCTTGGAACATTTTAATCTTCCTAAAATGGATTAAACACTTTATAAACACAAAAATTATACCCATTATATCATACATATATGTTAATAACACATTTTATCTTATTTGACTCCTTGAACCATGCCATTAGGCCTACTCACAAATAGCCCTTCTCACTTCCATAAAAGCTATCTTGAGAATATAAATCACACACTTATATTTTACATATAAATATATAAAAAAACACATGGATAGAGAATTAATTACTTAATTTAAATAAAAAATTCCATTATCCTTCACCAAATAGGGTGAAATACCTCAAACTGATCACATTCAAATGCTCACTCAGAGCTACACATAGGCTCCAAAAATCTAGTCAAAAGTCTTTGAATTTTAACACATTCATAGAATTTTATTCTGAATATAAATAAATTTAAAATAACCTATGAGACTTATATAATAAAATAATGTTTATTGGATCCTTAAACTCTATCCAAAACACCTCAAACCCATCTCTTCTAAATGAACACTCAAAACTGCCTGAATGCTCCAAAACACAATCATGTAGAATGTTGTTTTCAACTCATATAAGGACACTTAAATGACATATAATTTACATTAATATTTAATATGAGATATATAGAATCATAAAATAGATATATCATTGGTTTTGGTGTCAACCATTGGTCTTACAGACCAATTTGTTAAGCTTTTCTTTCACAGTTCTTACACAACAAAAAAATCTATTTTGGTTTCCATATTAAAACCTCTTAAAGTGAATTTAGACCTTATATATAGAATTTATATATGATATAAATATAAAAAAATAATTTAAAGTGCATTGGATACATTGAATTATATCAAAGAGTCTCAAACTCTTCACTCCATCTTGTATACCTTGAATTGCCATTCTGCCTTGAGAACCAGTCATAGTGAACATGCATCTCAAAAATTGTGTAGAAATAATAAATGTCTATAAATTCATGAAAATTATAATATAGTATAATTATATATAACTCCAATATAAATATCATAGGCTCAAAGGTAAATATTGGTCTTATAGACCAATTTCACATTTTTGGGTTTCACTATCACAACTGAACTTGACATGACAACTTGTGAACAACATTTTCACCCATTAAATATAATTAGGAACAAATAAAAAATGAATTTTGAAGTGATAAAATTCTTATAAAAACATTCCATGATGCATTTTATACAAATTGGGCCTGTTAAAACTTCCCTAAACACCTCACTGTGACTGGTTTTTCTCATTGGTTTCACCATTAGCCTAGTTTAGCAATAGCTCAATATGAGTGACCAAAATAGTTGACATAGAGTCTATAAATTTACAAAACAAATTCATGAAAATAAATAATTAGTCTATATCTTCTCCATTTATCCATTTTCATACTTGGTCTAATGCAACTTTTGTCTTTTATATCAAATTCTTCAGAAATAAGTATTTTCCTATAGGTTTCACTCACTGTCTTGACAAACCACTACCACTTAGAGATTTCTGAGGGAGTTTAATACAACCTCAAAACACTTTAATAGTCATAAAATACCATTCTAATCACATTTGAATAATTTTTTAAACATCAGGTCATTATGAGCATTTTGAGAGGGTTTTAGACTGGTTTCCATTCTTAATTTTTTTTCATACAACTATGTCCCTAAAACCAACTCATAATAATTGAAAATTATTGCTAAGACACTTTTACATATCTCCCCAAGAGCTCAGATTCCCATGTAATAGTTACACATGTCAACAAGCATCAAAAAGTCCTTGGGTCTTAATCTCCTCATTTTGCACACATAAGAGACCTTCAAACCAATTTTCATGACTTATTATTTAAATAAAGTTCTAAAAATTCATGATAAATCTTTAAAAAAACTATCACACCTAAATCCATGCTTACATTATCTCAAAATCCTCCAACCCTGATCATGATGCCTCATCATGCCACCTAGGGTCTTTAAGAAAAAGTCTATGAGAAGACCTCCAATGAAGGACTTACCCATTTAACTCACTCAACACCTTTATTACATTATATAACACTTAATTATACACCTTAAATCCTATACACCTCCATATCATCACCATCATGCCTCTACAAGCTATGCCCATGCTTAAGAACTAGTTTATTCACTCATACCTAATAGGCACCATACCACTTTGAGACTTCCATGCCACTGTAGATACACTCTAAGACTCATTCACATTACAAACCTACTTTATAAACTTTATCATTAAACTCATCATCTTGTTACACCACAACAATGTGCTAAGACCTCATATAGAACTCAAGGATTACCAAACCATGCTCAATGTCATCATGATCACTCACCATGAAACATCATAAGAACATTAATGATACTTATAAACCTTTGACATCAATGATAACATTAATGCCTCAAACACAAAAAAAAGAACATAACTCAACACCTTTGTTAAAACCATCATCCTTCCATCCATTTTAAGTAGATCTAGGTTCATACATAGCCAATTCACCCATGGTAAACAATTTTCCTCACTCATTATTATTCCACCAACAATTTTTTTATAAAACTCAATACTTTATAACTCATGACTTGGATTGAATACCTTTTCCCTGATCCTAAAATGTGAGAGGCTACCTCGTAAAATTTCTTGTAGTGTGCATATAACCCACATCAACAACCCTATGAATCTTGTTCATTACCTCATTATTTGTTTTCATTTTCAATATCTTCTAGAGTAACCAAGAAATAAATAGAGTAATTACATATTATAGTTTTTTTTCATAGAATATAAAAGTGTTTCAAAATGTTTTAGAGGAGATGTATTTTCACCACACAAGTAATGCAATAACATACAGTAAGTTTAGAGCATGAAATTGACATCAGGAGTTGGTCTATAATCAATACATTTAATTCATATATTTTACACTTGATATAACATTTCCACACATTTTATATCCATTTTACAACCTTGTATTAATGTGGTAAAATTCATGACATATATGAGGTTTATGTTAACACGCCATTTTCATTTAGATTTTTTATATCTATTAGTCAAACTATTTAGCTTTTAGAGATATTTGTTGATTATGATGCCAATATGGGCACTTGATTATTAGTGTTATATTTAAATTTTTTTATGTTTTATTTGTTTATTAATGTTATTTATTTCATTTATGTATTAAATTATTTATTTGGTCAATTTTAGACACTTTCTGAGAATTTCCTAAAAAATAGTTTGAAGTGTCAATTAGATTCTAGTTCATTAAATGTTTAATTAATTGAAATCTAAAGCTATTTTAGTTAGCATTCTATTTTTTATATTTTCTATTTTTAGAATTATATTTCTATAATTTCACATGTCGAGTGTGCATGTTTACTTAACAAATTAATAAACTTCTTGAATGATAATCATAACTTATAAATGAGTTAAAATGATCATATAAAGTCTATGTTTAGCTCACTTAGTGGTTAAGTGAAGTTATCTATTTTTTACTTTTAGACTTAACTTGCAATGTAAGTTACAATGAAACAAACTTATTTTAGTTTTCTTTATTAATAAGAATTAAACACAAAGGTAGTATGGTGCCTTAGTTAAAACTATGAAGCATTTTTGCATATTTAAGATTTTATTTTATTATAGGTATACATTAATCTATACCAAAATTCATATATTTTCAAGTTTGAAGTTATTCAATACATTTTTAGTTGACAATCTCACTTACAACACAACTAGTTTAATAACTAATAATTATGGGACAAATTGGTTGATACATAGATTAAATTTAAGATTAATTAAGAATTGATTTCAAATATATACATACATTAAAAAATTCATTTGTTATCAGAGCCATATTCAAAAAAGTTTCAAAAGAGTTTCATGCCATTATCATAAGAAATAATAGCTTCAATGAATTCTACTTCCATGAATATTCATGTTTCTAAAGGTGAAAAATTCAAGTATTATAGAGACATGGAAAGGATTTTGTAATAATATTATATAATGGTACACACCATGATAATATTGGAACACCTTGACATAAGATTATAATAGAACAAAAAGGGATAAAGAAAAAGAAGATGCACAAGCTTTATTCTATCTTCATAGTGTCATAAAACCAAACATTTATCCAAGAGTTTCAAGATGGAATAGTGCACACGAGGCATGAAATACCTTGTATAATTCATATCAAGTATCTATTAAGGTAATATAATAAAAAATATTTTTTAAAAAAATGAATTTAGAGAATTTGAGAATGTCAGATTTTGAAGGAGTGGGAGATTAGCCCAAGGATAAATGATCTAGTACATATAGTGAGGGTTAATGGGGAAAATATCCAAAATAGTATTATGGTAAGAAATATTTTTATATATTTAAATCAAATATGGCTGAATATTTTGATCACTCTTAAAGAGTGTGAAGACATGCACACTATCAATGTTGATGAATTGGTTGGTTCTCTCTTGTCCCATGAGGATAAGATGAGACTATACATTAGATATCAAGAACAAGGTTTTGAAACCAAGGGAAATATTTCAAATACAAAATATACAAATAAAAATCATAATCAAGTGGGTTTTGAAAACTCACATTAAAATGGAAATATAAATCTAACTTCACAGGTAAGAGTAAGAATACTTGTCATTATTGTAAAAAAAACATGGCACATGATTAATGATTATAGAATACTAGAAACTAAGAATAAAAATAATCAAAAGAGTGAAAATAAATATTTTCAAGATGAGAAAATTGATATTTAAGAGGTCTTATATTATTGTTTCACATGAAATTTTGAAATTTAGGAAGCAAAGAATTATTGATTTCTTGAATGAGGGTGCTCAAATCACATGAAAAGTAACAAAGATGGTTTCAACAAGTTAGATGACTCTTTCAAAAGACAAGTACAATTGGGATATGGAAATTCCAACCAAGTTAAAGGAAATGGAAACATAAAAATCACCACAAATAAAGATAAGGGTGAAATAAAATATGCATATTTTTCTTCAAATATAAGTCACAACATTATCAATGTTGGTCAATTAGTAAAAAAAGGTTTCAAACTACTTTTTGAATATGACATTTGTTTTGTTTTTCATAAGAGATATAGAAACATATTGTTTAAAAATACTATATATAAAATAGTATGATGTTTCTATAGACACATAATATTTTCAAACTTTTATTGATTACTGACACTTTGTATCTTATAGGAACCTGTTGAGTCTTAATTTCTCTAAGTACATGCCTTAAGGGGTGCACCAGGAAAGGGGTGGGTAGACCATTAGTGATTCATAAAATTCTTTTCCCTTTTCCACTTTCCATCTACACCCTTGTCTCCTAAAACCATTTACCCTAAGCTTATTCTTCTCAGTCCTACCTCCTCTAGTCTTTTTCCTCTTTCCATATTCCTTTTCTTTCCTTAACATCCTTTTGGATTTAGGCAAGATCAATTTATATATACAAGATCATTTCCCACCATTTCATAAGATAATAATTATAAGCAAATAAGAGAGAGAGAACATCTATTTATTGACCATTATAATTGATAAATAAAGCTTAGGGTTCTATAATATATTTGGAGATATGGATCTTATCATGTGAAAAAGTCTTTTGGATGCTTAGATAGGTTGTATAGCCTAGATTTAATTTATCTTGGTTATCCTTACATACCAAAACAATCTCTTGTGAAACACCTTGGCCAAGGGAGAGATTGAGGCTCGATGGGTTCATCTTCAAAGGTAAGTATTCCTAACTTTATTTCTCCTTTGTAATATTATATAGATAATGCATTTGCATTCTTCTCTCCATATATTAGGATTATGTATAAATTAATGTGAGTATATGTCCTATAATACATGTTTAGTTTAGTTGTTTGTTTTATTACTTCTAAACCCCACTTTGTGCCACAAGCTTTGGTGTGCACTGGATTAGATTTACTTTCTTTCTATTAGAATAGAGTGAACATTTTAAACCTTAGGACTCCATTAGGGTTGTGCAATTGTGTTAGACTTTAGAATTTGAAACCCTTCTTATCATGATGTGTTGTGATAAGTGATACAAGTGAACCCCTAATCAAGTCTAGTAGATCCACATATGGGTATGATCCCACTTAACAAGTGTATCCCAATCAGAATTGTAGGTATTATCTATATTATTTGATCTAGGATTAATTCATAGACATGATGCATTTCTAATTGCATACATTCTGGTGAACCCGATGTGAACTAACCCTTATAGGATTTGTTCATTTTTACCTTCATTTATTTTGATCATCATTTTTATCATATATTTTGACATACTGGATAGATTCTATCAACCCAAGTTTTTATCTCTATATGCCGGTTATAGGAATAGGTAACTAGATCAACCCAGTCGACCCAATATAGTTTTCTAGATTTTCAAACACTCAATTTATCTTACTAGGTCAACCTAGTAGACCACTTATAGTTTCAACACTTTTTTAGCAAGTCCCTATACAACTTGATCGATTCTGTTGACCGAGTATGTAGGTTTCTCAAGCATACTTCAAGGTTCTTCATCATCAATATTCCTTCATTACATCTTTGATCCACCAAGGTTCCTTTCTAATTCTCTATTTATTTCTTTTCTATCTTTCATATCATAGTTTATAGTATTTAAAACTTCACTTGCATAGTCAACTAGATCAACATTGTTGACCCAATTCTATGTTTTGTGTCTTATTTGAAATAACTAGATTAACACTGCTAACCCATTTCATTTTTAGACATTGCTTCTATAGTACAAGTTCAACTCTATCAACCCTATTCTATATTTTATGCATATAGTGTCAACACTATACCTTATTTCAAAGTTGGAATTAACCTCATATCTATTAGTAATTAGTTCAACCATTCTTTTCTTATTCTCTGTATGCTTAGAATAGTTTGCATATTTTAATTAAGGGATTTGAATTTATCACTTAGTTTCACTATTTCTATTTTATGCACACATGGCCAAATCAAAAAAACATAAACAATCACTTTAACATTTTGTCTACCCTAGGCTAACCTATTTGGATTTCATCACCAAGGGGAAGCTAATTTGATGTTTTGGACAAGTATAAAGCATGGTTAATGGTATATTTTGGCTAAACACATGACACCATTATCACTATAGTTTGTGAAGTGAGGGGGTAGGCCCCAATACCAAGCCTTTATCATTACCACTGTAGTTCGTTTCAGCCCAAAATATCTAAAACCATCCTTAAATTGTTATCTAGTACCTTTCTTATATCCAACTTCTAATCATATTTAAAATCATTCTTAATAATCTAATTAACAATCAGGTCGACCAATTAGTTAGCTTTACTTTTCAAGTTATTTTCTTACTCTTTGTTCAAATTGTGTGCACAAAAGCTTGCATTGGCCATAGTTAGTGCAATATTTTGCTTTATGTGTTTAAATTAGATTGGCCAAGGTTAATCTAATTCGCTGTCTATTTCATTTTAGTACTTACTATTTTTCATTACTTATAAAGTTATCTTGTTTCATTTTATAATCTATTTTTAATCTTCTTGAATTCCCTATCTTTTGTACTGGATTGACATAGTGCTTTTTCTTCCTTTTTTACATTGTACTATATTGACCTAGTCAACCCTATATTCTTTTACAATCCTTGTTTCTGTATTGATCACCTCTTTGACCTTTGCTTTTTCATCTCTCTTCTTTGCCCTTCATCATGGAATTTATGTTGGATAATGACACTGAGTTACATTCAACATACATGATGAGCATTATAAATCCTAATAGGGTTTCCCATAGATAGAGTAGGACTCCTCTTTTGGATGCTAGTAATGTTTATATTTCCACTCGCATAATGAAATATGGAACCCCTCCTCATACCTCTTCACAACATAATCCTATTTTCTCATTAGAAGACCAACCTAAGTTAGAATATACTCCTAAAATGATTTTCTTTATCTCAAAATTTCCTCAACATAGAATTAGGGATCCTTCTACCATTTATAACCTCATGATTAGTGGTCAAACCAAAGAGCCTCATTAACCTACTCCTACATTCCATATGATATTTAGAGGTATCACTTTCTTTTGTTCTCAACCTCTTCCTTCAATTTAAATTCCTTATTATGCCATGACATCTTCTTCTCTAACCTCTTCTACCTCCATGCCTAGTATTTCAACTAACATGGTGGGTTCCACATCTAGTGGTCTTCTAATAAGGTCCACTATCCTTAATTATTCAACAAATTCATTGATTTATACCCAAGGCAATCACGATTTTAGTGCTTCTTCCTCTCAGCCATTCATTAGTCCATCTTTTGCTTCACAAGCAAATTTTGCCACTAGTGCCTCAAATTCTCACAATTCTTCTCAAAATCTTACCAACACTAATAATGGTACCTAATCCACTAATACCAACACAAATATCAATTCTAGTGCTTATAATTTTAATCAAACACATAAAAAATTTGTTACAAACTCTCAATCAAATGAATACCTTTCAAGATCATAACATAAACTAAATGATTAGAATGCAAAACCACCTCCTTAATCTTCAATCTCATCTACAACCAATGGATTGGGGCACATATAACCAAAATTTCCCCCTCCTCCTCTTCAATATTCTTAAGGAAATCTTGGTCTTTTAACCTCTTTTAATCAATAAAACCATCAATCATCTAAAAAATGAACCTCTCACTACTCAAATTGCTAACATTGATATAAGAGGTATAACACCTACAATTTATTATAATGGGTCAACTGATCCTACCCTTCACCTTACAACATTTAAAAATATTTACAAGGATTGGGTAAAATTAAACACCTTTTCTACTACCAAGTTCCTTGCCAAAGCCCTCACGGGTGATGCCTTGGATTGGTACAATCAACTTAGAGCTCATTGCATTTCTAGTTTGGAGGACTTAGTAAATGATTTAGTTTAATAATTCCAAACTAATGATCTTCCTAAAAACACTTTGAACCATTTTATTAATTACAAACAACATGAGAATGAAACTACCCAAGCCTTTGTTAAGATATGAAGGACTTTGTAAACAAATGTGAGCATAACATGGTAGATGATAATCTTTTTCATCTCTTTAAAAATGCTCTCTTTCCTAAACTTCAATACTAGGTCTGTACTCTCTCTCCACATACCATAGAGGAGGGTATTGAGTAAGCTAAAAGATAAGATTTCGTAATTCATCAATTTGAGCCACCCCAACCTTTTATGGGTCTTCGTCTATTACTTAAGAAAAAAAACCACAATATCACCAATGATGGTGTTACTAATTCTTATGACACCATTCAAAATGTTCAAGCTATCATTCCTAACCCTTCTTTGGAATTAGATTCTTCTCAACAATATACTAATCCTTATTTCTCTTCACCCAATATCATCAATGTTCACAAACCTCTATCCTCGATTGAATTGATTAATCATCTACCTATGCCTTTTCCATGAGAACTTGATCCTACCCATCCTATGAAATTTTGGTATGATCCTAACAATTTTTTTCAGTTTCATGCTAGTTGGGGACATTTTCATGAGACCTGTAGACAAATTCATAATTTAGCTATGGATTTTCTTCTTAGACCTAATTTTGTTCATGATTTGATTAATGATAAGTGTCAACAAGCCTATGAGATAACTTTAAAAAACTATAAATCAAATGATAAAACTCAAGCCTTAAATAAATTAAGCACTCATTTGGATATCTATAAATATCCTTTACCTAATCATCAACCTATTGATGATAATCAAGACAAGCCCACCCCTTCCACCAATAATGTAGAAAGTCTTGTTAAACCAATGTCTGAAGAGAATGTGGTTAGCATGACTAATATGTGAAGGGTGGTGGCTGTCATTGATTCCCAACCTATCTACACTCCTCCTTCCCATAAGACATATCATGTTATCCAAGATTATTATTCAACTTATTTAAATGAGTTGGAGTAAGAAGATCTTATAACTTTTGATTATCTAATTTTTGATTCTCCCTTAGATAACACATTCTATTCTATTTATACCACTCTTCCATAATATTCCAATGCTAATGATAATTAAGCTTCTAATAACACTTCTTTTTATTCTCAAAATAAACTTAAAACAACTAGTTCATCATCTCAACATGATTTACCACTTTATTATAAACCTTCTTCTTATAAAAAAAAATTCCAATGTACCTTGGCTCATCCTTCTGAGGACCTCCTTAACCATTATGTACCTATATCTAATAAAATTATTATGGGATATGATGAGTGGGATCCCATTTTGGATATCACTAATATCCCATCCCAAATTCCATTTCTTGAGCTTATGAGGACTTCCCCATGTCATAGAAACTACCTCATGTAGCTCTTATTTGAGATGAATGTCCCTCATCCTCCCCTAACAAGATGGGAGGTAGCTTTATCCAGTTCTAAAGATAAAATTTTACAATAATTTAAAGAGATATATATCAATGTTGATGAAACTATAGACACTTCTCTTTCTATATGATTTCCTATAGCTTTTATGATTCCCAACAAGATTATGCTTAATGCAGATGATCCTCCTTTATTCATTAGCATCCAAATAGGTGATATCTAAGTTCAATGTGCATTTATTGATGAGATTTGTGTCACCTATGTCACTTCTCTTTATTTCATTAAGACTCTTGGATATTCCAAATGCAATCTCAAGTATAAACATAACACATGTCAAGGATATGATAGAAGACCAATGCCTCTTCTAGGTTACATGTGGCTTCCCATTACCATCCCACCTGTCACCATCCATATGAAGGTGATGATATTTAACTTCCCCATTTATTATACCATCTTAATTGGTAGGATGTGGACTCACCACATGAGAGATATCACTTATTCCACCTTTAAGTGTATTAAATTCACTCACAATAGAGCCATTTACAAGATTCAAGGTGATACTAACCCTTAGTATTTCATATAATTCCAAGATTATGGTGTCTTCAAGATTCCTACTCTTGAGACTTTTCCAAGTGTTCCATTTTGTGAGTCTCAGCATCTTAAACTTACTATTAATTCAACCCATGGTTACAATGGGCATCATGAACTCATTGATAAAATTCCTCCTAATATTTTAGATTCTAATGATAATGAACCTAATGAGATTAATTTAAAGATAAAAACTTATGATATATTGCCTCATCTCATCTCATAGCTTCCTACTTCTTTGTAGCCTTGTTCTCACAAACCTCCTTATAATGAGATTCTCATGGTATTGACCAAGACTAAGCATTCTATTCACCATGATTCATCATATGAAAAGGTTATTTATACCTATGTCATTGATCTTCACACCTTGGATTATGATTATGGCTATTTATTAGATGATCCATTTTTAGGTAGTTTTGTAAATCCCATGATGTCAAGATTGTCAGTTATCGTTCTTCTTTAATTAAGTCTTTTCATACATTTCATCATTTTTATTCACTTATAGTTCCTAATTTTTGAATATTCCCCCTTTATCATAGGGTAGAGATGGTGTTGACACCTCCAATTTCTGAGGAGCCATATATGAATATGCTCATGGATGATGTTATGACTGGGCCTTACCATTTTGCTACGTACCCTAACCCTTATATCTAGTTTACCCCTGAGGTTAGTGTGACCTTCCTTAGACCCTATATAGATCCTACCCCTCCCTTAGTAGATACTACTATAGATGAGCCTCTTCTTACTCCTATTATAGTTGATCCTATTCCTACTCCTGTTATTGCTGAGCTTACTCCTAGTTCTAATGCTATTGTTCCTTCCGTTGAGCCTAGTTTCATTCCTTCCTCATCATCACCTTCCCTTGGTGATGATTTTATTCTTTTACATAATATGGCTCCTCTACCTACCAAATGGGTTGATGAGTGTTCTCTAGCTTCTTCCATTCCTATTTTACCTCCTTCTGTGAGTACTTCTACTGAAACCACTCATAAGCATATCTATTGCTTCCATGAGATAGATAACCATTCTTCCACCCATTGTCATAAGTTACACAAATATCTTAATACCTTTCATTACTCTTCCCTATCATTAGACAAAGCTAAACCTCCCCTAAAGGTACTTATTGAATATTTACCCAAGTATGGGGAGGTATATTGTCTATGGCATCTATGTGGTACCCATCACACTGATCATTGTCACATCCTATAATAACATCTAAATGATCACCTTATAGTCATTATTGAACCTTATACCACTCCTCCCATAGGCAATTCCCACAGGAAGGCTCCTCCTTCTTCTCTTATTGATCTACCTTCAGTGCTTCCATCACCTCCTATGGTCCCTTCACCACCTTCTATGCCTCTACCTATGATTCCTTCACTTGTAGATATTCCCTCACCTATGGATTCTTCTCCATCAGTGAGTCTTTCACTTACGGATCCTTCTCCACTAGTGATTCCTTATCCTATCATAGATCCTATTTTCATGCATTCTCCTAACCATCCTTTGCCTAATTCTCCTCTTTAGCATGATCTTTTGAGCATTCATACTTTTTCAATTGAGGAGATCAAAAAAGAATTATTTACCTAGTATTCATTGAAGATTGATGAAACCTTAATAATAGTTTGATTATAGTTTTATAGAGACCTATCCAATGTATTGGCTAATGTGTGTCGATAGATTTACTAGTATTTATGAGCACATGCATGGTTCTTTCACATTTATATTTGGATTGGACATGCACTCCAATTTTATTTATATCTATTTTATGATTTGACACTATGTCAAATTTTTGATTATCTTATATCATGATTTCTTAATTATTGTACTACATCTTTCTTACCATTTATTTTTGCACATGATTGTCTTTTGTTTTATCATTGCTTTCCCTTCCCTTTTTCCCATAATTTTTCTCAGAACTCTCTTCTTGTATCTTCATGATTTTTTACTTTCTTATCCTTATTTTTCATAGATAATTTGTCATGGTGATTTGGTTTATAATTACCCTATTCCCCTTGGTTATTAACTCCCTTTACCATGTGATCAGTTAGTAAACAATCTATCTCATTATTATCTCCTTTTACACTTTTTGGATCTCCTTTTTCCCTTCTTCCTTTTTTTGAAAACTAAGCATATAAATGGTTGAGACTTGAGATCACATGCTAGTTCATTATGAAGCCTAAGTGTCTTTGACAATCTTTATATTTTGTTACTTAGATTCCTTTAGCTTTAGCCTACAACTCATTCATGTGTATCACTATCTCTCTCATATTTTGTCACTCTAAATTTGTATGGAGGAGGAATCTTAAAAAGCCTTAAAAATAAAGTTAAAAGTTAAATCATTTATACAAAAATTAATGATATAAAAAGTCAAAAATATTCTTAAAATTCAAATCACACTAAAAGACATGATTCAAAGCATATCTCATTTTTCTAGTCGAAGCTCAAACTCCATAGTTGGCCTCACGGTAGAGTCGAGGTCTTTTAGAGTGAAGTAGGCCAGTAGATTAGAAGAGGAAAATAGAAAAATATTTTAGTGCTACCTAATTTCTCACACAAGTACCCAATATTCATAGTATACTGATGGCTCTATAATGGGTCTTGAAGAGTGGGGAACACATCATAGGAAGGTAGGTCCATTTTATTTTCTTCTAGCAATCGACCTTCATGAGTTGACCTTAGTATCAATGCTTATTTGCCTACAAAGCTTTGTGTCTATAGCAAACATGTTTCCTTTGTACATAGATGACCACTAGTCACTTAGTGTCTTCTCATATCCTTAGTATGCCTCTTGCCTCATAAGGTCTTCTCATAAGATGCCTAAGTCTTGATTTTTACATTCCTTTTTTCATTCCTTATTTTGCTTATATTTCTTCTTGAGAAATATTGTTTTGTCTACTAATCACTCCCCTTGGTATTTTGTTTGTGAGTTGCTTTGTAAGACCATGGATAAGACCTAGCCTTCCTCACAAAAATTTCCAATACCCAAGTCACCATCTAAATTACATGTGTCAAATTTGAGATAAGATTTGATCGATTATGAAGTTATACATCATTTTACGTACTTCTCATTTTGATTTAGTATGTTTTATGATTACTTCATTTTTATTTCACCTTTTTATCTTCTTATTTTCCAAGTGCATGTAAGATTTCAACTATTTCTTGAATTTTTCATACTTTCTGGAGAGAGCTCTCTTTTCTCTCCTTCACAAGTTAAAATAATAAATGACTTATCTTTTCCCCTATTTTAAAACACTTTTCAAAATTCAAATCTTTCAATTATTGTCCTCCAGATTTATTATTTTACTTATATCTTTGTTTCCATTCATCCATTTTTCAAATCATAAATGTGTTAGATTCATGATGACATAGAGATTCTTTTCCACTACCATATGCCTATATTCCAAATTTTCTGATTTTTGGCTATTTTTTGTACTAATTTCTATAGGTTCATCTAATGTTCTCTACATTGGATGCCTTCACATATCTTATAGTATACTTCTTTATCTATACCACTAAGGTATGTTAGAGGTATGTGTTTTTCAATTTATTCCTTTCATTTATCTTATTTGATGCTTACTATACTTTACTTAGCATCAGTGTTGTGTGTTATCATGTTTTATCTTGAAGCACCATCCCATGTTGCACTTATGTGACACATGATGAGCTTCAAGTGGGGAATATGTATACACATAATATTTTCAAAATTTTATTTATTAATGACACTTTGTATCTTTTAAGAACCTGTCAAGTCTCAATCTCTTCTGAGTGCATGCCTTAAGGGATGCACTAAGAAATGGGTGGTAGACTATCAGTGCTTCATAAGATTGTTTTCCCTTTTTCCACTTGCCATCTACACACTTGTCTCCTAAAACCATTTACCCTAAAATTATTCTTCTCAATCCTACCTCCTCCAGTATTTTTATTCTTTCCATCCTCATTTTCTTGCCTTAACATCCTTTTGGATTGTCGGCTGTACTAGGTTGACTAGGTCAACCTAGTATAGTTTAGGGGTATTTTTAACTTTGTTGGTTTGTTAGATTTTTGATTGACCTAACATAAACCTAGTGAATTATTTTTCAAAACACACTAGGTCGACTGGGTTAACCCTGTATAGCTGAGGTTCCTAAGAGGATTTAGGGCAAGATCTACCTATATATACAAGCTCATTTCCCACCATTTTATAAGAGATTAATTATAAAAAAATAAGTACAAGCGAACATCTACTTATTGACCATTATACTTGAATAATAAATATTAATATTCCATACTTTATTTGGAGATACGAATCTTGTCTTGTGGAGATTTTTTTTGGATGCGTAGATAGGTTGTGTAGCCTAGAGTTGATTTATCTTGGTTATCCTTTCATACCACAATAATCTCTTACAAAGCACCTTGGCTAAGGAAGAGATTGAATCTTGATGGGTTCATCTTCAAAGGTAAGTATTCCTAACTTTATTTATCCTTTATAAGAGTAGATGTATAATACATTTATATTCTTCTCTCCATGTATTAAGATTACATATACATTGATGTGAGTATATGTCTTCTAATACATGTTTATTTTATTGCTTCTAACCCCCACTTTTTTCCACAATCTTTGGTGTGCACTATAATATATTTACTTTATTTCTATTATAATAGAGTAAACATTTTAAAACTTAGGATTCCATTAGGGTTGTTGTGTGATTATGTTATATTGTAGGCTTTAGAACCCTTCCTGGCATGATGTGTTGTGACAAGTGATACAAGTGATCCCTTAATTGGGTATATTAGATCCCCATATTAGTCATGCTCCCACTTAACAAGTTTATCCCAATCAGAAATGTAGATATGATCTATCTTATCTGATCTAGGATTAATTCATAGACATGATGCATTTATGATTGTATATAGTTTCTATTAAATATCAGTATGATGAAGGTTGATACTTGTTTCTCTACCATTGATTATGTTAACATGTTGCAACATTTAATATATGTTCATACCATTTTTTAGATCTTGCATATTACTGACATAAAGGGTATGGTAAGAGGTCTTTTGAAGCTATATTTAAAAAAAGATGATGCATGAAAGTCATGTATTGTTGGGAATCATCATAGGGAGTATTTACCTATCAAAAAATGGGGCAAAAGAACACCTTTGGAGCTAGTTCATTTTTATTTATGTGGACTAATGTCTTGCAAAATTATTGGTAAGAAATTATATTTTATTTCCTTCTTAGATGATGCTAAAAGGTTTATGTGGGATTATTTGTTGAAAGAGAAGAGTGGTGTTTTTTAATCTCTTAAAAAATTCAAAGCTTTAACTGAAAAAGAATTTGTACAATTCATCAATTTTTTAATAATATATAAAGGATTCAAATTTTTTCTAATGAATTTAATGAGTTTTATGCTTCACATGAAATCAAAAGGCAATTAACAACTCCTTACACACCAAAACAAAATGGTGTTGTTGAAAGAAAGAGTAGATCCATTATCAAGCTAGCAAAGACCATGTTAGATAATAAGCTTTTGGAAATTTGTTTTTGGGATGAAGTAATAAAAGCATAGTCTACATCATTAACAAAATTTATATAATGAGAGTCAAAGACAAGGAACTTTATGAATCTTAGTATGACAAGAAACTAGTTATTTCTAATCTTAAGGTGTTTGATTGTTTATATTTCATACATGTTCTATATGAGAAGAGAAAAAAATAAGATCCAAAGAGTATTCCTCATATTTTCACTAGTTATAGTGATGACATCAAAGCATACAAGTTTTATAATCTTACTAGTAAATCTACAATTATTTCTAGGGATTATATTTTTTTGAAAATGAAGTGTATGTTTATTTTGATCATGTAGCTACAAGGTTTATTGGGTTTATTTGTTGAAAGATAAGACTAGATATTTTTCATTTTAAAAAAATCAAATTTTTGGATGAAAAATAATGTGGACATTTCATCAAGTTCATAATAACATATAGAGGAGGTGAATTTTGTTATAATGAATTTAATGAGTTTTATGTTTCACATGGAATTAAAAGGTAGTTACCAACTCCTTACACACTACAAGAAAATGGTGTTGATGAAAGAAAAAATAAATCCATTATAGAGTTAGCAAGGACTATATTGGATAATAAAAAATTGTATTTTTTTTTTTTTTTTGAGTTGAAGTAGTAAAAACACTAGTCTACATCATTAAAAAAAATTCTATAATGACAATCAAAGACAAGACACCTTATAAAGCTTGGTACGTAAAGAAACCACTTATTTATTATATTAAGTTTTTTTTCTTTTTCTTTTTGTATATTTTATAGATGAGAATATAAAAAAAATATATCCAAATAATGCTCCTCATATTTTCACTAGTTATAATGATGAAATCAAACCATAGAAGTTTTATAATTGTACTAATAAATCCACAATTATTTTAGGGATTGCAAGATTTTTTGAAAATGAAGTGTATGATGGTTCTAATAATGTAGATAAAAAAATTAATAATTTAAATGTAAATCATATTGAATTTGATTTTGAGGTCTTAAAAATTCTCACACATATTTCTATTTCAATAGGAAACAATACTAGCTCTTTACAAGTGAATAGTCATCCATCTACATCAACTCCGAGCAAGAATAAGTGGTTATTGAATCCAAATACAACCAATAAAATGTTGGATAATAATTATTATATGAGGATTATATGGATTTAAATTAAGGAAATTAATTTTTTGAGTATCCTTATTATGAAAATACTATGTTTACATTGTTATCTGTTGCTAGTGAACCTAGAAGTTATGTTGAAGCTAGTCAAAAGAAAGGATGGGTCGATGACATGAAATTAGATATGGATTAAATTGAGAGGAATGATACATATAATTTATTTAAACATAATTTTAATACATATGTCATTGGTAAAAAGTGGGTCTATGAGACTAAAGTCAAGAGTGATGGTATTATTGACAAACTAAAAGTTATACTAGTTGTAAAAATATTTACACAAACATATGGGGTTGACTATGGGGAAACCTATGCCAAATGTGCATTCTTAAAATGAGTGATTGAATAAGAATTATATGTGGGAAAGCCACAAAGTTTTTAGGTAAAGTTTGATACATTTTGGGTATATAAGTTGAACAAGGCTATTTATAGGCTGAATCAAGATCCAATAGATTAGTAATCAATAATTGATAAATTTATATTATATTAAGGCTTTTTAAGAATTAAAAATGAGTTAAATATTTACATATAATCATTGATTTAAAATGTTTTATATGTTTGTCTCTATGTAGATGACTTGATATTTAATGGTAGTTCTATGGAGAGGTTAAATAGCTTCAAGGAAGATATGAAATCAGAATTTGAGATGATTGATCATGGACATATGAATTAATTTATTGGCATGTAAATAAATCAAAATAAAGAGGAAGTATCCATTTTTCAATCTAAGAATGCCCAAGACATGTTAAATAAGTACAATATTAAAGATTCAAATCCCACATACACTCCAATTGTAAGTGGATATAAGCTTATAAGAGAGAATGAAATTCATTTAGCTAATGAAAAAGTTTTAGAAGCATGGAAAGAGGTTTGATTTATCTCACTATGACAAGACTTGATATCAAGTATAGGGTTTCACTAGTTTTTAGATTTATGGGTAAACCTCACTTAAGATTTTGCAACCAGTAAAGAAATTTTTTAGACATGTAATAGGTACTTATAATAATGGGATTCATATCAAAAAAATAATATATTTATGTCTAATTGGATACATAGATTCAGATTGGGGAGGATCTCTTGATGATTATTAGTCAACTTTAGATTATTACTTCACATTGGGAAATGAGTTGGTTTATTGGTCTTTAAAGAAATAAGATACAGTTCCATTATCCTATACTAAATATAAATACCCATACCTTACATTATTTTTCACATAATAATTATGGTTAAGAATACTCTTGGATTATTTTAAAGAGGCTCAACTTGAGCCAACATAAATATTTTGTGATAGTAATAGGGAAATATAATTATCCAATAATCCAGTTTTCCATGCTAGAACCAAACACATTGAAATCAAACATCATTTTTTTAAAAACTTGTTCAATGATAAACACTTTTTCATTAATTATGTGATAATTGAAGATAATTTTTATGACATTCTCACCAAGTGATTGCACAAGCAGATTCATGGAAGACTTGATAAGATGATTGGCCTTTCACCTCATTGCATCAAAATGGGGAATGTTGAGTATGATATCGATTTTGGAACTTGATTATTAGTGTTATATTAATTTTATTTGGTGTTTTATGTATTTAAGAAGGTTATTTAATTCATTTATATCCTAAATTATTTATTTATTCACTTTTGGACATTTTTAGGGGATTTCCTAAAAACTACCTCGAAGTGTCAGCTAGAGTCTAGTTCATTGTAGTTCACTGACTGTTTAATTAACTAAACTCTAAATTAGTTATTTTAGTCAAACTTGTATTTTTAGATTTCTATTTTTCTATTTTTACTTGTTTAGTGTGCATGTTTACTTAACTAATGAAGAGACTTATTGCATGATATTCATTTCTTATCATTTATTTAAAATTATCATATTTAGTCTATTTTTAGTTTACTTAGTGGTTAAATTAAAAAAATATTAAATTTTTATTTTTAGGCTTAACTTGAAATGCAAGTTACCTTGGAAAAAACTTATTTTAGCTTTCTTTATTAATAATAATTACACACAAAGGTAGTATGGTGAATGAATTTGAATTGGAAAACCTTTTACAAGTTTAAAATTTTATTTTATTTTAGGTATATAATAACTTATATAAAAAATCATATATTTTTAAGTTTGAAGTAATTTAATATAGTTTTTTAGTGACATTCTCACTTAAAACAAAACTAGTATAACACCTAGTAATTTTGGGATAGATTGACTAATACATTACTTCAATTTTAGATTAATCAAGAACCAATTTACACTCCCTCCATATATTTAAGACCATTAACATTTAATGGTCTTGGTGTTATAACAGATGAAAATATGGTCTAATTATTATTTATCTGACTATTTTGTATTGGGTAGGTTACATTGGAATAACAAAAGGGGATAACATATTACATGTGATGTGTTATAGTTCACACAATTATGTTACTATGCAATAAGATCTATTATGATGTATTATCATTAGGATTGTGTTAAGCATTTATTTTTTTAGTGGGTTTATAAGCACCTAATGTAAGTAGTTGGGTCTTGTGCCTTTATAATTATTCTCTACACTTGAGCTAGGAGGTTAAAAGGTTGGAGGGGAGATTCAAGTTTGGTATTATATCATAGTGAGTATTATCAAGACAACTATACTAGTAAATACCATAAGTTAGAAAGAAAATATATAATGATATAATGTTGTAACACATCATTTGAAATTAAGATGTTTTTTTAATACCATAAGTTAGAAAGAAAATATATAATGATATAATGTTTTTTTAATTATGTGTTGTATTTCCATTTACAAAAAATCAAGTAAAGATCTGAGTTTTTATTGTTGTATTTTATTACATTGTGTATTCCACTATGTAACTTTGATAGATGCATGGTCTAAGGAATGTATTAACTGATAATTATAACCAAGAATAAATCACTTTGTTTAAGAGCAAGTTTTTATCCCTTTCAATTTGGTGTTAATTTTTGCATTTATAATCATGGGTGAAAAGTGGTTGCAAACATCTTCTAGTGAGATTGTTGGATAGTAGGTTTAGAAGAGCTTTTGATTTCTAAGGAATTGGAATAGAGACATGGTTTGAATTCAAGAAAGTAAGAGTTTGTGGATGGAGTGCCAATATTTTCAAATATAATGAGATTAGTGATATATATAAAAGTTATATTATAGGATATGGATAACTACAATGCTAAGATGTTGGGGTAATGGATGATGAAAATGATGTTGAAGTCATAAAAGAAGCAATTGAGGACCAAGTCACAAAGGAATAGGTTGATGAACCTATTATCAGTTATTTTAAGTTTTTGAGAGAATTATTATGAAAAAATTGAGACTATTCTATAATTTTGAATCTTGAATAACTTATTTAATGGATCGATAAGCTTGATACATGTTTTGAGAATGAGAGTATGGAATATCCCAAGCGAGTTAATGTTTTTGGCATAAATTTGAAAGTTCATGCATTATTATTATGGGAGCATGATTAACCTAAAATATGGAATAAATTCATGGATTATATAAATACATGGAATATAGTTTTTATGAATTTTAAGGATAAATTCGTTCATGTAGATTATAACATGAGTTTTTTCAAGAAACTTCAATGCTAGCTACAAATGGAAATGAGTGCACATGATTACATACAAGAGTTTTATAGACTTACAATTACAATAGGTCATTTTGGAGATGATCCTAAGAATATTTTGAGGTATGTAAATGGGTTGTGCATTGTAATGTAAGATGGGGTTGGTATGATTATATTATGGTACATTGAATAATCATATCAGTGTGTGCTAAAGGAGGAATAAAAGTATTGTGTAAATATCAAGGAATCACACGAGGAAAAGGAAATTTCATGCATGGAAATGGAAGAAATTATTTTGATAAATAAGGTGAGAAAATTAATTCACAATAAAATGATGTTAATATTCAAAGAGGTAGAATAAATTGAAAATGGAGATGATCTTATGGATGAGGTGGAGGTCATGAGTTCCATTGTGCATGTTTTAGATGTGGTGAGAATGATCATAGAGAATTTTAGTGTCAACAAATACATAATAAAGGTATTAAGAGAATTTATGCAAGTGTTCAAATCACACAAGTGGATGAGGAAAATATTAAATTTATTCATAATATATATGGACACAAAACTGGATAAGATCTCATGATGAAGAGGGTGTTATTGAAGGATGTGAAAGAGGATAATATCCTATGTAGAGAAATAACTTATTTATAACCATTTCTATGTTTCAAAGTAAGTGTTATAGATTAATTTTTTATAGTGGTAGTACAAATAACATTGTTTTCAAAATATATGGTATATTAGCTAGGTCTGAAGATAATTATGATTTTGAACCCAATGAAGATTTCATGGTTGTTGAAGTGACATCAGGTTATAGTGAATAGCAATGTGTGGTAAGTTTTAAAATTGGTCCATATAAGGATGAAGTTATTTGTAACTAATGTTGATAGATGCGTTTGATATTTTTCTTGGAAGACCTTGGCAATTTGATCTCAGGGCACAAAAAGATGGTTGTGAAAATACAAAACATTATTGAAAGATGGAGTAACACACACTTTAAATCCTTTGAAAAAATGTATGAATAAGTGGAATCTATTCTAAAGGTTGTGATGATTTTAGGAAATTTATTTTTGAAATAGGTGAAGGAATAAATATGCTTGATAGTAACCTTGAGCCCACACACATTATGATCATAACAAAAGGAAAATATGAAACAATTCCATGTAAGGTGAAAGACACGATAGATAAATTTACATATATTATTTCAAATAATATATTAGATGGGTTTCCATAGATAAAATTTATTAGTCACAACATGGATCTTATTTAAGAATTTAGTTTACCCAAAAAAGTGGCATATAAGTTGACACCCACAATGAATGTGAAGGTAAAATAGAAAGTATAGGATCTGTTGGATGAACAATTGATCACATAAAGTTTGATCCCATGTGAAATACTAGTAGTATCAATTTTTAAGAAGAATGGAGAGTAGATAATGTGAAAAAATTATATATCTATTAATAAGATGACTATAAAGCATACACTTCCATTTCCACACATAGATGACTTGATGGATTTATTGATTTGAGTAGGATACTTCACCAAGATTGAATTAAAGAGGATATCATCATATTTGCTTAAGGAA